>JAOTQQ010000004.1:24436174-24448448 GCA_026546715.1 Gallinago undulata
AAAGGGTCCTTCGTTAAGGCACGGGATGAGTCTCAGGGAGACCCACTGTGCCAGGCGGAATAGGGGGCTTTGCATTTCTTCAGGCTGAAAATCTCGTCCGTTGCAGGGTGAGGGTGGGTGCCTGTCCTGGCGCTCCCCAGAGCGTGCCGCAGGGATGCTACCTTCCTCACTTGTCCCCTCGACTCTGCCCACTGCTGCCTGGGCAGAAGCTACACGGGGACCTGCAGCTCCACTCCTGCCGGGGAGGGAGGCAAAAGCTGTCTGATGGCTTTTGCTCCAGCCCACCAACAGCTGAGCAGCTCTGCATGCACTGGGTCACTCTAACGTGTCCTCAGGGGACCCGCTTTTTGGTTTGCTTCAACCACAACCTGCTGCAATCTCTGCTATTGATGGCTTCAGCTCTGCTTCTGTGGTTGGAGAGCCTGCCTTGTGCCTGCAAGCTGTGCTTCCTGTCCAGTGGCACCTCAGGACCTACACAGCCTCAAAAGCCTTTCTCCATCACCCTCAAAAGCCTTCCTCCACCACCTTCACAAGCCTTCTCCCATCACCTTCACAGGCTTGGCTGGAAAAAGCCAAAGCGCCCCAAACCAAACCTGGCCCATCTCATATGGACAAAGGAGAAAGTTATCAGACTGTAATCACAAAAATGAAGGGTTCAAGTTACACGTTTTCCCCAGGGGGTTTCTTAAGTAGGTTGTTTACTATAAAAAAAAAGAAAAAGAAATAGTTCAGTTCCTCCTGGAGTATTTGAGAAGAGGTTTCTCGTTGCTGTCCATTTGCCGTATTGCTGTATTTAAAGTGAAGCTGGGGTAGAACAGAAGGGTTTGTTTCTTCCTTTATGGAAAAACCCAAATAAAACCAAGAATAACATTGCAATTAATACAACAAATTCTTCACTATTCTTCCTGCATTAGGAAAGAAAACCCAAACACCTTATAAGTGATCAAATTCTTTAAAAAAAAACAATTAAAAGATTGACTTAGCAATTCCCCTCTGACAGCTCCCTTTTTTAATGACCGTGGCCAAGGCAGAGGCAACTGCAGGCTGGGCTTCTGTCCTGTGCTCTCCCGAGGGTGCTGTGGTCTCATGCAGATCCTGGATCCCAGCACAGACTCTTTCAGGGAGGCTGTAACACAAACAGGATCAGCAGCTTTCCCTCTTCTGTTTCAATGTACAAACAAAATGGGAGTGGATAGCTGGAAATCTGGGGGCTCGGGGCTTTCTGTGCTTCACCATTTCCCAGCAGAAGTGGGCTGCAGGCTCAGAACCTGCCTTTCCTCCTGGGATCCCACTGGGATGTTGCTGTGTCCTCAAGCAAGACTACAGGAATTTTCTCCCTAAGCCAGAATCCTGCTGTCCTGCATCCTTCCAGGGAACAAGTGACTGGCATCGGGGCAGAAGAGCTGGCAGACCTGGGGAAGGGCTCATGACCCTCTCTGCCTCCAGCAATGGAGTGTCATTGTGACACTGGAGTGTCATTGTGACACTCACAAAGTGAGGGGACATTCTGGATCACTGCTTCAGGGAGATGGGACAGCTAAGGCTGTAATTATTGCAAGTCGGAGCGCTCAGCAACATGGCAGGACAGCAGCTGGAGAGACATTTACAGAGCTCTATAGACAAGGAAGGACTATTTAATGCTTGGAGAGCCATTAAATAATTTGCCGTGATAAGACCCAGGCGATGCTATTTTCTGCAGATAAAAAGCAGGTTATTTTTCATTAGCTGTAAAAAGGCTGTTGGTGGCGGCAAAACATGCCACCGGGTCTAGCTCGACACCACGTGAGCAGACATGAGCAATATCCCAAAAATAATTGAAATCCACTGAGGGCTGTGTTGAACTGCTTTTTTTTTTTTAAGTGCATCAGGTGAAGCAACGAAGGGACGGGACAACCCTGATTCAGGAAACGGTGCTGATGGATGGGGAGGGACATGAACATTGCACAGGGGATGGGAACATGCCAGAGCTGCTCCAAATCCGCCGAAAGTGTGTGTGAACAGGAGCCTGGCCCTGGCTGCAACATTTTGCCCAATCAAGACTGAATTGCAGGGTTTTTTTGGTGGGACTGTCTTGGGACTGTCTTAAGTGCCAAGCTCCCTGCTCAGCCAGAAGCCTGTTAGAAGTAGACAAGGGAAGAACAGCCCTGCAAGCCAAAGAAATCAGACTCCAGATGATTTACATGGAGCATGAGGGGCACCAGAAGGGCAGCCAGCCCAGAAAATGAGATTATAAACTATCATCCCCTGTTACACGCTGGGACGTGGCTACAGGGTGGCCCTCTGGCATCATTCGGGGAGGCAGCCGTGGTCTAGTGGTGAAAGCAGGAGGCTTTTGTCTCCTCAGATTGGAAAATCCCCCATCCTAAGGAGTGTCTAAGAATACATTTGGGTTTCTGCCTTCCCTCCTGCAACCTTTTCCTGACCTGTGTGCAGTGTCTGACACCCTTAGAGGCCACAGGAACATTCTGTGTCACTGCCGCATCTTGCTGTCTCCGTGGTGAGCTCTGGAGACGTTTGTGAAGTCAATGTGTGAGCGGCAGTCTGGTGGACTGAGATAGTGCTGCCCAGCTGCTACAGAGTGCAGTACCTGAGGAGGACTTGCTCTTGCAGTTCAGCTAGCAGTTCTGGGGTTGGTGGTACCTGCAGAGCATCGCTCTGAAGTAGTTTTAAGCATTGCTTCTTTTGGGGAAAGGAGAGGAGGGAAGAAGCTAGAATGTTGGTACAGGAGCCCTAATGTGGATGCACCAACCTGATTAAACTTAGTTAAGTTTCAGGCAATGCCTGAAAACTCATCTGAGCCAATAAAATAGCTCATCTGCTCACATAAATGTGAGACCCACTGGTAGAGGTTTGGGCTTTTAGTGTTCTTCATCTATGTAATATGAACCAGCAGGAGGGGAAAAGAAGAACCGAAAGGAGTGAGTCCTCAGAAGAGGCAGAGCTCGGTGTTTAATCTACGCTGGCATGGAGATGGTTAATAAGATAATCTCCGGGCCCTCTAACACAAAGAGAAAGTGAGTTTTCTGATCCATAAAGGATCAGTCTGCAGGAAGCCCCATCAGACTCCTCAGCGTGAAATTACACCCCAGCAGGGGGGTACAGTCCTGCTACTGTACAACATTAAAGAGATGAATTAGGACTTGACATTCATGTGCTTAATATGCCTATTCCTGGCATTATCCCACAAGGACCAGTCACCGCCAAGGACTTATGGTCACCGGGTCTAGGAAGGTATTTAGGGTTGCTCATTTGCTTGTTTCCAGAGCCAGACTATCTGGCTTCCCCATCTAATCTCTCGGCATTAGGAGCAGGGGGGAGCGCAGCCCGGCTTTTCTATCTCACAGCAATCTGGTCCGGTGAATAAGCACCGGGTGCATCCTTGTTGCTCGAATAAATCACAGCGATCCTCTGGACTGGTGTGTGTCGAACCGGGGGAAAAAACGCGACGCACATAAAATCGTGACTTGGTCCTCAAAGAAGCTGAGAGAGGGGGAAGGAGCCAGCCCTATGAAAGTCTGTCTCTGGGATAGTTGCTGCTAACAAAAGATAAATATTTACCGGGAAGGAAAGCCTCAGCAGATCTATACCAGAAACTGTTTGAACTGGGTTAGCCTCCCCAGTGTTAAACTGGTTGGAGGTGTGCCTTGGACAAACGTGGGCACTCTGGGTTACTTTACCAAACAGGCTTTGCCAAGAAGCCAGAGCCTTTCCAAGCCCCAGGTCTGGGCTGTGTGAAAACTCCCACCCGTTTGAACTCCAAGCCAGGGCAGAGTGCTTTTGGTTTGCTTTTTAGCCATGAAATATTTTGTGGAGAACAAAATTTTAGGGGGAGGGGGAGAATCTACTCCAAATTCTGGAAGAAATAAAGAGGAAAATGTTGGCTATGAGGCCAAATAGTTCTGGTTTTCGAGCTGATATTTTTCCAAGAGAAAATCCAAATTTTTTCTTTTTTTTTTTTAGAAAGTAGCTGTCCTGCAGGAAATTCCTGATTTCACGGGTGTGCCGCACTGCTGGCAGCAGCACTTGCGATCAAACTGATTGAAAAGCCATTTAATTGGAACTGTTTTAAGAACGAACTAAAATTTGGCAAGGTTAATGGGGGGAAGCATGGAGAGGCCCAGGAGAAATAAATGAGAAGCAGAGTCCTCCCAGAAGCTGATTTTGCAATGGTCTGGCGTGGAGAAAGGGTGAGAGCCTCCCCGGCACGAGGACATCCTTGCGGCTGTGATCACATTGTGCGGCACGTGGGCGCTTTGCAGCCCACAAATCCTGCTTCTCCTACTCTCCCCTTCAAGTGTTTTCCCTAAGGAAAGGGGAGCAGGAATGTGGTGGGACCCTGAGATGCACCTGGACATGGAAGCGGTGCTCAGCCTGAACGTGCTGAGCGTGAACATGCAGAACCAGTCCTGAGCCCGGCCATACAAAAGCATCTCTTGTGTTGGACACAGTGGATGCCCAAATTCGTGATCCATTTCTACAGCACTTTGAATATGGATGCATTCTTGCTTGCCCCGCTTGAGAAGGGGTACAGCAGAGAGGTCACTAGGCAAATTCATGGAAAAAAAGGTGAATTGTGACTCTTGACGAAAAGCTGTGGTGTTGGTATGGGGACTGGACCACCATGTCCCTTTTCTGGTTTCTCCTGCTCTTTGTTAAGCTCATGGTAACCCATGGGGGTGGAGATGAGGATTTCTACGGGCTGTTTATTTCCTTAGGCACAGGCTTTGTGGGACTGTTTTTCTACTTAAATGTAAATCAGAGCTACCGTTGTAGTGGGTGAAATCAAATAACAATTTATACCCAGATTTCTTTACTCTTTTCCATGTGATGAAAACTTTGGTGCTGGGCTCATTCATCTTGACATCAATCCAGGCATGGAGTTGCTTCTTGGACATACAGAGCAGTCTCTGGTGAATGCAGTTGCCACCAGATTAACAACAAATGGAGTTAATGATTGAGATGGTTGAACACCCCATCTCTATGGATAGGATGTGTTCCCCTTGGTGGTCTTCCCTGCCTGGAGGCACTATCTAGGCTAGTGATGTGTGGTCACCACCCCATCTCCCAAATCTTCAACAAACTAGTCCGGAAGTCCAAATAAATGCTTTCAGGATGAAACAAGAAAGGAGCCTTGGATGCTGAAAACTGCCCAAGGTTTTGGTTGTCCCATTGTCCAGACAAGGCAGGCACAAAGTGTTCCCATTCTGTTGATTTAAAATAAATCCCAAGAAAAACATCCCTAAGTAAACCAGTGTGTGGAGGCTGATGGAGCACTTCACACCTGAATGATAAATCCCCATTCTCCAAGCGAGTGACAATTTTTCAGTGTGCTTGGCTTTTGTCTCCTATGAAATTAGATGTCTCCTGCTGAGGGTTGGGTTTCATGTCTGGGTCACAGTTTCTACAGAAAGGAATTTTCATTATGGTCTTGGAAACACTTAAGCCTCCCTGTGCAACTGATCTAGCTGCGCTTTTCATAATCAGCAGGACCATGGATGCCATCAGCAATCAAGGGTGAAATCTCAAGCAACCCGAGAAGGAGGTATGAGCCTTAGGATGAGACAGGATCTCATAGCGAGATTAACATGGACTGTGAGGGTAATTAACCACAGTAACTGTTTGCTGAAGGTGAGGTGAGGGGTAGCTCCTTGTTGGCAGACTTTAGACTGGAGGATGGATTCCCTGTTTCAAGAGGGAACTAATTCAGCAAAGTCCTTTGGCTTGTGATGTGCAGGGTGACAGACTAGATTATGAAGCTGGAACAGCGGTTTGGAGATCAGTCTAGCAACAGCTGAGTCCTCAGGCCACACAAAGTGTGAGAAGTAAATAACTATTCCCAACGTATCAAATGATGTGGAAGAGAGAGTGTGTCCCAAAGAGATATGAGACCTAGGAACTTCCCACAGGGCACAAAACCCCAGATATACTCTGATCAGCAAAATTCAAAGAATATATTTCTGAGCCTGGGGCTTGCCCTGTTTTCTGAGGATGTAGTGAAGGGAAGAGTTAACACCCCTTTATGTAGCTACAGCGGGCATATATCTGAAATTCCCTTTGCTTTTCTCTCTCCAGGTTACAAAACATCAATAGTCTTAATTTTTCTTTATGGATGCTGTTTTCCAGTTATTGTCATTATTTTTCTCTGGAATCCCTCCAGCCAATACACATCTTTCTTGAAGTGGTGCTCAAAACCAGACATGGTTTTCCATCTGGGGTCTAACCAGAGATGATTGGAGAGAAGATGTATTCCCATGTCCTATGGGCTCTGTCAGGGTTGTCCGTGGCTGTAAAAGTTCCTCCTGGGTATCGTATGGCTTAAATCAAGCAGTTATACTGAAAATATGTGATAGCAGTTGTGTTAGCTGAAAATGGCACAATCTTTTGTGATTTTTTCCTCTTGTTAAATGTGATGAAAATGTGGAATGTGTCTCCTGCCCCCATGCAGCTTTCTCTGCATAGGCGAGATGCCAAAACCACAAAATGAGTTAAAAAAAAAGCAAAATAACTGTTGTAAGGTAGACCTCTTCATCACCGTGCTATATTCAAAGGTTTTCTGCATCGAATAAAACAAGTTTTCACATATAATTGCAAGAGAAAAGAGCTGTAAAGACTCTACCACAGCTCATACCCCGATAACGGGTGATGATCCATTGCAGTCTAGCTGGGCTCCTGAGGTTTGAGGTAAACCTGACGAGCTGCGAATCTAGAGCATCAATGAACGTACAAGGATATTCAGCCTCCTTTGACAAACAGGAAAACCAGAACCAAGAATGTGAGGCCTTTTCTCCAAACCACACGTTAATGGGGCAGAGGAGACAACAGCAGCGAGACAGGCATCTTAGACTTGCTCAAGGTCAAGGCTGCCCTCTTTCTTAACTGAAAGCTTATCCTCTAGTGTGGGTGGTGGGAGCTCTATTTTTAGGTCTCCCTATTCTTTTGTAGCTGATCAGATTTTTACCTCTGGGAAGCTGCTACACAGTCTCACAGTACTCTTCTTACAACAGCTGTTTTGTTGTGGTTTTGGTTTTCTTGTTGTTTTGGTTTTTTTTTTTTTTTTCAGAATAAAACTGTTTTTTAAACATTTGGCAACTGAGAAGCATGCTTGGGTGGTGATGGGACATCTCTGGGCTCTTCACACCCACCTCCCGCCTGCAGCAAGGTTGTTGCCATCACCAGGTCAGACTGGCTATGTCTGTGTCTAGCCATCTTTTGAAATCCTCCAAGGATGGAGATCCCCAACCTCTGGTATCCTGCCCCAGGACCACCGTCATGGGCAGGAATTCCTAATGTTCACTCCAAATCTTTCAAACTGCAAGAGGTGGGTTTTATCGCTTGTCATGCCATTCTCTTGTAGAAGAAAAGTTTGGCTCCATCATCTTTGTGTCCTCCTTGAAGCAGTTGTCTGCTGCGGCTGCTAGAACAGGCTAGAAAGAAAGTGCTGATGGAGCTAGTGTGAATGCAACTGTAAAGCAAAGGCAGCATGAAAGATGGAGGTCCTGGGAGAGTAAGTCAGGAGATGCTTTTGCAGCGTTGGGGATAACAGCTCTCTGAATTCTCTGCATTCTCTTTAATGACCCAAATTACTTGTGTCTTGCAAGGCAGTTCCTCTGCCTTACAGTATTTAATCACAGTATTTAGAGAAATAATTTGGGTTGGAAAGGGTCTTTGGAGAACGTCTAGTCCATACCTCACCTTGGTCATGCTAGACAGCATCTGAGATTGGGGTTCGCAGGAGCCCACCGTTTTTCATCAACTATACAGCAAGCAACAAGCAATTCCCCGGTTTCTAGAGGACTGAAGTGAGGCAGGATGGAGAAACTGGCATTGTCCTCGCAGTCCCATCAATTCCATAACCCTGAAGGTGTAGCGCATGATGCTGTTTTAATTACACTGCAGAGGAGACTCACAGCTCTGGGGCCTTTGTGACAAATATAAACACTTCTGATGGGCTCCAGTTGAGGTTCCTTCCATGCAGGAGTTGGCAACCTATGTTGGGAAGCTCTTCAGGGCAAGCAATGGGACTTAAATGTGTCTGAGATCTGAAGGTTCCTACTTCTGATGGGAGTTACTGGAAGCTCCCAAATTATGTTCATTCATTTCATTTCTACAGCAGACTTCTTGCGTGCTGCTGGGCAGGTCCCTTGATGTCTCCTCGTTTCTGCTTCCTACCAGGAAAATGTCCTCTCTTTCCCCCACCTCCACCTTCTCCATTTGGGTGATGGATCTCTCTAAGGAAAGGATTATTTTTACACACGATGGCTACGGGCGGCGCTTTGCACCACTGGGCTCTCATCCTCCTGAGGAAAAAAACAACAAAAAAACAAACTCTCAAGCAGGATAAAAAATAAATACTAAAAATAGCACGCTGCTGAGCAGGTTTGTGGGGCCGCTCCGCGGAGAGCCAGCGAGGCAGCCCTTAGGAATGCGACCAGAAAAAGGACGGAGGGCAAGGGGAGAGCCAGCCCTTTCCACCAGCCCCCACCTGCCCCTCTTTCCCCCACTGTGTGAACCTACTGTAGATTTCTTGAATTTCCCTTTGATGTTTATCTCCCCCCAGTAATTCTATTTGGGGGATTTGCTAAAGCGACGGTTAGAAGAATACAGCCTGGAATAGGGCGGCCGAAGGGCGAAAGAATGTTAGAAACAGGATTAAGATCATATTCTACAAGCGGTTGTCAGCCGCTGAATAGGGCTAAAGTTTCTTATCGGGCCGGGGTGCCAGAATGCCTTTGGATTCTTCTCCCCTCTTTCCCTCCCCTCGTCACAGGGCTTTCAGCGTGGCGGGGAAAGCATAATCGCCCCCCTGAATGGGGAGGTGGGCTCTGGCCAGCTTCGCCCCACGGCGAGGAGAGGGGGTCAGGGGGCTGCTGTGGGTGTCGTGGGCAAGCCCGCCTGCTCTGGGGAAAATAAATAATAATAATAATAAAAAAAGGCAATGGTTGTTAATGCTGAAGTGGCCGGAGGATTTTAAGGTGCAGACCTCTACATCAGGGGGAGAGTATTCTCTTTTGAAAGTCCCAGGCTCAGTTTCTTGATTATTTTTTTATTATTATTATTTATTTTTTGCATGGGGCTCCACGGCTTTCGCCGGGCATTTTAGTTGCTGTGTTTTCCTCTTTTTCTCCTTTTTTTTTTTTTTTTTAGGTGGCATCCTGGTGGAAACTTAAATGGAAATATTTGGGGCTTGCTTCTGAATGTTGCAGATGATAGGAAACAGAAGTTCCACAGAAAAGCAGAAGAATTTGGAAAGGAGGAGAGAGAAAAAAAAAAAAAAGAAAATGTATTTCGAAAACCAACACGTGCAAAAATAGTTGTGAAAGAGAAGTTTTGGAAACTTTTGAAGCTACTTTCATATAAAACAAAAATACAAGTACACTGAGCTTGCCTGGGCAATGGAATCACGTGGTATTAAATTCCCCCGTGTGCCCATTTCAGAAAGCTAAAGGCACATGGCTTTTGGTGTTTCCACCTGTAGGATGCTTTTGTCTTTTTTTATGGGTTAGAACCTTGTAATAGAGATTTCTTCTGGTACCTTCAAAGGTACCAGTGTCCTCACCTTTTCCAACCTGTGATAAAACAGATGGACCTGTGTGAGTCCTCTCTAACGCGTATGTTCCAGTAGAAAAAAATTGTTTCTTGTAAGATATTCAGATTCATTTAGGGAAATCTGGGTTTTGTTTGACTAATATATTTAGACTGTGTGGGTGTGGAATGTTTTTCACTTGTTCTGCACAAAGCAAACAGAAACCTTGCCATGATTTCTGGTTTGTGTTGGAAAAGGAAGTCTTGCAGGTAATATCATTTCTGGGCTGATCAAAACAGCTGACGAAAGGAACAAATTAGCTTTCTGGATCATGACTACATGTAGCTATCCCATAACAAGGTATTGCATTTTTCTGTAGCACTTGCCTGTTTTAAAGCATCAAGAAAAGTTTGTCAAGAAACCCGTTGACTAACAAAGGCTCAGCAGAAGAAACAGAAATCCAGCAAGAGGAACTGCTTCCCCAGAGTTCACAATATTCGGAGAGTGAGGGGGACGAAAGCCAAAGGTGTTACACCCCAACTCCTGGAGCCCTGTGAACATGAACATGAACTCCCTTGTGGTTTACAGAGATTTGACAGTTGGATACTGAAGTCTAGGAGTCCCTTATCTACATGACAAAATCCCATTAATTATTTTAGGGACTAGAGAGTAACTTTCTTTGTTGCTCATGGCGGGCAATACTGTGAAACTTGAGTGAAACAGGGAGTGAATGACATTTCCATCTCCAAAAGCAATGAGGTTCAGGGAAGTTGAATAGCCCTCACAAAATGATGTAAAATGAATTAGATTTGTTAAATTCCTTTGTTTTTCATAGTCCTTAACAAATAATTCTTTCAAGTCAAACTACAAGGCTACATTCTGTAGTTCTTATTGATTTCAATTGGAACTTTGCCTAAATAAAATGTGCCCGCTTTTTTTTTTGACTCTTTAAATCCATCATTCTTTGCTATTACTCCTAGACTTTGTCACGTTGATCCCCACTATGATCAACCCTTGTTGCACGAGGGCAATCTACTTGCATGCCATAAAAGCTCCTGCCCCAAGGAGCTGACAAACCACTGTATTTTTGCACTTAAAACTCACACTTCCAAAAATCCTCAGTCATTTAAAGTACTGGAATATGAAAAATCACTCCTTGTGCAAGGCAAATGCAAACAATCAGGGTTATGGGAGCAGAAGGGAGTATTACAAGGGCTGTTTGCGCAACAGATGCTCTGTGGGTCAACGTTCACGTGTATCACTCACATATTCCTTCTCCCATTCTGCCCCTGGGTCAGTGTTTTTTATGTAACTCAAGGGTTTATACAAATGAAAACATGATGAATGGATTATGCTGGCTAAAGACAGTGTTATTAACTTCCTCTCAAATTTGGGGAACTCATAGCACCTTCAAAGCCATGTCAAGAAATTGGAGTAACTCCATTGAGGTGGGAACCACCTTAATGCTTCTTCCCCAGCAAACTCTTCCCTAACAACAAGCCCGAGACCAGGCATGGTCCCATTTTGCATCTGCCTGTGGTTGTACCAGCTTCTCCTGAACACCCACTGCCAAGTGTAACTGGAGATGTTGGGAGAAGATCTCCAAGGAATTTTCCAGAAGAGCAACACAACTTCTGGAAGCCAACCGAATGCAAAGCAGGATTAGACCCTGCTCCTTAATGCCCATAATCCAAATGTTGCAGCAATGCCTCCACCTTGTGCAAGGGCAGCTTCATGTCCAGTCCCACCCTGTGAAACAAGCAGATAAAGTGATATCAAGTATTTACTGTATAACACCTTATAATCTATATAATCTGTTTGGCCATTTTCATCTCCTTTCTTTCTTTAAGCAAGGTAGAGACATGATAAAATAAGGGATGGTACCTTTGAAAGAGGAGAAGCCTTTTCATGACTCACTGGGAGATGGGCCCTTACCCTAAATCCATAAAATAGAAGAAGGCCAGTTAGAAATTTGCTTCTACCTCATAAATTTATGATGCAACTCTCTGCTGCTAGCTCCTCGTCGGTTTGGCACTGGCAATATGGTGCGAAGTGCTCTTCATTGCATCACTCAAAGATGCAATGAATGAATGCTTGGCCTCAAGACTTGGCCAAGCAGAAACCCAAATATTGAATTTATTTCCCCGTGATGCTGGCCTCTACCATGGCCATGCTGGCTAAGGCTGAAGAGCTCGGCGGCAGCTCCCAGCAGCAGCAAAGAGCTGGCTGGCACTGGGTGACAGTCAGGGTGACAGCTGGGAGCCTGCCAGGGGGACAGGCGACTCTAAACACATGCTTAAACACGGAGCTATTTGCCCAATAATCAGTAACATCGAGAGGGCGACATTAAACAAAATAATAAATTGTGTGCTGGGCTTCAAATTGGATCCCTTTTTTATTTGATTTTGCTAGGATTTATTCCATTTGACAAACCATGCTGTTTAGAATACAATAGTGGCATAATCACAGCCCGGGGCCCTCATTCTTCAAGATAATGGGATACTTATTCATCTAAGGCAGGTACAAGTCTGTCCTTGGCTTTCATTTTACAAGATTACTTGTATTTCTGTCTCATTCGCAATAGGTGATATCTGTCAGAAAGCAATTTTCACCCAATTTGGGGTTTTTCGTATTTTGTCTTTAAATTCTTTTGTTGTTGACTTTTCCTTCCTCTCCTCCCACCCCCACCCCCCGCCACCGCTTGACACGAATTTGTCAAGCATCCTGCCAACAAACTGCTTTTTTTTTCTT
>JAOTQQ010000004.1:24448548-24559048 GCA_026546715.1 Gallinago undulata
GCAACCTGCCAACAAACTGCTTTTTTTTTCTTTTTTTTTTTTCCCTCCCCCTTTTAAACAAACAAGCAAACAAACAAACAGCATCCCCAGCCCTGTTTACATAGCTCGGCAATTTATTAGTTAAGCGTGACAGCACAGGAATTTTTCAATGTCCAAGGCATCCGGGCTGGTGGGGTGTGTTCTGTTTCACCCTCACCAAAAAAAGAGAGTTGCACTCGCTTTTGTTCGGCCTGACAGTCTGAAAGTCCAGCAGAGATCGGAGCCCCTTGTCACCCCCAGAGACGTGCCAAAAAGCGATGTTTTAAAGGCCAACTGGAAGGGCTGAGCTGGGATCCTGATTCAGGCTTCAAGGGATTAACTTCAACATATATTTTTTTTCCAGTAAAGGTGAATGAAAAGTGGGTTGGTTTGGGGTTTTTTTTGTGTTTTTTGTTTTTTTTTTTTTTTTTATTGGCAGGAGCACAGTGATTTTTCCAGGTATGAAATGAAAAGAAAAAGAAAAAAATTGTTCCACTAGCAAGGACTAAAAAGAAACTGCTAAAAAGAAACATTTGTTTTTTTCCGTTAGAAATGAAATGGGGAAAAATATGTGACAATCTGCTTGGACCTAAAAAGTATTTAGGTAAAATTCTAGCTCTTTGGGATATCAGCCCTTCCAGATTCCCTACGTGAAAAGCTCTTCTCATTTCCCTGCTTTCCCAATTTCGCTTCACTTACCCCTGCAGGCTCCTCTGCTGCTTTTGGGTAACTCAGCTTAATTTGTCCTCGCATTTCAATTCTGAAAATGCAACGGTTCCTTCTCAATTAATGCTTTTCTTTTCTTTCCCTTCTTCCGCCTCATCCTTGCTTGGAAGCTGCAGGAAGGAGGGTAGATGTGATGCCCCCCCCCCAGCCCCGACACTCATGCTGAGACCTGATGGAGACGGGACACATTCCTGCAGGTAACAGAGCCCTGCAAACGTCCTGGGAGGTGGAGGGGCTTAAAAACACAGGTGGAAGCAAAGCAAACAAACAGAATTGGGGAAATGGGGCTGAAAGCAAAAGCACATCTCTCGTCTCTCTTCGCTTAAGCCGGTTAGAGGAGCTCTGTGCAAAGAGGAATTACTTTGAGGCAACTCAGACACCTTTCTTTTCTCTGTGGGTGTCTCCGAAGGCAAAACTAATTCACTCCTCCTGTTCCATCAGGTCTCCCCTTCATTGTTCCCCACTAATGTAATTTTTTTTTGTCTTACTTCAGAAACATTCCTGGCTGAGTAATCGTCTCCAGCACGGAGACCAGTGAGAGGAAATTAAGATGTTATTGAGGGTCTGAGAGATATCTCATGTTTCAGAGTGGATCAGAAGGCCTTTTTTATTTTTCCTTTAAGCTGCCTGTTACGGGGAGGTGAGGCAAACACGTTGGATGGTTTAGCTGGGGGGATTGGGCTGGGAAGGAGCGGGGCTGGTCTTCAGGAAGCTGTGATGCTTCTCTCTTCTCTTGACACAGCAATAAATATGTCCTTAATTCCACACGTGGGTCTGTCTACAGAAGATAATCTCTCGGGGGAAAAGTTTCATCTTTGGTGGTCTCCACAGGGAAATCAGAGAAAGTTTTTACTAGATGGATCCCAATTTTACCTGGGGAAGGGAGGAGACTGGACAATGTGAGGTGTCAGACGAGATTATTTTTTGGTGACATGAAGCAAAACTGAAGCTGACACGTAACTTTTGAGTGGGTTTTTTTTTTTGCCTCAACAGCCACAGGCTGAAGGGAGCTGAGCTGCTTCCACCAGGCGAGTGATTTATCTTGTTATAGTAAAGTTCATTTTTTAACTAAAGAACAGTGAGACCATACACATGAAAATCCATCAGCAAAGGTTTTTTCCAGGGTAACAGAGTGGATTTCAGCTTTTCCCCCGTGTTTCCCAGGGCAGCTGGGGAGACCCACATGGAGATTTTAAGCTGGCTTCAGAAATGCTTTGTTTTTCTCTGCTCCTTTTCATTGTGTCCTTGGAGAGATGGCCTTCTGTCCCCAACAGCCACCCTGGCCTCAGACACCAAACTGCTGAGATAGGCCACTTGGCTTAACTCACAGAGCCTTTATGGTGCTCTTGACCTATTAATTGGCTCCCTAAGAAAGAACTAATGGGGAAATTAGCATAAATATTGCACTAGGGATTAAACTGTGCTTGCAGCCTTTGCAATAAGGGGTGGTGTAAAGTTGACTCTGCAAAAATGATAGCTCCAAAGTCATTCTGGGAACAGCAGGTGCCTCACCTGAGCTTCCTGGTGACAGTGGGACCCCATGGGCCCCCCCACGGGCATCTTTTTGTATGGAAGAGCTCAAGTCAGATCCCATCGCCATGTCCAACAGCATAAAACTTATACCCTCCCAATGTCCCGTGGAAAGAAGTTACAGCTAATTCCCCCAGCTAATGATGGATTCTGCAAATGGGACCTCCTTAGTTTGCTTTGCAGGTGATGGAGTGACCTTGGATTTGTTCATTCAATGCTCCAGTTCTCCCAATGTTCCCAATAGGAACAAACCCATGGTTTGGGGCTTTGCAAACTGCAGGTGAACTGTGCTGGGAGCTAGACAGTCACAGAGGGTGGTGGAATGGAAAATACTGCTGTGCAGATGGTGGCACCAACACACGGCACTTTAAGTCAGTTTATACCATTTTGTGGTGGCTATTATAACCTACCCAAATTTCTCAGTCATGTCCCTGAGTAGATCAGTCATTGCATGATGTGTTTTTCCACTCTGATGCCTATAAAAAGCGTAAAGAGGAAGTTTAATCTCCAAGGAGATGAAAAATCCCACCAACATCATCTTCTATTGGGCCTTTCACTGTGTTTATTGAAATAACCTCACATCCCTGTTTATTAGTTCGCCCATGTGTTTTCTTGTGGATACAGTGCAATCCAACGCTGATATTTTGCTTTATGAATGCAGAGAGAACGTGTTGGAAAGAAAGCCAAGCTGAAGGAAATCCGTACCTTGCTGGTGGACTGGATGCGCTTTTTGCCTCCGTGTGTAAGTGTGCAAGTTTGCTTTAGGTCCCTGCATTCCCCTGCCCAGAGCTTGTTGGGAAGGTGATTTGCAAAACCCTGCAGAGCAGATGCTGCTGAAAGCTCGAAGGTCTGGGACCACTGCCTCTGGTCTGGTGGCTTCCAGGAAAAGCAAAGATGAGAAACACTTGGCTTGTCCCAGCACTGCCCTGTTCCCGGATGGAAAACGGCTCGGGTTTGTGAAAAAAAGAAGCAGTATTTGGGCTGATACAGACACCCTGCTCCCAGTCCTGCAACATGGATGCGAGTCTGGGGCTAATCGCTGGACTGCCCAGATGAGTTCTTTGGTGAATGAGGGTTTGGAGGAAACCACGTCACTGACACCTCTTGGTTTCTGTGGAAGTCAGACAGCAAACCACCTTGCAGGCTTGGGGTCTAATCTGGAAAGCCTATTTTAGGTAAGGTGCAGTCTGACCACTTCTGCACTTGGGCACTATCCTGCCACCACAGGAATCAAAATATTTCCCTCCATCAACTGCAAAAGGCAAAGGATTGGCTGCAGTCTGATGGCTGGGCTTCACCCCACGCTCACCTGGGGATGCTGGACTGACCCTACCTGGTGATGGGAGAGACCAGAGGAACAGAGCTGAAGAATTTCCCAGGGCTGAGAAAAAAGCCAGCCTCCATCCAAAAAAGGGGCTAGAAATCCTGAAGACACCAAGTAAAATGTGTGCGAAAGCCTCAAGTGATACACGGACAAACGTTGCAGGTATTTAAGTTGGATAGATGTTATTAATACATGCTTTGTCAAAGGCCAGATAGGTTTCTCTGACATGTGCCTTGCAGCAGGATAAAATAAAAGACCAGCATGGTCCCTTCTGGACTTGCAGCTCTTGAAAACAGCCCCAGCCCCAGTGTGTAATAGGATCTTCACTGCTATTCCAGGGCTTGAATAACATTACGGTGACTTTGCATAGATTTTTGCCCTTAATGCAAATAGGGAAATGGTTTTCTAATCAGGTAAGATAAGGCTGAAACATGATAGATAGAGTTGGACTTGTTAATGAAATACAAAGAAGTAGCCTGTAGCTCCATAAACTATTCTTAAAAATAATGCAACGTTTAAAAAAAAATGAGTTTCTTTGGCTAGCAGCGATGTGAGAGAGCCTTGATGCAAATCTTTGTAATGAGAGCATTTCGATGAGCATTTGAAAAATATATATGTATTTATTTGCATTGATATGTTTATATGGCTTTACATATCAACTTAGTCAGGAGAAATTGAATAAAATGTCTCAGGTCTGGGAAATGAGAAGAGATTATGAAAAGCAGATTTAATATAGCACCGTTTTTTGATGTTTGTGGCACATTTCATCATATTGCCAGAGACACCCAATTACACAGCTTGCAGAGTAATCAGCAAATGGGGGATCCAAAGGAGAATATTAACTGTGGTCTTTTTTCCCCCCCTTCCTCCTCCTCCTTCTTTAGCAAATATTATGTTATGCTTTATGGAAATGGATCAAAATGCCACATGTGCAGTTAATACTGAGCTCTGGAGCTCTTTCAAATCTTATTTTTCCCTTCACATTGTATTTTTCTGGAACAAACCTCCTGATAACTTTAGGACATGGCTTTTAAGGCCAAAACATCACCTGGAACTTCCTGCAAGTTTGGGTTCTGGCTTTAGTGGGTGGCTGACTTCACCTCATTGACCTTGAGGGAGGGTTAAAATCAGGTTTTGTGGTTAATTGCAGATAACGACGTGTGAGGACATGATCATAGCTTGGTGGAGGCAGGAATTGACCAAGTTATTTGGTGGCCTTGAAGGTCATAAACTTCCCTCATCCACAGGCTTTTTAATATTCAAAGCAAATCTGTAACTGCAGCAAAAAAGGAAATCTAGTGATTAATATTCCCCTTATTGTGGAAACAAATAGCAATGTTTGCAGTCTAGGACAATTGCGGCCGCCTAATATTTTGGGTTCATGTGTTCAAATGGTCCTCAAAGGCACTGATGGAACCAGGTCAAAAAAATTAGAACAAAAAATATTGCAGGGAGGGGTGTTTCCAGGCTCTGCCTGTATTCCCACTGTTCCTGGCTCTCTGCCTGGTTTAAGAGAAAGTAATTTTTCTTGAGAATGTCAGAAAATTTATTAATCATTATTACAAATGCACTTGGTTTTCCCTCCCAATGACTTTTCTCCCTACTATCTTTTTTCCTCTACAATATTTCTATGCCTGGGATAAGAAAATAGGAAGTGAGTCATATTGGGGAGGGATGACATTCTGAAATTGAATAATTTGATTTTTTTTTAAGAGCTTTGTTATCAGATGACTTGAGGAAAATCTCAATAAATTCAGAAAAATGTATTTTTTTCCTATCAGTTTCATCAGGCATCAAATTCGGCCCCTAGCCAAGATGGAAAGCTCTTGATATCGCTAGCAACAGAAGTTTCACCATCTGGTGTGAACAGACTAACCACAAACTAACCCTGAAGGATTAGCAGAGGTACAAACTGCGTAAAAGCTTCTCTGCCATCTTCTTGAGCACAGCCCACCATGGCTAGACCTAGAAAAGGAGACAAGCCTTGAGTAGCTGTTAATGAAGGATTCGCAAAATAGATGTTCCTTGATTATTTTTTTTCTTTTTTATTAGTGGAGTATGAAAACAGGCAATAATTTTACAGAAAGCGGGACTGGCACAATTGGTACATAGCATCATGCTGCAGCTTTTCAGAAATGAATATAAACTCTTTTTTCTTCTTCTTCTTTTACCTACCAGAATAAATAAATATGATACACATTTGAGTTCCTCAATAGTGAATTCTAAAGCACAAGGTCTTCCACTACAGCTCAATTTTACAGCGATCTGTACAGTATATTACTTTGATTTCCTTTTTGTTCTCCTTTAAAAGCCTTTGTTCCTTTGCAAGATAGGTTTGACACACAAACACAGTTACACTTTGGAGCTAACTGTATGCCTTGGGTCAGAAGCTGGGAAAAAAAAATAATAAATTGATTGCCTCCTGGCATGAGAAAATAAACCATTGCACAGACACATCTAAACTTCTCTGGTATGAGATGACCCTCCTCAGTTGCTAGAGCAGTTAGAAAAGGCTTTGGCCATTCGTAGGGCACCAGACACACTATTTAACTTGCTATGGGTTTAATCTGTATCTTTCTCAGACAGCTTTTGCCAAGGGCTCAGAACTTGGAGCCCAGATGATTAAAAAAAAATAATAATAATTGTATGTTTTTGTTAGTATGTGACATATCCTATATTCTTTTACAAATTCTTCTCGGGCTAAATTTTGTCCTTAGCTGTGGCATTGCTACACTGAAATCAGTGCAATTATTCCACTGAGGCATCCCAGGAGTTCAGAGAGGTGGCTGGGTCTCACTTGATGAGCGTTGGCATTAATGAGAGGTGCCCATGTATGGAAGAGGTGACATCATCAGCATCTCAGCCTTTGCATCTCTTCCCCAGGCAGCCTGGGAAAGCAGGGACCAACATGGATGCTGCTCTCGATGCAGCTGGGAACAAGGCAACACGTCCCCAAATTCTGTGGAAAACAGAGGACGTTGATCATTCCTGGGCTGTTTTGCCACATGGTGGGAAAGTTGCACACACACATGAGAGTGGAAGGTTTTTTTGTTTGTTTGATCTTGCTTGCTGGAAATTTGTTGTTTGTCGGGTTTTTTTTTGTTGTTGTTTGTTGCAGCAAACTTTTCTTATCCCTCTGCTCTTGATTTGGACTGAGAGCAGACCTGCTCAGAGAAATAACTTTTTTTTTTTTTTCTTTTCACTCAAGAGAAAACCCAGGAGATGTATTGTGCTGCTCTAAACAGTTCATAAAAAAATCAGCAAGGGGCACATGGAGGGGTAAGGAGGGAGGAAAAGAAAAATCAACACAGCTTGTAAAAACCAGCAGGAAATTCTGTAATTTACTTTTTTCAAGCTTAATTGAGTTATGTTTCATAGCTACTGTAATTAAACTAATAGGATATGCTGCATTTGAATTTGCATTTCCTTTCTACAGAGGTTTATTTAATCCCGTACGTATGAACTCTTCAGAAGCATCCTGAAGTTGCTCAAAATTGTTGTGTGGATGGAAGTACCACTGGTGGCACATGGGAACAGAAATAGCTTCAGTTCCCTCCTCTGTGTCCCACCCACTTTGGTGTTTCTTCAGCAAAGATGAGCACCTCTTTGACTGGCTGCTGTGGCAACAGAAGCCTAGAACTAGTTAAAATTCTTCACATGGTAAAATACCTAAATGGGAAATGAGATGTGGAAGGATCTGCTGGTTGATGGTTATTTCCATGTTTGGCAGCATTTTTTGCGTTTCCTACATGGCAAATGACAATTTTTGGTGGAAGAAATATAGGCAAAACTTATCTCTCTCTTTATTCCCCTAGTCACCATCAAGGATATTTCCACATGTTTGCCGGACAATAAAAAAGAAGAAAAAGAGGAAAAAAAAAAGATGTTCCCTTTCTGCCTCCCAGCATTATTACTGGACCTTTTCTCACTGGTAGTATATAGTATTTCTCCTGCACTGCTTAAATGCCTCCTTTATTTTATTAACACCTACCAGATTTCTCTTGCCAAGTAGAAGAAATTTAACTGCAAACTTTTACCCTGAATATTGTGTGACCTGTTTTCTTCTGGTCCCTGATCCTGCACAGATGGTAGCTAAAACCTTTAATAATTTGGTAAGCAGAGTTTGGAGCTGTAGCTGGTTCACCGAGGAGAGGCAGCGTAAGCAAAGCCATAGGAAGGGGAAAAGACCAGCAGAGGAAATCTCCAGATACATAACCTGTCTCAAAACAGGAATTAGGGAGATTTTTTTCCAGGCTCTCCATCACAGTTTTTAAAGGACTGGACATACCCTTTTCCCAGCCTCCATGCCATGCTGTGCATTTATTTGGCATTCTTTTCATGGATTAAAAAAAATCGACTTGATCATCTGCATTACAAAACACAAAATGATGTTTCTCTCCTTGCATTTATCTCCCAGGGGCTGAAACTGTACCAGGGGTGCCCTGCCCTAGGACCAGGTTGGGGCAGCATCCAAAGAAGATAGATAGCTTCTTTTTTTTGCCCTGTAATAGTTCGTCTGTCTGATGGGGTAGGATCTCTGGGCTACACTCCAGGCATTTTATGTCTGTGGTGGAAGAAATTGTGTTATAGCCACCTGCAATGTTTTTTAAAATGCATCAGGTTTCTCCCTGGCCAGTGAGGGGAGGGGAATCTCAGTCCATTTTGTTTCTGAGACTCCATTAACAACCCCATTTTCCTAAATCGCTGGGACTGGTGTAAGGAGAAGGAACAAAGAGACTTCGCCTTCTCCATGGCAAATCAGTGGGGATTTGCAGGAGTTCTTCCCACCTGAAAAAATATTCAGGTTTGTAAAGTTCAAAGAGGAACGATGCAGAATCGCTCCCTTCGGTCTTCCCACTACGTAATCAGTCTTGAACTGGATAGAGAGTTTCTCTCTGTGTTTTTTGGATTCTTTTATCTTCTTTTTGTCAAAAAAAAAGCCCAGAAGCCCAGAGGCATTAAAACAACTTGCAGAATCATTTTTTGACAGATAATTCATTATTAAATTTTTGCAAGCTGGGAGCCTAGATTCTTGCTTTTTTTCATTTCTAAATCAATTTTTAGCTTACATGTTGGCTTACTTCTATCATGGATGTTTAATTTTGATCATAAGAAGGTAAAGCCCCAAACTGGCTGGGAAGAGTTTCCCTCCATGGCTCAGTGGGGAAGGTCTTCTTTCCCTCTGGAGGATCACAGAAAATCTAGTGCTGGATCAAGCGAGCTTATCTCCTGCGCTCCCTGTCCCCACCCTGTAGGCAGGACATAATCCACATGTTTTGACCTCCCTGTGGTGGATGCTGTGGTATCCGTCATATGTCTATGTCTGCCCTGATCTGAGCCAATGTCACCCTTTCCAGCCCTGTGGTACGTGGGCAGAGAAGAGATGCCTGTCTTAGCTGGGATGGCACAAGAGCCACTACGACCCTCTGTTCTCTGCCTGCAACACCCACTGACATGAGTTGCAGTTTCATGGGCATCTTTATTACTTAAAGAAGAGCTGAAGTCCACATCTGGTCTTGCTGCTGATCACCACTCTTGTTTGCTTCATCAGCTTAGTCTAGGGACCAGGGAACAACATCAGAAGGAGCGTTAATTAAATTTGCAGTTGCTCTGCTGCAACTCCACAGCCTACAGATGTGCTGAGGTTAGCAGGAGGCATTAAAAATAAAGGTGAATATAGCTTCTTGAGGAAGGGGGAGGAGAAAAATTAAAGCCTTGTTCTGGTGTCCCTGGTTTGGGTGACAAACTCCAAAAAATGAAATCTGGGACTTTCAAAGGATCTTTTTGGAGACAGTTAATGCACTTTGGTGGTTTTAATTTAATCAGATTCCATTGAAAGCAGCAGCCAAAAAATCTACTTCCTATGAATATATTTGGTTTTGGCAAAAAGTGGAGAATTCTGCCGGTCACAAGGGATGATTTGACAAAGTCAGGAAAACTAAAGCAAGAGAGAAAACCCTAAAACTAAAGTGTTTGGCACAAAAGGAGCGTTTAAGGAAGATGCTGCGTTTTCCTTGGAAGCTGGTGCGGTCGATGAATTGCCCTCTCCGGAGGTCTGCTCTGGCTGCAACTTCGTGAGGGATAAAACATCATTTCCCACCAAACTTGGCTATTCTTACATCTCTGTTTGAAGGAGTTAGATGTTTTTTCAGGAGTTGAAAACACTCTTTCCCCTGTGCTTTAAGAGGTAATTTGACCCTTGGCTTCTGCCCTGGTGTGTAGCCAAGGTGGGAGTGAGAGGGGCCATAGGCTATGGGTCTACTCTTCAAGGTTGAATCAGGTAGGGACCAGCTGACCGTCTGCAGTGAATTAGCCCAGCTCTGCCCAGTGTGTTGGTGGCAGACCCAGCTGACACCCTTGGGATTCAAACCTAGCACCTGCCACAGAGTCAGTCTGGATTTTTTGGTCCTAGGCAATATTATAGATTAGCTCTGGCTAGCATCCCTCCCTAATGCTCAGGATAACAGCAGCGGGTTGAAAGGATTTATTTGGTTTGGCAAAAAAAAAGCCCAACCCCATGATTTGAGTTGGCAGAAACATTGCTTCTCAACCAGGAAAACCACCCCAGGTTGAATGACTGGTCATCCCAATTAAACAAGGCTGAAATTGTTCACTGAAATGATTTTGAAGCTAGTGAATTTTGGTTACTTGCAAACACTGCATTTTTGGGAAGTTTATCTACTTCCCCTCAGCTCCAGAGACTATAAAGAGAATATAAAGCCCCTGCTTATCACCTGGTTTGCCTCCAGCATTGCGGCATTTTTCACTTGTTACATTTTCACTTGTTAACCAGTTTCTGAAGCTGGGGGGCTTGAGGGTAGAATTTGGTGATCAGAGAGTTTTTCTGAACACAGCTCACATTAATCAAGTTTTTGTCAAAGAACCATATAATTGATGGTGTATGAACACACCAGGAGTTCATACAAAGTTTTTATTATTCTCTATTGTCAAAGTTGAACCAAAATGCTCTCCAAAAAGAAAACCCTGTAATTTGTAAATAGACGAGTTTACACTTCACTAAAGATCAAAGAGGAAACAATCTAGATCAAAAATAATCCTGTGAATTTGGCTTTCATTTTTCTCCCCAGCCAGCAGCATTTGGCCAATACTTTGTCCTCTCTCTTTGAACAAGTGCTATTAAAAAGTAAACAAAAAATCCTTGTGGTATAGGAAGTGCTTAAACAGGAAATTCACCTTCGCATCGTTTCCCGGCTGTTATAAAATTGACTTTGGCGGAGAAGGGAGAAGCGGAGTGGTGAAGTGCACAATCGTTTTTCTCCGTCACAAACACCCTTAGGACACTGACCCAAGAAGAGCAACTAGCTACAAGCTGAGGTCGGGAGGATGGTTGGTTCGTAACTGGGATACTAGCTACTAAAATTGAGAAGGAAAGGGGAATAAAAGCAAAAGAGGTCACAGTTCTGTAACACTGACAGTAACACACAGGTGATGGGCGCTGTCAACATTATAAACTATATACAGGACAAAGCAGGACTCTTTCTTTTCCCAAAGAATGCAACAACAACAAAAAAAGGTGTATATAGCACAGTTGGCACGTTATCGCAGGGGTGAGGAAAGGGGGCTTCTCCCGAACGTTAACTCATGGCAGTCCAGAGGACAGTTTGTCTGTCTAAACACACATCCTCTCCCCCTTCCTCCTTAAATATTTAGTGAAGACCAGGCCAGTAGCAATGTCTGATGCAATTGTGGTGCTAATAAGATGTTAATAAAGGCAAAGTTTTCCCTGAAAGGGAGCACCTTACTCCAGGAAGAGATGAGGGTGGGTGGGTGGGTGTTCAAAGAGTGACATGTCCAGTGCCAACCTCTGGTGCATCTTCTTGTGGGCAACTGTAGCTCATCTGGCAGTCAGTTGGGTAGGGTGTCAAGCCCAAGGGACGCCGCGTGCTGCTTTGCCCGGAGCCTGAGGTTCTCAATACTCGTCGTTTTACTGTTCAGGCTTGGAAGGGAGCTGGAGGCCTGCAGGATAGGTGAGGACCAGACCTGCTGAGCGTGGGAGAGCGACTGGTAGTACGACTGACAGTGCAGGGAGCTCAGGGGTGCCATGTTGACGTTCATACCCAAGTAGGGCATGGCAGACGGTGTCCCCATTTCGAAGGAGGAGTAATGGACCAAGTTGTTGGTGGCCGCCATGTGCTGGCGGAATTGCTCCTGCAGGCGGAAGAGGCTCAGGGGCGAGGAGGAGTAGGAGTGAGTCTGAGCCAGGCCACTGCTGGATGAAGGCGTCACCGTTGCGCTGATAGGGGACTCTGTAGCAGGAGACAGAGGAGATGAGGGTTATTTCTACAGGCTAGAAGCAGGGGCTAATCTGCACGCCAGCAGGGTTCAGACTGAAGCATGGCCTTCTCTTTTGTATCAGGAGGGAGAAAGAGAGGGGTTGTGTTAGCTCTGGAAGGCAAAACTCGCCTCTTCCATACTTAGCATCTTAATTCCTAGAAATGAAGCTAGCCTCTTTGCTATGGCTTTCCTGCTGCCACTGGGCACTCTTCTCCCCAAGCTCTAACCTGAGCAGAAGGTCTTTGCTCTTTCTGTGCTCCTGCTACAACAGACATTGTGCCCTCTGGGGGTCTTGTTTAGTGCTGGGGATAAGAAGACAAGCCTCAGCAGCCTACTTGCACATTTCTACACCATAGGTAATAAGGGACTACACACAACCACCAGCATCCTCCCTTGCTAAGCCAGGTCCTGACACCAACCCCCATCAAGATGTTGCCCCTCACCTGCTTTTGGGCTTGCTCTCTTGCAGTTCAAAGTCTTGCTGTCCACACCAGGGCTCTTGTCCACTTTAGCTTCATCCAAGGTGCTCTTAAATTCCTCCTCTCTGTCAGTCTGGTCCTCGGGTGCAGACTCGCTGGCCGACTGCTCTGACAGGGTTAGGTTGAGATCTGTGCCTACTTCACTCGGGAGGCTCTGGACTTTCTCGGTGTCCAGGGTGGTGGACTGAGTCTCCAGCATGGGTGGCTCTGTCTTTCCCTCACTGTGGCTCCCTTCACAGTCCTTCTGCTTCTGCAGCTGCTCCTTCTGCAGGCTACGTTGCTTCTTCCTGAATTTGGCCCTCCGGTTCTTGAACCAAACCTTCAATGCCACAAACAGCAAGGGGGAAAAAATGGTGAAAATCCTGCTTAGTGCCAAATAATGAATGATGCTGATATCATTCAGACTGGGAGCTTCAGGGGAACCCCAACAAATGAGATACTGCAAGCCCCCTGTGCCCAAATGTCATTCCACTTTGTTGGATCTTAGAGCTCTACCTGTTTTCATGTGCTTCTACAAATAGCACAACAAACATATTTTTTAAAAATTCCAGCCTTTATGTTGATTCTTTAAGCCACTTCACCAGTATTGGTTTTTTTGGTTATTGGGGTTTTATTTCTAAATTGGTTGGGCAGTTGTTTTCAACCAGAACGTGTTATAGCTGAGTCTGATGACATTATGTTGACTTACAGTACAGTGCTCTGTTTCTAAAAGCATTTGGTGATAAATGTATCAAAACTATGGCAGCAACACTCAAAATAAGTCATTACAGGCATAGGCTGTTGTCTGGGATTTGAATTTAGGGAAGGAGGAGAGAATCCATATTTTTTTAACCTAAATCAGTAGACACGGATTGGAAGAAATATATTTGCAAATCCTGTTAGTGCTGTTTGGTTAGTTAGGTGAAAAAACAAAAAATTTGAAGATCAAAATGTCTTGACATATATATAAATAACTATTTTTTTCTACCACTTATCCACTTCACACTGAAGAACTTGCTGCTTAGTCTTTTAAAGCCCAGCAATGCAAGAACCTCCTCACCAGCAGGTTATGAAGCATGTTGTGCTAGTTGAAACTAAAAAAAACACCAACAAACCCAAACCTTGGCCTGAGATGTTACGAATATTGACACTAGTGGAAAAGAGCAGCTGGAATTACTTGGGTTTCTGCTTTTCTGAGAAAGCCAGAAAAGCCTTGCAAATAAATAAATAAGTAGACTTCTGTTGATGTTTCTAAAATTTCCCCCAAAGAAATATGAAAGAACAAATGAAAACCAGTGTACACTTCAGACAACCCTAAATTTAAAAAATGTGCATGTGGATTAAGAATTTCTTTAGCAGATGTGCGACTTTGGATGATTTTATCTTTCCTCTGCCGCCTGTGCCTTTGACAACTTTACTGCCCTAAAATCTTCGGTTACATGGGAAGAATCTTGAAAGGTCAAGGAAGCTGTCAATCTTCTGGGAACCCCACTATATTCTTTTAAACATCCCCACTCACAAAACCACAAAATATCAGTACCTGGACTCTGGCTTCAGGTAGGTTTGTGCACATAGCCAGCCGCTCTCTCATCACCACATCTGGGTAGTGAGTCTTCTGGAAGGTCTTCTCCAGAGCCTCCAGCTGTTGGGCAGTGAAGGCCGTGCGACTTCGCCTTTGTTTGCGGTGCTGGGATCCATAACGTGCCTCCAAAATGATGTCTTGAAATGTACAGCCGTTGGAAGACAAGAAAAGTGGCCAATTTAATTATTGGAATTTGTATGCTGACAGTTGAATAAAGCACTTACTAACACCAGACAAACCTACAAAACATGTTTTTCACGGCTCTAGATCTAATAAAGCACGTGCACACATTTTGCTGGTTAATTGAGGTGTCTGAGGAGACAAAACCTCTGACTAGAAATCCTATTCTGGAGAGGGAACCTCTTTCTATGGTAGCTGTGGAAATTGTTGAGACTCCAATGCTAAATTTGGCGGAAATAAGCTGATCTGCTCCAATATCAGTGGGGCCGGACACACTGATGCGCAGACCACACTGCGGCATAAGCCTCTTTCATTAAGAAACACAATTTCAAACAACGTGAGGAGATTCACCGCTGTAATCAGGAGAGGGGCCCAACATTATGTGTCACGTTCTTGAAGCCAAGGGCAGAGCTTCCGTAGGCTTCAACGCTGCCACGGTGAGCCGTGCTGATCGGTGAGAAGAGTCCATGGAGCTCAAACACAGCTGCCTCTAGCTCATTTTGTTGGCTGCACCTGCCTTAGAAGACATGGATCTTCCCAGAAACCAGGCTGAGCTCTCTCTTCTTT
The DNA here is from genome assembly GCA_026546715.1 of Gallinago undulata. Lineage (NCBI taxonomy): Eukaryota > Metazoa > Chordata > Aves > Charadriiformes > Scolopacidae > Gallinago > Gallinago undulata. The sequence goes on from JAOTQQ010000004.1 coordinate 24,463,229, forward strand.
AGTGTTTCATACGTAGCTCACTGTAGACTTCAAGGCATGATATTGGAGAGCAGTTCTGGGCTTCAGTTCAGGAAAGCACTTAAGCTCGTGTGCTTATGTGTGTTTAGCTTGAAAGCACGTGCTTTACTGAGCACAGACACTCTCCAGCATCTGGGGTGGAAACACCAGCCAGGAACCAAGCCCAGCCCCACTGATCGCAAGCCCAGAGCTCATGTGCTGAGCTCTGTTCAGTAGAGGAGCTACTCAGATGGTCTGACTTTGCAAACTGTGCTTGCAAAACTGATGGCAGAGAAGAAATTCAGACCGGGGAGAAGCTGAGGCTCACAGTAAAGTGCTTATTATTTTACCAGAGGCGTTATTATTGCATAACAGTTAGTGGGAGCAGAAAGATCTTAATTCAATGAAAATAAGTTACTTTAAAATAAAGACAAAAAAACAAAACAAACAAACAAAAAAAACCAAAACCCAAACACAACCAAACCCCACTCTTTATTATACAAGTTGGGACATGCTGTGCTACAGCGATGGAATGAAATAGCCTGGCGAGAGGTTTGCTCTCAAAGAGGAAATGCGGCAGGAGCAGTGTCTGGTATCATTCTTAATTCAGTTAAGAATGTGACTTCCAGTAGAAGGGAAGGATGAACACACTAGAAAACAACCTAACAGGGAGAAAAGTTGTCATTATCAGAGCACGACGAAGGATAAGGAGCCAGATGAAGGCCCTTGTTGCTATTTATTTGTACTTTTGTCACGAGCATCGTGGCATGAATCTAAACAATAAAACAAAACCTGCTGTCAGGCCAGCCCCAGAACCACACAGCCGGGTTCCAAATATGCCGGCTAACGAGCGTAGCAAATCAGCTTTGCACCGCTGAAACATTCCTCTCCCAAACTTCCAGCTGTTTCATTCTAGGTCAGCATTTGCAGTGCCTTTCTGGGCGTTGCCAAAGCTGTGTGGTTTTGGCAAGCTGGGGAAGACGTGATCGGGCTAAAGGTCTTCGGCCAAATACAATATAGTGATGGTTGCATACAAGGGACTTTTGTATTCGAGGTATCAGGGCTCCTGGGGGAGTTAAAACACTGGCTCCTGCTTTGGAGGCGCAGAGAGCGTCCTTGAAGCTTTCAGGCACAGCCCACGGTGCAGCCAGGCAAGGAGAAAGGATGTTCCAGGACAAGAAATGGAAGCCGCCCTGAAACGTTTTACAAAGCTAACATCGGTGTTTCAAGTACAAGGAATGGGCAGAAAGAACACTGGTTAAACACCCTACCTGCAGGCTGGAATATTCCTGAATTTCTAGAGTGGAGGTTAGACCCACCAGGTCCCTGGAGGTGGCAGCTCATGCATTAAGCTTGGTCACTCCGACGAGAGCAAACCAGCAATTATTTTAATGTTTTAACTATGTTTTCAGGCTTTGTGCAAGAGGGAGAATACAAATTGCAGGTGAGGCTTTGCAGTTACAATCAGAAACCTCTGTTTTTTGGCTTAAGGTCATTTGCTTTTGTGCCGCTTTATTCTGACTGTCCCTGGAAGGCAAATGAGATCTATAACCCTGCACTGAAAGATATTCAGAAGTAACAGAATGTGAAGCAACTGCAAAGGAACCGGCTCGTAGCTATGTAATGCCTAACCCGCCAATGATAAGCAGACAAGGGGACTGTAGGATTTAATTTGGAAAGTCTTCCAGGTCGGTTATTAATTTTAGAGATAAGAGGTCAGAAAACCAATTGAATCTCCTAGTCAAGGATATGAGAATAGGGTTTTTTTTATTGTATTTTTTTTATCTCCCTCTGCTCTTACCCTAGTTAGGGTCAAAGATGTTAAGTCCTCCATGCTCTACTGTAAAAAATACAGGCTATCACAAAAATCTTTCAAGAGATCCTTAGATCTAGGAAAGGCGCACCTTGAAACCCATGGTCTGCAAGGCACATTGTGGAGTTTAGGACCATCTGCTCCCCTTTGACCACCTACGTGCTGAAAAGATGAGGGAAGGAGGGGATGGACAAGAAGGACAAAGAAAGTGCCCACCTGTCATCACTCTGCAGCTCAGCAGTAGAGCTAGGATAAGACTCTAGGTCTCCTCAATCCCACTTTGTTTCCCTTTTGATGAGGACAACTCCAAGCTCTGCTCTACAGACCCCCAGAGATCCCACAGGCCACAATAAGGGGTCTGAGGAACCATGTTAAGGAGTTTACTATTAGCAGCTGGATAAAGGAACATTGCTGGAATTAAGATTTGATAGTCAGATGTGGCTCACTGATTCAAAGAGTTTGAGACCTTTACCACCATGCCTTCATGGACTACCAACCTAGGAGGACCATCCTGAAACTTCTTCATCCTTATTTTGGCTTAAGCTCACATACCAAATTTAGCCCCCTAAATTTGTCTGGGTAGATAATTTTTTCCACCTACTCTAGTCTGGAAGGAGTCACTCCACCTTCTTTCTTTTCCTCTAATATCAGACAACTAGAAAGCTGTCTTAAAGCAGATGCGTAATTTTCAGACAGCCTGGGAAGATGGTTCCATTCTAGGAAGGTCTCTAGAATCACATCTCTGGTAACTTTTTGCTTTAGCTTCAGTACACTGGTTGTCAGGTCTGCTCTGCCACACCACATCCAAGCCTTGACCGAAACATGAATGTTGCAGGTATTGACCATTTGTGTTGCCTTTGATAATCTCAGCCAGATCTGGGTGTTTTGTGGCAGGCTGAAATGTGGAGCAGATGTATTTGCCCAAATATTCTCAGGCATCCATCGGTTAGTTTTGAACAATTTCCCCTAACAGATCATGAAATGCTGTCTGGACTATGCACTTCCTTCTAGTGACAGTATCAATGTCGTGCTGTTACACTCATGGCTGAACACAGGAAAACAGATGGGATGCTCTGGAGCAGCAGCTCCTGTCCCACCGTCCCACTATAACAATGCTGTGTTATGCATTGTTACAGTTATTTGCGATGCCGTGCAAACAACACTCTCTGGGTAAAGTCACACGTGACTTTCTTTGAGCCTAAAAAAGCTCTTTTAGGGAAGACAAGATGCAGAAGCAACAGAGAGGGAGCCAGCAGGACTTGCAAGAAAGCATCACCCAAGCCAAGGTCTGGGATTCCCCAGGAAGAAATAGGCCAAGGTGAGACCCAAAGAATATCCAAATGAAGATTGTTTTCCAAAGAGAAAGGTGTTTGGTAGGACAAGAGATGGAAAAACAGTTGCAGGAAGGGGCAACGTGGAAGAGGAAGCTGTGGCCTGGGGTGGCAGGAGATGGCTGTTAGGGGATGCAAGCCCTAGGCCCCTCGGCGAGGGAATCCAATTCACTGCGGCCGGTATTTACTAACAAGAAAGTAAAATGTTCTGCTATTTTTGGTTCACTTGTTAAAACATATTTCAGAGTATTTTTAATTCTCTCTTTTCAGTCTCATATAGGGGGGGGCTGCATCTCTTCTCACCCCTGGGCTCCCCGGCGGTCGGAGGCCAGTCTGCAGCGAGGTGCGGTGGTCCACTGGCAACAAACACTGGAGGGCACCTGTCACCTCCCGTGCTTGGCCGCATGGCCAGTATTGAGGAGCACACCGTGCCAGCTGGCCACACTCCAGATCCCGAAGAAGAGTTTCACTCATCACAAGCAACAAGTTCTGGGTTTTTTGGGTTTTTTTTTTGGTTTGTTTGTTTTTTTTTCCCCCAGGGAATAGCAAAAGCCATGAGTTGTTCTTACCAGCCAGTCTCTCTGCCAGGGTGAGGGCATGCACTGAGGGCCTGTAGTCAGGGGCGTGCTGGGCTTGCTGAGCTGCTTGCTGGTGGAGGTTGTACATGGCGCTCAGGGAGTTCATGGCGTGGAGGGAGTAACCGTTCACTCCATAGTGCTGCATCGTGACATAAACCTGAAAAACAGTAGCCAGAGAAGATAGACGCTTAGGAACGTGCTATTCCAGTGTCCCGGGGTCTCAGCAGAGCTTTGGAAGTGCTGAGCTTGAATTTAAACCACCACGCGCAAGGCTCACTTCCAACCTCCAACAGGTTCTGGGACAGGAATCGAAATTCTTCCTGTAGACCTAAAGCACCAGCGACACCAGTTTGGCTTCCAAGCTTAGAGACCAGTATCTGACTATAATCCATTCATGATGGGAAAGGATTTTTTTTTTTACATACCATAATAGAACGTATCATATTACAGTGACTTTAATGAACCAGCCCAGCTCTATCCCAGGACTAGTTGGGGCTTTGTCCCTCTCGTTGCCTACAGTGGACTGTTCTTTAATCCCATTGCTATAACGTCAAACAATCTTTCTTATCTGAATCCACTTGTGAGTAATTTTTTTTCCATTTGTTTTTTCTTAAGTTTCTTCTTAATAAAACACAAATGATACAAGGGAAAAAAAAAAAAGCATGCGGTGTAAAATAAAATAAATTTGTAGCATAACGGGAACAAAAATGTTATGGCTAAAGAGGGAATTAAGGTTTGTAATAAATACTGACATTTCATAGCTCAATAGCAAGGAAATTATTTCAAAAAAACTAATAGCTTTTTTTCTACTGTGGGCTCTGCATGAAACTTCAAGCTGTTTTTCCTTACAGACCATCTGTAAAACCGAGCTAATATTGATCTCAAAAGCTGAGTGATGCTTCATTCACCCCTGTTATAAACAGCTGAGGGCCTCCAGGATGCTGTTTCTGTAGTTTGTAAGACATTGGCAAGAAGTTGTGAAACATTTGCCACAAAAGAAAATTATTAAAACACCGTTTACATCAGCAAGTCGTCATCTGGAAAGTCAGTGAAATGAATGAACATTCAAAGAAAGAGGACCAACTTAAGGAAAGCAGAGACGTTATCTAGGCAACCTCTTAGAAAACAGTTTGATCACTGGAGTGACCTTGTTTGACATCCAGAGACCAAGCTGTAGTTCCCAGGAAAAGCAGCTGAATTTTGTATTGTAGGGTCTGGCAATGGCCTGGGGCATTTTATGGCTTCACCCTTGCAAGCATCTCTCTCTCACGGTGCCCAGGAACAGAGGAGGGAAGCCACACAACTGAGTTCCATCAAACACTCTGCCAGCTCAGCCAGATGGTGTCCTTGTTGCTCTGGGATGTTTGGTTTTTTTTTTTTGACTAAGGGATTTTGTGTCGTGAGTGTGAGTGCTGCCTTTGGGATTGTCTTCTCAAAGAGGCTGCTGTAATTATAAACCAATAATTTGGGAATTTAGCACTCAACCTCATTCCTGTTTCCCCAAGTCCCTTCTCCTCTGCCACCGTATGTATCATTTCAGAGTCAAAAGCACTGGTGGAGGGCAACAGATCCAGGTATGGTTACACTACAAAGATCTGATATGCACCCTGATGCCACCTTCACCCGCTTCGTGTCTCCCTGTTCTCCCACTCTGAATTCACTCTCCAGTTCTTTAGATTCCAAAAAAGATCCATGCACCTACATGGAAGCATAGAATCTCCCAAGTTGGAAGGGACCCACATCCATCCTTGCTCTGAGCAATGCCAGCCACAACCTTATGGCCCACGGGGATTGTTACTGGTCACATCTTTTCCTCCTATGTCCTATATAAGAAAAAAAAAAAACAACCCAAAAACCACTATCTCCTATTTCCAAGTACAGACATGATTTCTGTATGAATAGCTGATCTACTGAAAAACGCAATTAAAGGTGCCCGAGACATACTTTGCAGAAAGTTCTGGAAAGCAGGGGAAAAAGCAGATCTGCTTTGTTTTATGGCATCCAGTCAATTACTTTTGAATTAATTTTCAAAATGTCTTATTTCAAAATTTAGCCTTGTTTTCAGAAAAGCAAAGACAAGCCCACAACAAAATGATGACTTATACCCTATTAATGTTTTATTCACTCTAACAGGAGAGAAAGCCAACATTATTCTAAGCCGAACCACTGTGAGAACTGATATTTTTGGTTCAGATGCTGACCTAAACACAAGAATGCCATAGTCTGCTGAGCCTAGGGAAGACACAAGCAATGCCAAAATCCTGATCCCTGATCAAGGTGAGAGACTTCACACATCAACAGATTTTTGGTGCTTGTATTTTTCCCACGATGGGTTCACAGCGAAATTCCAGTGGGGATTTTGCTTTGCTGGATGGCACAACTCTGCTGCTGGTGGCACATGCTGAGGGACAGGCGCATGTCCCAGTGATGCATGCTGTTGATGTGGCCACAGGGAACATCTCCCATCATCTTGGGAAGACCTGCAAGTTCCCAACCCAAACAGTAGCCCAGATGGTTCCAGCAATGCCTGTAGCACATCCTCACCCCATCCTTGCCATGGTTCTTTTCCAAAGAGCATCATCCCACCCTAACCTGTGGCACAGCAGTGCTCAGCACACACCACGCCGGCTTGGCAGGCAGCAGTGACCAGCCTGTCCCCATCATCAGACAAACGGTTGCAGCTGGCCCAAAAGTTGTTCACAGCTTCATTTTCACAGTCCAAGAGCAGGACTGGCTGTTCTGGCCAAAGCAAGCAGCAAAACAGAAGTTTACAACTTCATTTTGCCTCCTCCCTTCCCACCCCCTAACTTGTGAACCAGCTGGCTGGTTCCACCAGCTTCGGCCAGCAGGGTGGAAGTCTCAAAGCTTATTAAGTTCCTGCATGTTTCATGAAAACCACTTGAGGACACAGAACCTATTAATTGCCCTGGGCTACTGGCACACCTCCATCCTTAATAGACGTTGGAGAATCCACACCAGGGCTCAGCCTTGCCAGGAGATACATGGGAGGCCACGTGTCTTTGACTCCCAACTCACAGAAACGCCTGTTTCTGTTCTAATGCCCCTTGCATGATGCTGTTTGCGCACCAAGCTGGCACATTAAGGAAGAAATGGAGAGGGAGAGGAGGGGAATTTTCCCATACTGTGCAGTCTTCTGAGGACACTGCCAATGGTGTTGTGTCTGGAGCCCAGTCTTTCCACTGAAACACTTGCTCCAGGAAGATTTCAGTTTATTTGATTGTTAAAAGATGCTTTTGTGTGTACATGTGCGTCTGAACAAGCTCTTCTGGGTGGCCTAGAAGAAAGTGAGTCAAAAAAAATAAAGAAAATAAAAAGCAGGGGACAATAATTATGGACTAAGGGCAGGAGTCAATACCAATCACAGCTTCAGTGATAACTGCCTGGCACGCTGCGGTGCAGACGACAGGCAGAACTTCCTACTCACTTGTGCAGCAAATGTATCATCCCAGATTCAGTATAAAAAAAAATGAGAGGAAAAGGAGATATCTTGCATTTACCGAGTGAGACTGTTCAGCCTAATAAGCAAAGTTAACTGAGACCACAAACAGCTCCTGTTTAACTGTCAGCTCCGAGCACACTCCAACCTCAATAAATTAAATATTTAAAAGACATCATGCAGCAATTTTTTTTAAATGGAGAAAGCCATTCATCAAGCCACTGCTGTGTTTCACAAGCTGTCGAATAGTGCTTACACTGGTTAAAATAATCTTTATATTTCATTAAGCAACCAAATAAGCTGATCCCTTCCCACTGGCTGTATAGATGGTTTTAATTTTCAAAATCTGCAAATGCATCTTTTATGTCTCTGGGTGGCTGAAGGGCCTCAGGGACAGTCACAGTTGGGAGGAGGATGAGAGCAAAGTGTGAGCTCCTGCTTTGTGGAAGGGTAGGGGCTTGAGCAGTCATTGATACAGTTGGGAGGGTACCGTAGGATCCATCCCAAAAGAAAGGGGATGCCTCACCCTGATTTTACGCATCAGAGATCGTTGAAGAGTTGGGAGTGCTTGAGAAAGGAGATGGGAGCTGAGGAAAGGCACAAGAAAACAATAGATGAGAGGAAAACATCTCTAGAGGGTGAAGCCAGCCTGGGTTTGCTCCTGCCGAGAGCCCATGGGCTGACCCTGCAGCGTTTGCTCAGCACAGGGGGACAGATGTCTCTGTGCAGGGCCCAGGGCTGATACCTCCTGGGGCAGGTGGTTTCCTTCTGTACAGCCCCTCAAGGCCACGTCAGTGACTCCCCCACCATCAAAAGCCTTGTTCTCTCCCAGCTCCCCACGTTCCACAACACCAGGTTGTGAGGTCTCAACATCATGCCCCGTGCCAGACCCTGCTGGGGTTCCTGCTCCTTCTAGCTTTACAATCCCAGCATCTCTACCTCAGTCCCCAAAACTCTCTTATGGCTTTTACCTCTTACTTAAGTTTCCACCGGGAAGTCTCATGGATGCTATGTTCATTTTTCTTTCCAGGGCTGCAGAGGCTGTATCTTGCCAGGGTCCAGCCTCACAGAGAGGACTAGGGGTTCCCCTTAGCTTTAACTTCTGCTACCTATGAGAAACCCAGGTTTCTCCATCCTCTGCATTGCTTAGAGGCCAGGCAATGCGGCTCTCTGCCCACCCCAGACTAATCTGGAGAGCAGACCACTCTTTCTCTATTCAGCTGCTGCCGTTCAATCTGATGCAAAACAATTTACCAGCTGGGAATGGGAACCCCGTTATCCCGGAGCAGAGCTGCCTTTCTCCAGCCGCAGTGTGGCTCCCATCTGCCCCCTCCCAACACCAGCCTCAAAAAACCTCAGGTTCCCATGAAGTCATCTAGCACAAGAGTGATGCAATATACTGTACACCGCCTCACAGTGTAGCACATAGAGGAAATTTGGCCCTGTGTTTTAATATCATCAGCTTTGGCTTCTCAACTGTTGTTAAAGGCTTTACATTTCCCTATTTAACTGGTAACTAATTTTGTATCCAGGCACGTAATTTTGTTCTGAGACAAGATGCGAAAAAGGAGAGAACCACGTTTCCTCACCAGGTGAAAGCTCCTGTTCCTAGAGGCTTGTGTTTGTGCATGAGTGGGAACAACGAAACACCTTTTGAAAATGAGATATTGAAGTTTTCTGAAAAGTACCTTGTAACAAAACATCCATATTTTCCCTTCTATCAGCAGAAATTAAAAAAAAAAAACTATCCAAAACCACAAAAGGCACCACAGGACTATATTAACTGCACCCAAGAATTTGAGACCACGGACATTTTCTGGCTGGTCCTCTCTTATTTCACCCTCTTACTCCCCCCATCAAAACCTGTCAACCACACACACAAGGCCTTTAACAAAAACACAGAAGTGACAAAACTCATTAAGGGAGAAATGTATCGATCCCTGCAGCCCGCAAACTCGAATGTCACTTGTGCTGGCCACAGAGCTCATGTCAGCACTGGCTGGAGAGCTTGTCCCCACGCTGAGCTGTCCTGAATAAGGACATCCATGGCAGCTCCCCGTGCCGATGCTGCTCTGGAGGGAAAAAAATTTAAACTAAGACAGTAGTTTTGCTTGAGTGAGTTATTCTGGAGTAATAAATTCCCTCTCCCCCTCCGCTAAATCTCAACTGAGTTGAGATGGAGGATTTTTCTACAATATCTTATTTTGGCCGATTTTCCCAGGTAGAAGTAAAACAATGCCCAAGACAAGACATTTGTCCCTCTCAAGCAAAAGCTGTTGGGTCACACAAGTTTAAGGCTGGAGTTAGGACTCGAAGTTTTGCAGGGACTTTGGGTGACTTTCTCTTTTCCCTTCAGTTGGTCTCTCCAAATATGGAGTCATCCCAAACTCAAAAGAGTACAGAGACTAAATTCCTTGACCTACACAAGACGCTTGGGTGCCATCAGGAAGAATGGGGTAATAAAACCTAGGAGTTAAAAAGACAAATTTTCCTCAAAAAAGAGGATACCAGAGGCTGCTTTTTTACTGGTGGGAACTGTGGGGTGTTACGTTATCGTTTCATTAAATGTGTGTACTGAGTTGGGATGGGGGGGGGGGATGTCTGAGGGATTCTTTATGTGGGATGTACTAAATTATGTACTAAAATAGTTACATCTGAACTTTGGCAACTCATTGGCAGAAGTGAATCTCAACACCACAGTTCATTACTGATGAAGAGGGATTTGCCAGGGATGCATTTGAAGTTTGGAAGAGCCCGGCATCGCCTCAGGACTGAGATGCCCTGATGGAAGGCACATGGGAAAAGCATCGGGGAAAAAGAAATCATGAAAAAAAGTCTGGTGCTTGGGGTCCAGCAGGTGACAGAAAAACAAACAAACAAACAAACAGAAACAAAACAAGAGCAGCCCTGTCAGGTAAAAAGGCAAGTTGTAGTTCTCCAGCCCAGGCAGTACAATTTGCTACTTGTCTTTATGCAAAGCCCAGGAAGGCGTTGTTCGTTACTAACGGGGAATAACTGCAAATGGCTTGTGCTAACAACGTCCCCCTTCTCACTGCTGGCAAAGAAACAACATCGAAAAAAAAAAAATCACAACAAAAAATTCCCCCCTTCCCCACTCCTGGAGCTGTTCAGTTTTATGATTTTATGCTTTGAGTCCTTTTTCAGAAACACTTTAAATCAGCAAGATAAATAATGAATCTCTGTCTCTGCTTATCTGACAGTCCAGGAAAATGGGCTCACTCTATACACAGACATCAGTTTTAAATATATTTGGTGCTAAATGAATTACATACCTGGGGGGTTCTGAATAAATGATCCTTGCAAGAGCTTTTCTTCAATCTTTTTTTTTCTATATCCCTAAATCTTTAAGATATATAAAGGTCCAAAATCACATAGGATAATAACCAGCTTGTTATAAATCAGTTTTGTTCCTCACGTGAGATTGCTGAATGTCTAAGGAAACAATCTCACTTTTGTAGTGAATGAAATATAAATAATTTGAAATACTGCAACACATCATATTTTCTCATTGAAACGTCAAAGTCTGAGAGCAATACACACCATAAAAACAGGCTTTCAAAGTACTTTTCTTATAACTGAAATTAAGGAATTGAGAGCAGCGCTCAAAAAAAAATCAAGCTTCCTCATGCCTGATCTTCCTGCAATATTTTTACACCTGTGTAAATCCCTGGATATAAATGCAGTTAATTGCTCAGTGCAGAGTGAGATCTTAATTAGACCTGGTCTAGTTGAACAAATCACAACCCACCACAAGCAAAACCTGACTGATTACACCAATTCTCGCAGCTCACGTTCAGCTGCTGCTACTGACCTTGGTATAAATGAAGAGGATCTTTTTCTTAAAACCGTGATGTTTGCTAGCAGCTGAAATTTGGAAATACTTCCAGTTAGAGACAGCATTGCAGTTTTTGGGTGGACCTTGTCAAATAATTGCCTCTGTTGGGGGTTTGTGTTGCTGAAGAGCACAACAACTGTATTTGCAATGCTCGTTTATTTGTAGCAGGAGCATAATGGGATGTGAGAGGGTTCGTGAGTTCTGTAAAACAAACCTCAGAGCATCCTGCTGACATGGGCAAGTCTTATCGTAGGGTTCTGCAAACTCAGACACCAGGTTGGGAGCAGCTGAGAGAACAGGCCCGGGCTGACAGAGGTAACTCACATCAGTTGCTGTGATTTTTATTTAAGGCTTTTGTGAAATCGTCATTTCCCGCCCCCTCAAAGCCCCAGATAACAGAACGGAGTGATTGATTAGACAGTTCCCAGCAAAAGACTTTCCAGCAGAGGCATGCTTCAAAGGACAGGGTTGCAAGGTCTGAAATAAAATAAAATAAAATAAAGACGCCCTCAAAGTCTCTGCTTTTGAGCCAGGCATAAGTTTTAAGGCTTGAACTTGCAGCGTAGAGCCAGGACTGGGATCGCGAAACATCACTGCGGTGCTAAATCTCTTGCTTGCCATAATTTACACATGACAATCAGTGCTCACAGATCAAATCAGTATAAATACACCTCCCTTTTCCCCGCCAGAGCAGTGCTCAAACCTTGGTAAGAACTCTTGTAATCTATACTGAAGCAGAAACATTTTCCCGGGTAAATAAGAAAAGCTCTAAATACGAGCATCGCTTTTGTTCTGGTTTCAGAATCTCATTCTGCTTCCAGCTCAGTCAACAGCAAAAAAAAGGATTAAAAAAAAAAAAATTACACATTTTAGATTTCTTATGATTAACATCACAACGGAAACTCAACCCTGCAGCCCGGAGCCACCCCGAGGAGTTTGGGTACCTCCAGCCCGGGCTCTGCCGGCGTTGCTGCATCCCGGCTCTCCATCACCCGCGCTGCCCGCCTGCTCTCACCTCCCGACACCCGACGGCATCTCTGCCTCCCGACCGGCCCCGGCTTCGGGACTCGGGGTAACCTTAAGGTGCCGTGCGATCGAACCACTGCATTTGCAAACAGCTTAAACTGTTTAGCTTGGGTGTTTATATGTACTTTCCCCCACCTCACCCTTTGCAAAACAAGCATGTTTCTGGCTTAGCTGTATTTCTGTGTGGTTTCTCTGGCCCAGCCCTTCCTTTCACTTCTGAAGAAAAAAAAAAAAAAAAAAAAAAAAGGCTTTGCTTGACAAGCATCATTTCATTTGCCTTAACGTTGGCAAAGGGAATTTTCCAAACTGGGAGACGGGAGAGGTTGCAACTTCCTAAGCTCTGCCCTTCAGGGCTGCTGGCAGCACAAGGGGTGGCTCACCGCTTGCTCTCTGCCCCCAGACCACTTTTGCCTCCAGTATTTGTCCCAGATCACTTACATGAGCAAACTGACTGGCTTGAAGGCAGCTCCCTGGGGGCTGCTGATGGGGCTTCAGGATTCTCCAGTGTCCCTGAAAGCTGGAGCAATATCCTGGAGGATTTTACCCATGACATGGTCTCATTAACAAGACAAGGAACTAGAATTCTGTGTCAAAATATGCTTTTAAGCCCTGCAACATTTAGTAAGCAGGACCTCTGTCTGTCCGGAGCATCACAACCACAACACTGATCTTATGTCCTCACCCTGAGCCCTAACGAGAGACATCCGTTGCTGCAAGAACTGCTGTCAGAAGTCGGCCCTGATAAAGATAAGCTTTGTGAAGATTTGCTGGGGCCGTTAAAGACATTCCCTCCTGCTGCTCTCAGGTGCTGCCAGCCTGGCAGAAGGGAACCCACGCTTCCTCCAGGTGCTCCCAGCATGATGCCTCGGCCGAGATGCTGGGCTCCAAGGGCAGCAACTGGGATGAGGCACGGAGGGAGGGTAATTTCCACCCGCCATCACTATTCATCAAATAAATGTAAATTGGAGCTGTGAAGTTCTGGGTTTTAAACTGGGAGCAGTTAGATATGCACACAGGGAGGAGAGAGCAATGCACCTTTATGAAATGCAGTGGTTTGTGCCGCATCATCGGAGTTTGACCCACTTGGCACGAGATGACTTTCCTGGATGCTCTTTCAGCTGATTAGCTGAAAAGCTGCAAGGCTGTGACACCAAGTGCAATTTTGCTTGAAGCTGATGAACTCTAAAGAACAAGTGAATTTTGAAGAAGCTGAGACCCTGAACCCAGGATGTTTCTGCAAGTACAGCTGGATGCTAGGGCTGCATCTGCAGATGGTGCTTAGAGCACCCAAAACTGCAGTCACAAAACACATGGTGGCAATTACTTCTGCACAGCCTAAGATCAGCTCTAAGGCAACATGACAGACAAGTCCTACTTTAGTCAAAAATAATAAAAAAAAAATCCTGAAAGGCAGCTCCAGCAAGCCATGCAGTTATGGGGCACTTTTTAAAGAGGACCTTGAAACAATAAGACATAAGTTTGAGTTTTCCCTCTTAACAAGCAATAACACTAATTTTCTTCCTACCACTAAAAAAGGTGTTTGAATTCAATGGCTGCTACAAGGTGGGGAGAAGACCCTGTGCCGCCTTAAAAGAGGGCCACAAGCCGGAGTTGGCAGCAGAGGGGCCAGGGGAGCACGGCGGGTGCGGGTAACGCTTCCTTTCCCGTAAGCGTTTGGATCCATACACTGAATTAAGCGCAGCTGCCAAGGTAAGCAATATATTTTGGCCACCAGCAGGTGAGCTGAGCTTTAAAGAGCTGTGTGCTGTAAGACAGGCAAAGCAGCTAAATGTTCGCTGGGTTTTGTGTGGAGATGCGCGGTCCTTCAGCAGAAGCACGTTTACTCACCTTGGGCTAGGACACCCTAAGTGCGTGCAGAGACACTGCTTACTTGCTTGCTTTCCCCCAGCGCACAGCACCTTGGGACCAAGCAGCCAGAGACCTAAAATTTCTGCGTCTCCCTTGGTAGGAGCATTTTCTACCCCGAGACCCATCAGCTCGCCTCCGCCAGCCCAACTGTTTCTCTTTTTTGGAGGATCCTAGCGGAGTTCCCAAGCATCACCCCCGCCCCATACTTTCAATTTTAACATCTGAATGGTTTAAAGCAGCATTTCTCATTTATGCTTGCTCTAGCCACAGAGAACCTGCAATTGGTCCTGAAAGAGTTCTGCCAGCAGCTACCAGGAAGAAATCGTGGCCCACCGAGGACTCCTGGCTGTAAACACCCGTTTGTCAGAGAACTGCTGGTCCCTCTTGCTCCCAGCCCTGCTCCTAGTCCTCCCTCAGGGCCTCCCTCCTTCCATTTGTCCCAGACATGCTTTAGAAGTCGTAAAGGGCCTGATTTATAACCTGATGAGGTCAAAAGAAAAAAGGTTATTAGAAAAAATTAGTCCAAATTAGCTTTTGGACTGGAACAGACTAGCAGAAAAAGATCCAGGGTTTGCCTAACCCCATTGCACCATTAATTAATTCCTGGATATTTTGCTGCATTTCAGAGTTCTCCACCCTCTTTGCAACAGGCATATTTTGATGAACGTTCTCCCAAAGTTGGTTAATTTATCAGTAGCTGCATAGGGCTGGGAAATTTGGGCTTTATTGAATCCATGTTCTTCAGCATTTTCCTAATTCTATGCTTTTTGCCAAATGAAGCAAAGTAGTGATAAACATTCCTGTTTGGACATAAGTGGTGGAAATCAGCACTGAACCTTTTGAAAGGGTTCAAACCCAACTGACAGTTGGTTGCTCAGTACCTCAGCAGAAGCATTTCCAACTCAACAAGACAAATTTTGGGGTGGCCCCGAAAAAAAAATCACTGGAAAAATAACTGCTGTCTTAGAAAACGTGGGCTACTTCTAGCTAAAGGGTTCACTCATTTTTGCTTCAGCAGCAAAACCAGTAGGTAGCCACATCAGAAGAACTTAGTCCTGGTCCTCTGCAGCACCTTTGTTTTGGCAGGGCTGGCTGTGATGATGACAGAGTAGAGAGAAACTGTTCACTCCGGCTTCTTTTAATCCGATTCTCCTCTTTCTCAGCGAAGCATTCTTTTAAAGGATAAAGGCACTGGGAGCAAAACCCACCACAGTCACTCCCTCTACGACTATATTGTGCAAAACTTGACTGGCCAGCCTGCCCTTCCCTCTGACCTGCGGGAACCTCCTCTGGCTCTGTTTCTTTGATGCAGGTAGTAACCCTGACACGAAGGAGAAGCAACTTCTGCCCTGGCTCTATAAAACTGTGAGACAGTAATAATATCACTGCAGGAGCCTGCTAATTTGTGTGAGCATGAGACCATCCCATTTAGACATCAAGATCTTTTTAAACCAGCAGGGAAAGCTGGAATGCCAACCTAAACTGGCTTTCTGTGTACTGATTTTGGATGTATTTTTACGTTTGAGCACGCTGGTGTAATTTAATACAACCTCTCATCAGTCATGGGGTAACTCGGAGTTGAAGTCATTCTTACCCTTTCAGGAATTTTCTGCCCTTACGGTTCTTAGCTAGAATGGAAAAACTGAACTTAGAAACACGATCCGAAAGCCAAAGGGTTTGTAGGTCTGAGTTTATCTGGCTGGGGCAAACGAGGAACCGGGATTGACTTGCATCAAATTCCTCATGGGTGAGCAGGGAAGGGGAAAGCTAAACAGTCAACGTGCCGGTTCCGAGATGCAGGTAACGAGAGAGAAACCCAGAGCGGGTTCACTCTGTGCCCCCAACTGCACCGGGAGCACGGAGCAGGGAGGGGGTGAAACCTCTCCTCCCAGGGGGGAGTCACATCCTGCTCTCCCCAGGACGAGCAGGACAGAGGGACAGCCTCGTCTGCACCGGGGCCCCCCTCGGGACTCAGCCTGTGCCCCCCAACGGGGAACACAACTCACCCCTTGTAGTTGGGCGGGTGAGGGACTCAGCACCAGCTGGGGACACGGGACAACCCTGCTGCTGTCCACGGCTTGAAAACGCAGAGAGGGGATGGAAAACGCAGCAGGGGTTGCTTGAAAAGCTGGGAAAGGGGGGTGCCAGAGGTTAGCCCCACATCTCACCTCACTGAACCCCGGCCAGAGAGTCTCTCCGTCCCCGGGACCTATCGGTCCCCACCGAGCCTGCCCAGAGCAGATTTCGCTCCTCGTTCGCTTTGTGCTCCGTGCAGAGAGGAGAACCCCCCCCCACCACAACCCGACCCTCCAGCACCGCCTTTGGGGGAAGCGGGAGGCTCCTTCAGACAAAACTGTTATCCATTAACATCCAATTATCACTTGGTCCAAGCCATTAATTATAAATCAGTCTCCTAATTGGGATAATTAGCTCTCTGCTACTTAATGTAGTATGACTGATGCGTTTGGAAAGAAGGTAATCACTCCATTTGTTTAGCGTTAGGCGAACAAATCCAACTCTCATGGTTTAATTTCAGCCTCGCCCCCCCCCCCCCCCCCCCCCGCCCTATCAGTATTAAAAGCTCTTTGCAGATCCATTAATTGTTTGGGAATCACGGCGGGGATGGGCACGCGCAGCTCCGCGGGGCTTTCGGGAGGGCACCTCCCCCCCCCCGGCCCGGGGATGCGACTGGCCCCGCCGCTTGTGTCCCCGTCCTCCTCTCCCCCACCCCGAGGGGGAATTGCTATGCTTTTAGGGAGAGCGTTAATTAGAGGGGACGAGTTTGACCCCGAGCGCGCCCCACAGGTGCGATGGCTCCGGAGGAAGCGGGGGGCTCCGCGGGGCTCCGCGCATCCTTCCCCTCATCCCGCGTTTAAAAACCGTTTTGGTGAGAGCGTAGAAAACTTTCCTTCTTCCTTTTTAATTATTTCCCCCCCCTCCCCCCCTCTCTTTCTCTCCTTTCCCCCACTTCCCCGGGATGTCTCATTAATGCGGGCTGCTCGGCGAGCCGCCGATAGCTGCGGGACATGATTAGATATTTATTACTGTCATTTACATGGAAAACTTGAGCTAACCAAGTGGAACTGGAGGGGGCCGCCGGAGGGGACGGGATGGTGCTAAAAGGGGGGGAAGATTCCTTTTTTTTTTTGTTTTGTTTTCCCCGGCGCTGGAAGCCGAGGCGGAGCGCGGGATGCAGCCGGAGCCCGGCCGCTTGGAACGGCGGGTGCGGGGTCGCGAATCCCGCGGACGGTCCCCCCGGGGACGGGGGTGTTTTTGGCCGAGCCCTCCCCGGGTCCCAGGAGTTGATGCCGCTCCGCTCCGCCCGTGTTTCGTTTCGAAAATGGATCGAGTGCCCTCGGTGCGCGCATCCCACCGGGAAACGGGGAATGAAGAGCCCCCCCCGCCCCTTTCCGCTACCGGGCTGGCCGAGGCGACCCCCGGGGACACGAAGGACTCGGTCCGGGATGCGCTGACCCCTTGCTTTCTCTCCCCACATCTTCCCCCGCGAGGTTCTTGCCTGAAAATAAGTGAAAAGAGCAGCCGAGGAAAGCAGCCGGATGGGGGGTCCCACGGGGTTCCCTTGTTCCTTTCTCTCCCCTCCTCCCCCCCCCCCCCCCCCCAAAAAAAAATAAAAGGGAGCAGCCATGGCGGGTCAAACCTTATCTTCTTCCGAGGAGAAACTTTCCCAAGGGCCCCGCGTTGGGCTAGAGGAGACCGTGTCCCCCTAACAAGGCGGGACCCCTCCCGGGGAGGTCACTCTCGCCCTCTCCCTGCAAGGGGGGGGGACAGGTCCCCGGTGCCCCGGGCAGCCGGCACCCAGGGGCGACACGCACTTCTTTCCGTTCAAGTGCCGGCTGCGGCGGACCACCTCCCTCCCCCCCACCGCCCCCTTCTTCTCCCCCCCCCATCTCTTAGCCCGTGGCCCGAGGGGCGACTCTGGCGGAGATGTATGAGATCTCTCGCGGTAAAAATATGCATGCTGATCCCCATTTGGTTAGCCCTCTAATGGAGGTGTAAATAGGTTTCGACTGCGAAGCCCTTAATTCATCAAGCGAGCCTGACAGCGCAGGTCCGGGATTTATCCCCCACCTCTAGAGTGAGAGCGGGGAAAAGGGGGGGGCACGGACCGGCCCCCAAACTCTTACCCCCCCCCCCCATCTCTCCCCCCTCCCGTCCCTTTTGCCGTCTAACCTTGCAAAGTGCTGTCGGGGAGAGTGTTTTTCCCCCAGAAAGGTTTCCCTTCCGCACTCAACTTCTAGCGGCACAGCAAGAATTAAAAAAAAACAAAAACAAAACACTCCAATCTCAACCCCCCCCACCTCCCCTTCCCACAAAGCGGGGGCCGTCCCCCGGCCGCCCCCTCTCTCCTGGCCCCGCTCGGGGTGGTTGCTGCCCCCGGCGAGCTCTCACCGGGCTGCGTAGCTTATTAAAACATCATTATGTAAATGCGGGGGGAGCGGGTGGAAAGTTACGCTTCTCTTCCCCTCGGAGCCGGGCAGACGGAGGGATGCGCGCCCCCCGCTTTCCCCTGGAGCCGGGTGGCACCCCACTTTTCCCCGTAAGCTGCCTCAGCCCACACCGGAGGGGACCCACGGGGCCCAGCCCACGCCGCGTTTCGCGTAAACGAGACCCTTGGGCAGGTAGTTGGGATTTTGCCTATTTTTCTTTTTTTTGTGTATGTCTTCCTTTCTTTTTTTCAGAAAGCGTAGAATACTCCAAATAAAGCAAAAACCCCTCTAAAAATAATACAATAAGAGAGAGAGAAGGGCATGGGATTTGCGCTGGAGCCCGGGCTGGGCTTCCCCTCCTCCGCGGTGTGCGCATCCACACCGACGGCTCCTCCGCCGGTCGCGGAGTTCCCCCCACGCAGAAATTCCTCCTCCTTGCAAACAATCCCCAAACTCGCCTTATTTCCCCCCATATCCCCCAGCCCACCCGAGAGGGGGTGTGGGGATGTGTGCGTTTGGGGGGGGAGGGGGGCATTCTTACCTGGGGCGGCGGCGCAGGCTGTCCGCCCGCCGTGGGGAGCGGTGACACGCGTGGGAGCGCGGCGCTGCGCCCTGGCCCGCCCTACTCCATTCGCCCGCGCTGGCTGCGCGCTGCCTCCGCGCCCGGCGGAGCTGCCATCTACCGGGAGCCTGCATTGAAGAAGGATTTTTAAAAGGAGCTTCATAGCGACCCGGGAGCTACCCAGCAAGATTTTCAATGGTCCTCCACCCTGTCAATCAAAATGAGGCTGCTGATACATCCCCCCCCTCCCCACTCCTCCGCTCCCCCTCCCAAACACTTCTTACCAGTCATTTACTCCAAGCTGAGGTGTAAACGCCTAATTAAATCCCTGGGAGGGGATGGGATGCTGGTGGAGGGAAGAGGGCTAGACCCAGGGCCAGGATGGGGGGGGGCGGGGGGGTGATGGGGTCCGTAAGGCATAAGGGAGGGAAGCAATGCCTCCCCCCCCCCCCCGCGCCCCTTGCTCAGCACCACTCTGGAGCAGACCCTGAAGTTTCCCTCTCCCCCGATAGCCCCTGTGTGGAGGTGCTGGTGGGGGATAATCTCCCAGCGTTAATTACAGAGCCCCCACAACCCTCCCCACCCTCCTCCTGGCCCCCTCCCTGACCCACCTTAGCCTGCTCTTTTCAACAGCGTGGGGGTGGGCACGGACACGGCATACAGGGATCACATTAGGAATAATGGAAGAAGCTGGGGGCGGCGGGTCCGCAGCCCGCCCCGTCGGGAAAGCTCCGCTCCGGCAGCCGGGAGCACACGGGAGGCTCTGTCGGTGCGGTGCGGGAACAGGGGAGGCAGAAGGAGGGCAAGGGCAAGGAGGGGAGACCACGGGGCTTCGGGAGAGAGGGAACGACCAGTTAACGCATCCCCGCTTTTCACC
Organism: Gallinago undulata; assembly: GCA_026546715.1. NCBI lineage: Eukaryota > Metazoa > Chordata > Aves > Charadriiformes > Scolopacidae > Gallinago > Gallinago undulata. The sequence continues at coordinate 24,483,043 of JAOTQQ010000004.1, forward strand.
TTTTTGTTTTATACCCTCCCCGGAAATATTTTTTTCTGGGATGTAAAAAGAGGAAAACCAGCTTTTCATTTCATTTTATTTTCCTTTTTCTTTTCTTTTCTTTCCTTTATTTATTTTTTTTCTTTCTCTTTCTCTGTAAGATTTTCGCAGGTACCTTCCCGTCCAGCGGTCGGGCTGGTTATCTGGCAGAGCTCACTAACTGGAGCGGTGGTTGTTTGCTTTTCAGCTTTGCCATGCCTTCGCAGCAGAAAGAGCAGTTTAAAGCCTTTAGAGAGATTGCTAATAGATGCCAGCTCCTTGCCTTTAGATTCTCTCCCAGCCCAGAAGGATTTAGGATGGGATTGGGAGACGAGACGCCATTTCAGGCTCCAAAACACCCTGTTTTAAAATGACTGCGGGTAAGAGGATTAAAACAATAATACCCTTCTCTTCTTGAAGGTTTTTTTTTCCTCTCTCCCTCCTATAGAAAAGATTTCTTCTCCCAGAGCAAAACCGTTTAGACAGGAATTAAGGGAACAAGAAAGAATAAGGGGGGGGGGGGGAGAGGACCTTCTAATTTGAGCTTGATATTTTGTACAAATTCTGACAAAAAAAAAAGAGAGAAAAAAAAATAAGAGGGTGTCGGTCTGGCTCAGGACACCAGAAGTCTCCAAGTGTCACTTTGTTGTATTTATTTTCATTCTATACATATTATTTTTTTTCCAGAGGTTATGGAGTACTAAATGATTGTCCCGAGAAAGAGAGGGAGGGGGCGAATCTATTTAAATCTATTCCAGCCCTCGCTCCGCCAAAGCCCCTCTTTCTCCCCAGGAAGGAGGGGAGCCCCTCGCCCTGCCTTTCCCCCTCGCCCTCTAATTAATAACCACCCGCTTTTTGGCCGAGAAACCGATTGGGCGAAACTCGGCGCTTTGATTGCCGTTATCGCTTTTTCGGGGGCGTTTTTCGGGGGTCTTGTGTCTAGGCTTTTGTGGACACCACCCGGCAAAGCCCACAGGGAATCGCCGCCTTTGTTTTTTGGGGGGTAATTCTGTAAAGAGACCACCACCACCACCCCCGCCCCGAGTTTGCAACCTGCGCCTTCCCTATTCCGCTGATCACAACGAGCTGAAACGGGGGACGGCGAGGAGAAGCCAAGCGATGCTTCCCAAAATTCAGTCACCACCCTGGGAACCTCCCCTCGCCCCCCAAAGCCGGGCCGGGAGCAGTCCCGCGGACCTGTGGCTCTCAGGAACCGCAGCCTCAGGGGGTGGGAGGGCAAAAAAATCCGCTCAAGTGGCCAGCGAACTTCGCAGGGCTCGTTCGTTTAATGCAACGGGGAAGGGTCTGCCCGTGTGTGCGGGGGGGAGGGGGGGTCTGCCTCTCGGGGTGGGGGCATGGGGGCAGCGCGACTCCTCTCTGGTTTCTGAATTGTCGCTTGTAGCCCCGCCGCAAAACCCCAGCCCCTGCGACCGCGGTTTCACCATTGTCTCGCCTTTCTGCTGCCTGAGCTATTAAGCACGGGAGATGGTGCGATTGCTCCCATGAAAAATCCTTAATTTTAGTTCCCCCCCCACCCCCTCCGGAAAGACTTAATAAGAGTTTCTCTCTGTCTTCAGAAAATCTTCCCGAGCTCTCCAGCGACGGGATTTCTGCTCCTATAAATAAAACAACTGCGCTTAATTCAGCGCGGCTTGGCAGAAACGAGTCAAGTGCGCATTCAGCGCAGCCCGCAAAAAGTAACCTCAGTTTGTCCGCAGAACTGATTTATCACATTTACACCCCCAGCCCCCCCGCCCTCCCCGCCCCAAGGTATCGATGCGGGAAATCGGTACGAGCTGTGTGGAGATTACGGGGGTTTCGTCTCCAAAACGCGGGGAGCCGAGGGAGGGATGCGGGCTGAGCGGGAGGGAAAGCAGCCCCGGCAAGGGGCGGTCTGCAACGGGAGGTGATGGGGGGGGTTCCCTCCACGATCTCTACTAATTCCTTCCCGGCCCCGCTCCCCCTCCAGCCGCCCCGTCCTCCCCGCGGTCCGCAAAATTGCGGGCGGCACCGGGTCCGACAACAAGCGTGGGCTTGGATGGGCGAGAAATGGCTTTATTCACCCCCGCCGATAAAATAATAATATTAACAATAGTAGCATTAATTTACTTTAAAAAAAAAGGGGGGGAGGGGGGAGAGAAGAGGAGCAGAAATTGGTAAATTTTAATTTTTTTTTGGTGTAAGTTTTGCATCGCCTAACAAAATGAAATATGAAAATCCATAAATCTGCCACCCCGACTTGATCCTGCACTACGCGACGGGGTGGGAGGAATTTGTTAGTTCACCAAGGAGAAAGGATTTGTTAAGTTTCCGTGATATTAACGGTAATATTTTGGATAAATGGCTGGCTCTATCCACGTACCCAAAAATCCCCTTCAAAGACCATTTTTTATATCTTTCCTAAGTGGACCGGGAATTTCAGGTTTGCATTTAGGCTTTAAGCACCCTCACCTGCACGACGGGAAGGACAGCTGGTACTTTGAATTTGAAAACTGCTCTTTTTTTTTTTTTTAAATGTAAAAAAATCAGTGGGCCGATCAGGGCATAATACTGGACAAAAATTGTGCTTTCCTCATTTTATTTAGAAACGCGTGTAATTTCCCTGTCCTGAGTATTTTAAAGGTTCCCATCCCCATACACACAGAATTGTGTGTTTGCTTTTGCACAGAAATCGTGGCTGTTTCCTTCAGAACAATTAAAATCAAAGCCAAGCTTGTTATGTTTTAAACAGTTAATGCATTAACTCCTTCCTTCTCTCTCTCTTTGTTTTCGTGAATTTTATCCCACCTCTTGCCAGGACAGTAAACTGTGCTAGGGATGCAGACATTTAATTTTAGGTGGAATAATGAGAAATAAAACCTTATCCTCGCAAGATGGACAAGGAAGAAAACTGCAAACTGACAAACGTCCTTACCCCTGGATCTACGGCAGATACAGTGCAAGACGATTTCTACTTGCCTCAAATTATAATGGCAACAAGGTCTTAAAATAGCTACTTAACTAAATCAAGCCCACTTTGCTTGGTTTTGTTTTGGGCTTTCTTTTTTTTTTTTTTCCTTTTTTTTTTTTTTCGGTATGGGGCATCTTTTGGGGGTTTGAAATGTTCCAGACATTGTCCAGTACTTTGTCCCCGACGCCAACCGCATTCGTGTGAGACCGAAAGGGGATTAACTTGTGAACTTTTAAAAATCAGAACTTAAATGAGAGGCAAATCTAGGCCACAGCTCATTGTGGGAACCGTTTCTTAAGCAATTAAAGCGAGAAGAAATTCCTCGCAGCCTTTTTCCTTAAAGCAGCTTTCTGAAGGATTTAAGGAGGACTAGTGTCCGGTCCATCAAGAAAGATTTAAACTGCACAGTGATATAGAAAATCTCCACTTGCTCTTATTTAAAGGGGCACTATCACCATTTCCATAAGACCCTTGACATTGTTTCTTTAATCTTGTTTATAAACTTAAACAGATTTAAAAAGTTTTTTTTTTCTTTTCCCTGCCTCCTTTTTTTTTTTTTTTCCATGAATTCATTGAAAATATATTTGATGCAGTATTTGAAAAGAGACCTAAACAGGCTCACTTTTAAGGATTTTCTGTTACTAAAAAGTCTCAAGCCACAGCTTGCTACATTTCTCCTTTTGCTCTTGGAGGTTTGGAGGAAAGAGAGATTAGTGGGAAGAGGAATTTATATTATTTTTTTTCCTCCGGGGTCAACTGTGCAATAAAAGTTCCTTTCTCCCCAAATTTGGAGGACACAAAACACCTTTCCTCACAGATTGACCCAAACCTTCACCCAAGGTTTGTGGTTTAGCACATATTCCCTTGGCTGAGAGCAGAGTTATATCCCAAGCATCCTCCTGCAATGTCAGGTTTCTTTCTTTTATTCCCTCCCTTGTCTTTCTTTGCCCCGCTACACTTGTGCTCTCTCCTTAAGTCCTGGTTGTTCTGGTTAGTTTCTACCCATATTTAGAGGTCAGCCAGTGTTTTCCCACAGTTTTTTTCCAATTTGAGCTACTTGGCAAGGTTTTCTATGCAGCATTAAAAAAAAATACCTGCTAACCTTATTCCAGCAAAAACAGTTGTTCCCCCTTAAGTCTTAAAAAGAAGAAAAAAAAAGGGGGGGGGAAGCAAGTGAACACCTTGGAGTCACCAAAGCTTTTGGTGCTTATAGCTAATTAATAGCCCTAATGATATTTTTCCAAGTCCATGAATACATTATGTTTGCAATCCAAAAAGGCGTTAGCCCCATTCAAGGGTACTTCAACATCTGCTCATTTAAGGGCAATTAATCATTTTGATATATGGTTTAAAATTGACTGCTTCCAAGGGACTTTTTTTTTTTGACAAGAATAACAAAGCAATTTGCCAGGAGCCATCTTCTGGACATGTTATTAGCAGAACCTTCATCTTAAAGAGGGTTTAAAAAAAAATCCTCAGATTTAGGTACCTGCTTTAAAGGGAACCTAACACCTTCTCTCTTCTCCTTGCTTTCTTACACCTCCTCTAATTCTTCATCTACCCTTTCATTCCTCTGACAAGAGTTACAAATCTCTTCCATCTTAGACCTAAAGTTTATACCTTGATTGCAGAGGCATGTGGGTTTATAATTTTGCCCCTGGAGGAGAAGGTGAGCTGAATATCACTAAATATGGAGCAAGCTCAGCTCCTCCTCCCATTTCCGCTCTTCCTGAATTGTGATAATAACTAGTTTTATGTGTTTGAGTAAAAATGCTTCATATTCCCTCATTGACCTCATCCCTCTCTCAAAAGCAGCCAAGGGAATTTTATTTTTTTTTCGCTATTAACTGCAGTTTGTAACTGTAATAAGCCGTTCCTTAGTTTAGCCTATTTTTGAAAAAAAAAAATAAAAATACCTGTAAGGAATCAAATCTACCAAGAGTATTAGGTGAAAACAGCCAAAGAGATCGATTTTTTCAGCCTCTGGTTCCTGGTAAAAGTGTTAGCTGAGAGAATGTAAAGGGAAAGTCTCTCCCGTGCAGGGAATTTAAAGTATAGTTATGATGGGCAGATCTACTTATTTATTTACTCAGTGAATCCCAGCTGTGTTCAGAGACTCCTGCCGAACCGGGGGCCTTTTCTAGCCCAGGAGCTGCAGATGAAGTGAGAAACAGGAGGGCAGCCAGGGCAAAAAGAGATAAGCGGGAAAGGTGATGAGAAAAGGCAAATAAAGAGAGGAGCGATGTGCCCAGCACCACCTCCAGCCCCCGGGGGCAGAGCTGGGAGGAGAGTCCTCACTCAGCCGTGTCCCTGCCCTCCTGGGAGTGATGGCCTGATGTCCTTCAGGGTCCAATTTCCCATGGGGACACCCCACGCCTAGACTGCTCTGTGACAAAAGCACAGGTGGTTTTCTTCCTTGCTTTTCACAGGCTGGATAGAAAGAAGGGGCAACACAGAAAATTTGCAATAATATACCAGATATGTTCCTATTTGGTTTAAAATGTTATTAATTTTCTTTGCCCACTTGGTGCACCAGAAATTCCCTGGCTTGGATTCAGAGCCTTTTATCCACAGCTTTCTGCTGGTCTAGGGCCATCCCCTGCCCAAGCTACTCCTTGTTCCCATCCAATTTTTATCCACCAGTCTGAAACCAGGGAATATGTATCATTTGCTTAAAAAAGGTTATCTAAATGAGTGGAGCTGGTTCAAAACATGCCCCCCCTGACAGAAGATTTGGGTTTGGATCAGGAATTTGAAGCCACCCTCAAAATAATTAAATAGCCTGAAAGAAAAAAAAAAAAAGCCAACATGGGAAGAAATGCAGGTGGTTCTGATTCCATTCCATTGCTGTGATGTGTTGCAGTTGTGGCCTGGGTACAAGACATCTTCTTTCTCCTCTGAGGATGGAGCACTGTGGGCAGATGACATCTCTCAGGTAACATAGCGGGGAGAGCATGAACAGGAAGCTGGACCAGTAACCACCGCATGGCCAAAAAAGACCTCTGGTAGCTCCTTAGTTTTGAGGTCTTCTGAGAAAAATGTTCATCTTCCCCCATGAGGCTTGGGTAATGACAATTTTGTGTCAGTCCAGACCCTTCACCTTTGTATTTTGCTGAGAATCTTTTTTTACAGAAAAAAATACAAAGAAATGCCTGAAAATGCTCCTCTGTTAGGTCAGGCCCATGGTTCAGGAGGGCTTGAGCACAGGCTGAAGGTTCAGCCCCTCTTTTGCTGCCAGAGGAGGAACTGGGGAAGTCTGATCTGCACAGTCCCTTTGTGAAGGGTAGACAATGTGGGTTTGTTTTTTTTGTGGCCATCTCTCCCATGGACTAATATAGGGCGAAATAATCTCTTGGGGCTTTACAATGGTCATACTGAAATCCTGCATGAACAAATCCACCCACCCGTCTTCATAGACATCCTCTATGGCTCATGTCCACCTGTATTTTTAATATTCTCCACATTTGTTGGACGCATGGTGTGATGCTGCCTCTTTTCTGACAGGCGTTTCCTTGCCAGAAGAGCCTTTCGTCACTTCTTGGAGAGATGGAGAGCTCTCCACGTGGCTGCTGCAAACCAGTTTGTTACTTACACCCTGATGGGACGTGTGGAAAGAAATGTGGGTTTGGAGGAAGGCTGTGATAGGGATGTTACAGCTCTTGGGAGCTGGTTCTCCAGCTCCTGGAGTGCTGGAAATGTTATCCAAGCAGAACAGAATCTCTAAAAAGTTGTTTAAATTCAGGCCTTGCTTAAGGGCTTGGAATGGAGAGTCTCTGATTTTTCAAGCTGGAGCCCCATCCCATGGGAGTAGCAGAGAAAGCTCAGGCTCTGCTTTGCTTGCCTTTGCAGCACCCCATGGTTCAGGCAGCTGCCATTAGCTTTGGGGGATTCTGGTTTGTTTTTAAGAGCACAAGGTAAGTCAATAAAAGGACTTGCTTTCTCTGGGAATGACACAATGCACCTGTCTGTGTGGGTTCAGGTCACATAAGAAATTTGAGGCCATGAAGGTGTTTCTGACCCTGATTTACCTAAACCCTGAAGACACTGTCCCAGCCCTCCACTGGCTTATCTGAGTTCTAACTCTGCACTGTGGAATGCTCTGAGTCCAGTATCACCGTCTGCTGTAGTTTTTCCTGCAGAGCACTCATTCTGCTTATACTTGGGAGTCTGGTTGCATCTAAGAGAAGACTCAGGCCCAATGTGTATTGAGAGCTGGGCTATCCCAACATCCCAGCACTGAGAGAACCTTTGCCATTGGGACTAAAGATTTGGCCCTTACCTAACACATCAGATCCAGAACTGGATCTCATCAACCTTCTTTTCAGAAGTAAGTCCAAATATTGGTCTCGTGGACACCAGTGCAAGCTCTGCCTGTCCTGGTGGAGAGGCTGGATGCAGTTCAGGTCTGTTTTGCTGGTGTAAATACAAAGTAATTTATTCAAAAGTGATGATATTTATCTAGATTTACATCATTTAGCACTAAGTTCGGTCCTTCGGTAACGGATGCTCAAATGCATGACTGCATTTATTTTGTACCTACCTCTGAGCAAAATGATAGATATGTTTCCTGGGGGATAAAATCCATCTCCCAGGCAGAGAGCTGGGCCAGCCGTGTTTTCCGCAGGAGAAATTTCAAGGGCACAAGAGGGTTGGGCAAAAGCAACTCTCCCTTGCAGATCAGGAGCGTGGCCCAGTGGCCACCTCCACCAGCACTTGTGCAACGGTGGCTCCAGCCCTTGGGTTGGGTTTAGAGCACCCGGAGGAAGCATTTCAACCCAGTTTCCCTGCACTGGTCCCCGCTGTGGGGATGCGTTGGCTGCGGGCACCAGCCAAGCTGACCCACTCTGATGCCATCTCCTGTGCCACCCCACCGCCGCAGTGGGTTGCTGTGAGGGGAGGACAGAATTTAGGTTTGGGTAACACATGACATGAAATATGGTAGGTAAACGCCTTATTAGAAATGATTTGTCATCCCTCTGCCTCTCTCTGCTGCATGTAACTCTATCTCCAGACTATTATAGTATCAAATATATTTTACAAGAGTTTTACCTACAGGTGACTTGCTCTTTATTACTGAATGTAGGCAAAATCAATACTTTAGTAACTAGAAGATCATTTATTTGGCTTTTTGAAACATTTTTCAACAGTGGGAGAGCAGCTAAACCCTGTGAAGCTATGATTAAGAACCACAAACTCTACCTTCCTTTCCTTCTCCCCCTCCTAACCCATTTATTGACTTAAATAGGTAATTTCCAAACCCAGAACATCATCCTGAACAGCCACTGCCAGTGCATGGTTTTCTTTCCCCCCTTTTTTTTTTTCCCCTTGCAGACAGATAATTCTTTAAACTTGGGTAATTTCAAGGGGGAATCAACTTAATATAAATGTACCTGTCACTGGTTGAAATAGAAGCAGATTCTGGCCTTTCAATAAGGCCACTTCTGCAGTCCCACACTGGGGAAAAATCAAAAATTGCTGGGAACTGATAATGCATTCCTCCAGCTCTGCAGCCCTGATGGAGTTCAGTCAGGCCAAATACCCCGGCTGCTTTTATGTGTTTATTTTACCTTCTGATTTGTTTTGAAGGTCATATGATGCAAAGATGTTGGAGAGAAAATGCTTGTTGTTTAAGGAGGTTTGTCCCTAAGTCACAGCGCTCTGCTGCTGGCAGGTGCCCCACAAGGAAAGGAAAATGCTGCCAGGCTGGCGCGGAGGAGAGAAGGGCTTTTGCCTCTTCTCCCCAACCACAAAGGTTTTGTTATCCTGCAGGTTTACAGCTCCTCTTGCAGTAGCTGATAGAGAATTTAAATAGCGAAATAATCTCAGGGAACTGAAATGTCCCTGTGTTGTGACGCTTGGGAGGATGGACTTGGAGGGAGGGAACAAGTGACATTGCTCTGGCCATGGAGGTGAGGGCTGCTTGGATAAAAACTCAGCCTCCAGGTGCGCAAGAAACAGGTGACACTTATACCCCACATCAGCCTGGAGTTTTATTCACTCTCCTGGTCAGGTCCTGCGAGATGAGGGGAAGGAGCGGCCAAGGACCTGCAAGTGCCTGGAGGAAAGACCTTCTTCCAGAGGAGCAGCTCTTCCAGCATCTTTTGCCCACTCTAGGATGCACTTCCCACCCATCTCACCACCTCTGGCTACACAGCAAACTGCTGGTCCAACAACACCCTGTAATGTGGTCACTTTGTCATCAGCCAGCCCACTCAAGGTCCCATCCCCACCTCATGCTCCCTTCCAGCAGAGGAAACGGGACACCAGCTTTAAAGAGGTTCCAAGTTCATAGGGTATTATCTGCATCTCCCAGTCCGTGAGCTGCTACTGAGACTTTGTACCTCTGTTTCACCCCAAACCATGGAAGGAAAAGCCCTGGGCATCTCACCAGCTTGCGCATCTGAAGGGAGCAAAAAGGAGCAGGAGGGCTTGCTAATGAGAACTGATCGATGATTTTTGTGTTTGCCCCTCAAATATACCACCCTTCTGGGAAGGTAAATATGGACTAAAATATCACCACTGGAAAAAATTATAAAGAGAGGTGGGTCCAGATTTTTGGGTTGGTCCACCCTGAATTTGAGGTTATGGGATTTTTTTTTAGTGGTTGCAAAACATGTATTTACCAGTCAAGAGAAGGAAAATTAAATCGTATTTCCCAGTGGAGTATTGCTGCTGGAGAGCTGTGTTTCTGCTGTGAGGGCTCACACTGGTGTGGTGTTTATGGGAGACTGCACCTCCCCAATGTCATTGTGCTTATATATATATGCTTGACTTTTTTGACGCATTAAGGGAACTTGCCTGACCTGTGGTCCAGCACTGGAAATGCAGCTTGTCTAGGAAGCAGGAGCTAGAGAAGAGGTAAAGCGGGCTCTAAAGCTCCAAGAGCATCAGAGATACATGGAAATTCATGTTCAATTTTCCTATGACAATGCAAAGGAAAAAAACAAGATAGAAAATATTTTCAGAGCACTGATTAATTGTTAATTAAATGTTTTGACTTTTTAAAGTGTACTTCTTCCACCTTCTGATTGCTATTCTACAGGAAATGAAACCTCCAGTTTCTTTAACTCTATTTTGGACTGAAAAAGTGTTGGAACAGCTGGGTTTCCCTTGGATGGGTCTTGTGAATCTCACTTGGCTAAAATTGCTGTTGTTATTTCTGATTTCAGGCCTGAGAGACGAAATGGTGAGGGGACCATTTGAGGAGTTAAGAAGATAAAAACAGGTTCTGCATAAGGGGGCAGGCTCATGGCAGGGCTGAGTGGGGCTGGAGCAGACAGGTGGGTGACAGACCTTGTCTCATCATTGGTGACAAGTCAGGTAGAGCTTGGCTAATAAGAGCCCATGGTGCATCTCCCCTGGCTTGGAGAAATCTTGTTTTATTCATATAACACCACTCTCATATTGTTCTTGTTTTTTTTTCCCCCTCAAATTTTGACTATATCCATTAGTCTTAATTGCTTAAACAAAGATAATTTGGTTAAAGTGCTATCAATGGTGTTTTCGCTGCAGGGGCTCAGCATCCCTTTGGTTTTAACCAAACTTCTCAACCCTCAATTACGTATCAAGTCAAGCAAGCAAAGGTGTTTGCTTGGAGACTCACATACACATATATTTTATAGAATCACAGAATCATAGACTAGTTTGGGTTGGAAGGGACCTTTAAAGGTCATCTAGTCCAACCTCCCCTGCAATGAGCAGTGACACCTTCAAATAGATCAGGTTGCTTGGAGCCTCGTTCAAACTGGCCATAAATGTTTCCAGGGATGGGGCATCCATAGCTTTTCTGGGCAACCTGTTCCAGTGTCTCACCACCCTCAGCGTAAAAAATTTCTTCCTTATATCTAGTCTAAATCTTCCCTTTTTTAGTTTAAAACCATTACTCCTTGTCTCATTGGAAAAAGCCCTACTAAAAACTCTGTCCCATCTTTCTACAAGCCCCCTTTAAGGATTGAAAGGCCACAATAAGGTCTCTCCAGAGCTTTCTCTTTTCCAGTTTAAGCAACCCCAGCTCTCTCAGCCTATCCTCATAGGCGAGACTTTCCACCACTCTGATCATCTTTGTGACCCTTGTCTGGACCCACTCCAACAGGTCCACGTGCTGAAGGCTCCAGAGCTGGATACAGTATTCCAGGTGGGGTCTCCTCAGAGCTTAAATACATACACAAGTGCATGTGTATAACCTATACTCTCCAGATAATATTATTTATAATCTGGGATGTCTTTTGATAAAGTCACCCTCTCAACTGATTTTCCAGAAAAGTCTGATACAATTGTCTGCCAGTGCAAAGAGGGATTTTAGGATTCTTTTTAACACATATTACCACTTCTGATGACATACAGTTTCCTGTTTTGAAGAGAAGAGCCTGACTTCTTCACTCTACATAAGCCCAGATGTTTCTTCTTTCTTTTTTTGTCACAGTTACGCAGGGTCGCACACACTGGGACGAGGAGCCCCCATACCCTGCAGCCTGATGTGGTGCCTCCTGTGCGTTCTCACGAGCTTTGCTGCAAGGGCTGTGGGTATCAAGACACAACCCTGTGTCCCCCAAAATAAATAAAAAGCAAGGGGATGTACATAAATTTCCATGAGATGGAAATAAGCTGCCTGACAGGAGTTGTGTTGGGTTTGAGTTGGGGTTTGGTTTTTTTCCTGCTTTTGACATGATCTTGTCACGCAGGAGGGGTTGGCAAGTGCAAAGCCCCTTTGTGTTTTGATTTGGGTGGGGGTAAATCTCTCGCATGTACAAAATCTCAGGTTTTTGGAGGTTTTTCCACCTTCTGCCAAAAACCCCAGGCTGTCTCCTAATGCTTGGAAAGTGTGGGGACAGGGGAATGATCGCCATCTCCCCTTGGGTCCTGATCTTGATTTCTTTCTATTTTATTTAAAGGGTTTTGCAAGGGTATCGTTACATGGGGCTTTTCCACTTCTTCTGTATCATCTCAGACCCAGGGAAGAGCTGGCCCAGGACCTGGCTCTGGCCGGAGGGGACACCTCATTGGCACATGCCAACATTTAAGCATTTCCCAAAGGCTGGCTGAGGACTGGCACCCCTGGCATGGCTGGCCCGTGTTTGAATGTCTGGAGCAACACTGTGGCTTCTTCTCACCAGAGTTTGCTGGTGACGGCCCAGGTTTCTCCCTGGAGAAACGCTGCCAAACCACACCGAGGCCTTGCCTTCTCTACATTTTTCTCTTGGTCGCCCCAACCAAATCTCACTTGTTTTGGAGGAAAGTCACCGGTGGGAGGCTGGGAGGTGGTGATTCGGGCAGTCTCACCCCCTCTGCTCCACCATCCACCGTTCCCACTAGAGGTCTGGCCATCTTGCATTCACAACGTGTCCAGCAAAGTTTGTGTCAGGGAGGTTTAAACTTTCAGATTTGTGTGACCAAGGAATTCCCAATTCTGTTGCATGTGTTCCCCTGTCTCTCCCTCTCCCCCCCGTCTTTCTCTTGACTGTGAAACAGCACAAGGAGACTCTTTGTATGCTTCTAATCCTGAAGCAACACAGCTTTAGCAACATCCAGGGATAAAAGCACCATCAAACCACAACTTTATGGGGGCAAATCTCCTCTAATCCCTCGCTTTAGCTAAACAAAGCTTCTTGCCCTAATCCGCTATCGCTTTAAAAAAAAAAAAAGCTCAGATTTTGTTTTTAGTAAGAAGATGATCCAAAGGACTAATTTTAAGAGAGACTAACCAACTCTGACAGCTTTTAAAATAGACGACAAGAAAATAGATGCAAACTTCCCTCTCAATTCAAGGGTTTTCAGGCTATGCAATAAGAAAAATATCCAGGGTTTAACTGCTTTCCTTTAAGCTCACTCTTATTGTATTAAATGCTCTGACCAACTCAGATTCAAATCACCAGGCCTAAATGCCATTTGATCTTTAAAAAGAGAGTTAAAAAGTGTGCATATTATTCCCAGGAAGGCAGCCCAAGGAAAATCAATTATCATAAACAAGGATTATATTACACACACAGTCAATATGGAAAAACAAACACCATGCTGATAATGGGCTGTTGAAGTGACACACATCTGAAGCCACTTTGACTGCGTTAACGACAGTTCTTTATTAATTTAAGGACGGGTGTGTATAAGTATGGTAGCAAGGAGTAATCAAGCTTTTAAACAGTCAGGCCAAGCTTTCCCTCCAAACCTGAACCAAATCTTGCCTTTTTCTTCCTTTTTAAAATTGCAGAAGGTAGGAGGAGTGTCGCAGCTTGGCCTGGGGTCTTCAGTGTGCGTGTGGCTCAGCGCTGCTTGACTTCAGGTGTGGGAAAACACCGGGCTTGGGGGAGTCATGGGGAACCACAGTGGTCCCTCCCCAGGGATGCTGCAGGAAACCCAGTAAACTCACTGACTTCTTCTTCTGGTTTATATCTCTACACTTGGCAGGGGGGGGATTTTTGGGTTTCTTTCAGTGCCTAGCCTGGCAGCCGTCCACCTGCCTGGAGGATGAGTAGGATGAAAAGTGGGGTTGTTACAGCATCAGGATTTCATCCTTACTTGTGCTTTGCTCTGGAGAAGCAGGAAAAATATGCACCCACATTTTTCCATGGTGTCCTGTACAGTCTGAACAACTTGTTGATGCAAGGAAGGGGGCGTTATCATGGCTTTACCCCCTTGGTGCACCTGGGCAGGGAGGGAGGGATGGACAGGGTTGCCCACCCGTCCACTCCCATGCTGTGACCCTGCCCCAGAACAAGGATGGGACCTTTTCTCATCACAGATCCTTCCTCCAAGCTGGCTGGGGAGCAGCAAAAAAACAAAACACTATTTCTGTCCACAGGGGAATTCCAGCACTTTGAAATGTGGTTTGGTGCAAATCTCCCTGGGAAGTCAAAATTATCTGTGGACAATTTTGGCATTGTGACGTCAAAGGACATGAGTAAATACCTAATACGGCACGAACGTGGTATTAAATAAAACCAAAGCTATGGGAATATCTTGACATAGCATAAAAGTAGAAGTTAAATAAAGTGAGGAAACTGCCCCCCACATGGAAACTTGCTGAAATGAAGCACTTTTGATGCTCAGTGTGCTGAGAGAGTCTGAGCAGATTCTTTGGATATTTTCCCATTATGAAAGGTTGTTGAGCACGACATGTTTTTGACACGTGTTGGCTGATCACAGTCAGATGGGGAAGGGTTCTGCTCAAGGCATTTAGAGCATCCCCTGTGAACCCAGCTCATGAGGGATGCCCCAAACCTCTCCTTGCTGCTGCTGCTCCTCATCCCAGCCTGCACCAACAGCCATGCACCCCTTTTCATCTTTGAGGAAACCCACCGATGACCTCCAAGATGCTGTACCTGGTGGTATCCTCTGCTGGCATTGCACCGAGCACACCTGACCCACTGTGCCTCTGTGAGGAGCATGTTTCCCTGTGGTATCTGGCTGCCTGGGTGCGGGAGCTTTGTCCTTGACTAGAGAGATGTGTATAATCTTTGGCTAAGCTCCCCCAAGACCCCCAGCTTCCCTCTGCTCAGCCACACTGAAAGGCCCTTTTGAAGTCTGCCCGGTGTTGCGGGGTGTGTTTGCCCACGGAGGGCGCATGAAGCTGGTAAACGCCATTTTTGGATGAAAATCTCCAAAGTCCATATCCTTTCAGCCTTAAAGTTTCCCTTTCTCATTGACCTGTGCCCAGAAGTGACTCCTGATTTGAATAGCAAATAGTAGCTGTCTTTCCCTCCACAGCTAAGCTGTTTTCTTTTCTTTTCTTCCCCTGCAAAGTGAGGTGGGATCTTTTCATGATGCCCTTCAGAGTGGCTGTGCCGCCATGGAGGGGAAGGGAGGACGGCAGAGATGGCAGGTGATGAGAGGAGCCCCCATCTCGGCTCGTGCAAGGAGCCTTTGCCAGACCTGTTTTTCCCTTTGCAGACCCATACAGCGGTGGTTTCCCGTCAGGTAACAATGACCCTGCAGAAGTGTTCTGGCACGGGGCTGGGATTTTTCAGAAGCAGCCTTGGGTTTGGCCAGCACGGCATCAAACCTCTCAGCAACAGGTTGATTTTAGAGCATCTTGTGTCACCTGCTGATTTTGTTGTGTATTCAGTACAAGATGTGGAATAGAGAAACCCCAGTGGAGAAGAAGGATGATCTGTGGGAAACTTTAACTCTTTGAACTCCAGACCATCCCCAGAGCAAACACACCCTACTCTGTCTTTGGCCCATGCTTCAGGACAGGGATGAGCCAGTGGGCTGAGGTTTGCAGCCCATTATCAGGTCCAGGAGACCAAGTGTTAGGCAGACAAAGATTCTGAAAGGCAATAACTACATTATTTTTATTTTTATTTTTTTTTTCCCAATGTGCTTCTTGTGCTTCTCCTCCCCAGTTGGGAGGTTTGGGAAAGGTATGGGAAAGATTTGGGAAAAGTGTGATTGTTACATGGGGGACACAGCCCTGAGGCTGGGGGGCTCTGCCTTTCCCAAAACAGCCATGGGAGGTTAGCAGGTAAAAGGGGCTTGAAAGAGCTCGGTTGAGAGTTGTGGAGGTAATGGGATGTTTTCTGTCCCTCTGATGGAGCAGCCTGGGAGAGTTGCCACAGGTCACTGGTACTTTGCCTTTTCAGTGCTTTTCCACTGGAGCAGGACAATGGGGAAAGTGCCTTCATTTGCTTTTGTGCTAATGAAGTCAAACAAGCATCAGGGAATTTGCACTGGGGCTCTGTCTTAGGGGTTTGATCTGTATTAAAAAAAAAAAAAAGGAAAAAAAAGACATTTCTTTGGGTAAAGCTTATCCCAAAAAGCATTTGGTGGACTGAGGGCACCTCCTTTGTTTTCAAAAGTTGTGTAGCGAGTGTCAGTGGGGGATTTTTGTCCCTAGATTTAGATTTGAAACTATATTTTTCCCTGCTCGGGGAGAAGTGGTAGGATTTGGGAATACCTGGTTTGGGCTCATTGCTGGTAATCAATCTGTTCGTTGAAAAATAAATTGCAAAATCCTACAGCCTGGCCAGAAATCCCATTTGTCCTCCATCCTTAAATCTCCAGGTCCAGAAGTCATATGGTGATGCTAGACTCTCCTCTTTGACTTTTAATCAAGCTGCAGAAAGGGACCTATGTATAATTTTAGAAGTCTTAAAACCAGAAGGGAAATGTGTGATATTTTCCTTTATTTTTCTTTCTTATCTCTTGACTTAAATGTTCAAGCTATAGACTGAACTATAGCACTGAACAACCTGGTGGGAACATTTAGAGACTTAATGCAATTATTCAGCATGCTGAGATATTTTGTAAGGTTGTAAAATCTAATTCTTTCTTGTCTACATGAACCCAGCTGAAACCTATGGAGTTCACTGTATCACTAACACTGCAATATCACTTCTATTTTTTACCCTAACGAAGTGACCGGGAGCACAATTTCAGCCTCAGGTTCTGAGTCTGGAGCCCAGAGCACTCAGCTCTCTTCTTCAGCCCTTTCTACTCTCTATTGCTTTTCTTAACATTTGATGTGAATAGCTCATAAAAAAACCCTGCAAAAAGCAAGCAAGCAAGCAGCAAACCCAAACGTGTCCCCATTGCAGCAAATGCTGGAAGAAATAAATTTAGCTGAAAAATCCCTGTCTTGTTTTTTTGTTATATTTCTTTCTCTTGGATAAGGCAGAAGAAGGGGGAAAAATTAAAATCCCTTGGTTGCAAAAATGCCTTCAGTCGAGTTCTCTCTCTTACTGACAGCTCAGTTCCAGCTACAGGAGTCTTAATGATATTTTGGCCATAATGCCAAGAGAAGCAAGAAAGCCCCTTCAGACACCGGGAGCTTTCACCCGACTGGAGCAGTAAGTAGACAGCTGAAATGTATCTTTGAACTCAGGCAAGGAAAAATAGTTTGTTGTGGTGTCCCTCCTCCTCCCTGCATCCATCTCGCTGCTCCGGCACAGCGGGTGCTGGTGGCATGTGTGCCTGGTGGCTTGGGACTGTCCCCCCCACAGGGCGGTTAGAAAGGGAGGATGCGGGCTTGGTGCTCACCAGGAGATCTCCTTCATCTGGCCTGGAGGTGTGTTGGTAGGACACAATGGGGGATGCCTTTGGCCTTTTTAATTGTATGGGTTGTGCAGGCGTTCCCTGGCTGCAAACCACACTCTGGTCACCAGCAACATGCATTTCCAAAGATTGCCATGAAGGAAAGTGGCTGGATGTCCCCTGGCCAGCAGCTGGTGTCAGTGGTGCCTATCCCAGTGGGCTCTGACACCTTATGGTCTTAAACATTAGAAGTTTGTATTAAATTGAGGTTGAGCTAGGGGAGAGGGATCTACCCCCCTTTGGGGCCTCCAGCTCCCCACAGGTCCAGGTGGACCTGTCTCCTGCCCTACATCTTGGGTCAACCTCACTGAGCCCTCAGCAGTCATGCCTGGGAAATGTAACTGATCTCATACCCAGATTTTGGAGTCAGGGACTTACACTCCTTTCTTCTGCTGCTGATACCAAACCTCCAGGCTGATTCTGATGGCAACCCTAAAGCAATACAAGATTGTCTTCATGGATGTCCAGCCTTATAGGGACAAATGCAAAGGGCGCCACTGTGGAGACTGTGTGGTCCCCCCTGACCCCTCCCCTAAGAAGATCTCAGAGACATCCACTCCTCTGCCCACCCCTTCCTGGTGTCCTCCTCAGGGTTGAAGGCAACACCAAGCAGTCTGGGAAAGGTGCTTAGAAGTGACATCCTGGTGCCTCCTGGTGCTGCTGGGCACTGTCTCACCCTTGCTGGGTTTGGCAGCCTACAGGATGCTCAATTAATAGCCCATCTGTAGAGGTGAAGCCCCAGTTCTAAGAGGAGAGTGTCATACTCTCAAGGCTTTGGGTCTGCAGTGAAAGTAATTTTCAAAAATGATCTTTTACCCCTTAATCAAAGTCTTTATCTGTATGTTTTAGTTGCCTTTAAACCCCAGCTGGAAGCATTTGTTGATCTCTCTTGGCTATTGGCTGATCCTAAGTAATAAACACTAATGTTTGAGCTTCAAAATCACTTGCAAAGTTGCAGCCTGGTAATGCCATCTGGTTGAAATCTGTCAGTATTTATTATCCACTGGAAGTTTCTCTCTGGGCAGCTTCGATGCTGTCTTTTGTTATCACGGAGAGCCGATCATATTAAACTAATTACAGGGAATAGCTGGTGACAAGTTCCTCTTTAATCTGAGATATTTTTTTTTTTTTAATCAGAATTAAGGTCATTCTCCAAGACCTTGATTTTGGAAACTCCCTGGCAGCAGTTGTTAGCTAGGTTAAAATATTTACAAATCCTTATACCTTCTGTTGCTCCCGTTAGGAATGAGTAAGTAGGGATTTATGAGTTGGGCTCAAATTCACCATTGTTTTAGAGGTGCTACGCATCGTTCCCATGTACAGCTTACACCATGTGGGGTGGGTAAGAGCACTTTTCACACATTCAAGTTTGCCAAGTCAATTTTTCTTAGTCAGTGTTACGTTGCCTTTAAATCAACGTAATTTGTTTTCCATCCCTAGACTTGGATACACCAGGAGAGGGCCAGTATGGTCTGTAGGAACAAAGGATGGGACAAGGCTTTCTAAGCTACTAATGCTTTTTCAGTGCCAGGTTGTGAACCGAAAACAGACTGGGCAAACTAGTCCCTTCAGGAGTCCTTAAAGGCACCTGCAGGCTGGTGGGGCAGCTCCCAGGGCCAAGGTCAGGCAGTTCGGGGGAACCTCCTCATCGGAAGGTTGGTACTCCCCTAGTAAGTAGCAAATGGACTAGAAGGAGTCACCAAGACCTGGGGACAGCTGGCTTCAGCTCTGCCTCCCTGGTCTATTTGCTCCAGTTTCCCTGGAGCTTGTGGGGAGATGGGAGGGAAATCTTGGCGTTTTCCTTTGAGGGCTGGAGTCCACTGGTTTTGGATAGCACTTTTTTTTGAGTTGTTACCTGGCTACATCCAAAGTTTGGAGGACACAGGTCAATCCCTTTCCATTGCTTTCAACAGTCTAATGTTACATCTTCTGTCTGCATTCTGTTGTGAGACCTGGATAGCAGCTTCTCTGCCATGACAGGTTAACTTCTCACCCGCTTTTTTCCTCCCATGTGGATTTACAGGAGATGAAGAGCTTGCTTCTTAATGTTTATAAAGCCTGCTTTCCAATTACCTCCATCCTTTAAGAATTATTTTCCTGTAACGTGGTGTAATTTATAGCGTGAGCTTACTGCCAGGTCCCTGGGATGTAACTTGGTCTGACTGCCTCCATCCAGGCAAACAGGAGCAACTGGAGTCCTTCCCTTAGGGCTTACTCAAATACACTATATTTAATAAGAGTTAATCCCTTTAACACAGTTGTTGGCCTTGCCTTTTAAAATTGGATTAAGACTGATGCACTATAGAGAGTTTTTAATGCCAATGAACTCAACCTGTTCTAGAAAATGGAAGCTGTAAACACGGTATGGATGCTGAGATCAGCCTAAACCTAGGAATTGGCCTTGGGAAGAGCTGCACAATGGCCTTTGTCACACCTTTAACTCGGCAGGACCTGAAGGCAAATCTGCAGACAGAGGAGCAAGGCTGTGTGGAGTTCAGCCGATTCCCTGCCACTCTCTCAGAGGCACAGTTAAATGGCAATTGGGCAGAGAAAACACTTCCGTTGCAAGTGTCCTGAAGAAGAAAAGTACCAACGCCAAGAGGCTGGAGAAGTCAAGCCCTAGAAGGGATCTTAAGACCGAATGAAGCCATTGCAGATACGAATTATTACAGGGAAGGAAAAGTGAAGCAAATACAGTGTATGTGTGTGTGTGGTGATTGACAAAGGGTTGTAAGACACATGGGTTAAAAAGATCAGTACAAAGAATAGTTCTTATCCTCCTAGAAGTGGCTTTGAGAAAAAAATCCTTTTGGGTTACTTTTCTGAAATTTTTAGATATTATTTTATTCTATATTTGTGAACAAAGTGTTTTACCCATAAAATTTAAATGTAAGTATGTATGTATTCACATTTGAGCTTGAAGGGATAAACAAAGGTTCAGCCCTTACTTTTCATTCAGGCTGGTTTCCTGATCTCTAATTTACTCCTTCCACAGCGCTGAAGTTTTCCACCTGACCTCCTTTTCAGAGCCATGAAGGAAAAGGACCAAACGGCTGTGTACGTGCCTGGATCTCGGATGCAAATGCAAATGGGGCAGGATGGAGGCTGTCCCGGGAACAACACCCAGACTCCACGGCACAGTCGGGACTTCTGCAGGGGGCTGGGCTCCCGGTACCGAGCAAGGCTGCACTGATGGGCAGCTGGGACATGGCCTGATTTATTTCCTCCGTACCTTTCGTGCTATCTCTAATGTCTTTTACTTTCCAAAGCAGTAAGAGGAGAGAGGTATTTGCTTAGCCTCCTTGGTTTGCCCCATGATTTGTAATACGAAGCCATAAAATTAAACCCAGGATATCTGTAGCCTATTGATAGATTCTTAGATTCCTTCCCCCTAAATGGAAGGGGCAGTTCACTGATACAAGCAATTGCTGGACCGGGGTGGCATTTGGATGGGGGGTAGGGAAAAAGAGTAAATGGACCTGGGGAACTCCAGCTTGACATAAAAAACAACATGATGGATAGTCCATAGTGACCATTGGCTCCAGTGGCTGGAGGACAAGAGAAAAAACAAAAAAGCAAGCAAGCAAGCAAAAAAAGAAACAACCGAGGACAAGCAATCTGCAACCAGCCTAGGAAGATTACTGCCATAAAAGCAATGCTGGAAGGGGCTAGTTATCAAGTGGAAAACAAGAAAGTACAACTAGCTCCCCAGTCACCAGATTTAGGGGACTCTGGTTGGAAGGTTCATACTCTGGTGGGCCATTAGAGCAGAAACAGAAATGGATGCAGTAATCCAGAACATATTGAGTCTCTAGGTTACCATGAAATATAATGCAGGGAGAAATGAATTATTTTCCAAGGGAAGCTGTAGAAAGCACATATATAGACTTTTTTTTATTGGAACTGTGTTATCAACAGTCTCTCTTAATAGTCGAAAACAGCTTCTTATGTTTTTTATAGAGTTTTAAAGATCCCTCTGGACATGTCTGGAGGGGCTGGATGGGGGGGAGCTGCAGGCAGAGGAGGGAGCAGGGGAAGAAGAGAAGGTAAGAGCCGTCAAAGTGAGCCTGGTGCTGATTTCCTTGGGCTGGCTCAGCATTTGGGTATGCTGCTGCATTATTGTAATTTTACTCCATTTCTTGCACAGAAATAATGATACACATTGCCTCAGTTATATGTGGAGCCCTGGCCTGGGCACTTTCTTTTGCAAGAGGGTTAATCAGCATGTCTCCAAAAAATAGATGGAGATCAAAAAATGTCCCTTAATACTGTTTCTACCCAGCCTGGAGTACCCACAGGGGATGGTAGAAAAGCAGTAGCCCGTGGAAAACTAAGGTCCTCCTGATTTTGGAGGTCCAGGATCCTCTCCTTGTTCTCCTAAGCCCATGTTTAAAGAATGCAAGAATGTCGTGAAATCACTGTTAGGCATTGATGGACTTTAAATGTTTGGGAGTGAAAATATAAAGGCAGGTCTAGGAGGTTTTGATGGGTTTTTTCCATACACAAAGAGCAGTTTTACACTTTAACATCTGTATCCGCTTCTAATATTAACAACTCATGAAAAAGCTGCTGGTGATGACATGGAGTTGTCATGAAATGAATCTTGAGATTATAAAAATATTGTGTAGTAAGGTTTCCTTTTTCTTGTCATCTGACTTCTGAGGCTCTGCCCCGTGTCCGTGTCATGTTTGCAAGGCTTTTTGACAACCATGGGTGAAACAAAGAGGAAGGGGATGGAGAAGGAGCTCCCTCTCTGTCTTGGGCAGATCCCAAACAAGCTCAACTGCTTGGCTTGCAGGAGCTGGGGTTTGAAGACACCAGAGCCAAGGATTCAAATCGTGAGAGCTCACAGCAGAGATTTTGTTACAGCAGTCCTTCTAAGAAAGAAAAAGCTGAGTTCCCATGGTGGAGAGAGCACACAAGAGCACGAAAATCACTTTGCTTTGCAACAGTCTGCCTGTGTCTGGAACTGGGCAGCAGCCTCTAGAAGCAGCTTCTGAAATGTAAAGACTGCTGCATGCAGGAGCCAATCCACTGGCCAACAGTGCAGGGATATTGTCTTCAAACCACAAAGCTGGACTACTTGGAGTAAGGGAAAAAAAAAAAGAGGAAAAATCAGTCTAAAACTCAGAAATTCCTTTGAAAAAATGAATTATCTCAGTCAGAAAGCATGCTTGATATTCTCTGTCTGCCCACCTAACATCACTGTGTTGTCTTCTCCCTGTTACTGAACGAAGCCATTCAGCAGAAGAGCTCATAGTTGCAGTTTCTACTGTTTCAATACTAATAGATTTCTTAAAGTCCAGTTGATGCTATACCCAATGTATAGGATAGAATAAAATATGCCAGGACTGTAAATAGATCCTCACTTCAGCCCTCTCCGGAGAGATGCTTATGGCAGGATGGACTAAGACATACAAAGTGAATTTTATACTAAATACAAAAAAAAATAAATTCAGAGACCCAGGCAGTGACCTGGCATACCCTGCGCTCTAACCCACCATTTCCTTAAACAGCCAAACAGAGAGGTGCTTCTCATTGCCCTTTTGAGTCACCCCCCTGCCAACATACAGCTCTCTACACCAGAACCAGCCCGCAGCCCTACTGATGAATGGGAGCCCTGGCAAAAGCCCATTAGGAAGCTGTGGGACACGGATGCCACTGTGTGACGGGCTGAATGGGTGGGCAGGTGGCTGTGCTGCCCTCCCCGAGGGAAGGGGGCTTCTCCAGCTGCTGGGTATCCAGAGGAACAGAGATCCCAGCGTGGCACGTGCTGGAATTTCTTTCTTGCTGTGCCAGTTTCCAGGTCTTGTGGGAGCATTTGGGGTGGCGGAGACGGGCAGATTGGCACAGATTTATATGCCAGGCTTGTCTCTAGCTCTGACTCTGCTGTTCTGCCTGGGCTTCCTTCATTTAGAGCCCTTTGTTACAAAATGTAATGGATATCGCCCTAGGAGCCGTTTTCAATTGCTCGTGACGATGTTAGAAACAATTAGGCAAAGCATATTTTTGTTTATATCCTCACTGCCTCCTTTCCTCGGAGAGATTTAGAGATCCCTGGCTGGTCGGGTTATTAAAATGTTGCTCTTGGAGGCAGGGTCTGAATGAACCTCTCAGGGTGGATTGGGGTCACAGCTCCCCCCGGGCTGGGTATGGGTTGGAGGAGGAAGGTAAGGGGAGAAACCAGAATTGAAAATAACAAAAGAAAAGGAAATCTAAAGAATTTAATTTTTTTTTTCCTTCGAAAAGGTTTCCAAAGGGCAGTTTGTAGACTGGTAGCGTTCTACTGACAAAACCTGCACTGAGCACTTCAAACTGTGCCAGGCTTTGACCTAGGTTACTTCAGTGATTGTGGCTGGTCAGCCAGAGCCATTTGGCAGACAATCCAGGTAAGGGTGAGAAAAGTGATGGTGTGGAAGAAAGTGGAGGCAATGCTGGTCCCTGAGCTGCAGGCTGGTGATGCTCAGGGAAGCTCATGGCTTGGATTGTCCCTCCCAACCTGGGCTGAAGGCTGAATGCAGTGGGATGTGCCTGGACATGGCATCCTGAGCAAGTCCTGTGAGTGTTGTGGAGATACAGAAAGGGATTGAGAAAGGAGACATCCTCTGTGTCTCTTGCTTCTTCAAGGGATGCTAATGGGGGATGTGGGCTCTCTTGGGTGCTGTGTCAGTGGGTCGGGGATGAAAAAGGGTGTTTTCAGCTCAGGCATCCAACAGGGAATGTTGTCAGCCAGATCCTGAACCCAGTGGGTGCAAGGCCAAGGTAGAGCCCAAAAGTAAGAGGTGCTGTTGAATGGGAGAAAGGGGAGAAGGCCCCACCAGATACTCAGGGAGAGAAGTGAGAGAAGGTGAACACTGTCTCAGAACACCTGGGACAGCACTGAGAGCAGTGGGATATGAGTCTGTGCCCGAGTGCAAGGACGGGCTTGATGTCAGGGCCTCTGAGCGCGCAAACCCATGAGCTACTGCATGTTGGGGTTTTCCAGAGAGAAGCCAAGAAGCAAAGATTGCTGCCACGTGGGCTGTGAGGACATCGAGCTTGAACCTGTCAGGCTGATCACTCCATCCTGTTCCTGACACAGGATTGATCCCCACCGTATGTTACTATATGGGCTGTCTCCTTCAAAACGGCCCAAATAACGGGGTTGCTGCAGTCATCTTTTTGGGAAGGGGGCTCTCCATTAGATATGTTGCTGTGTTTGTCTGGCAATGGAGCCTGCTTATAAAGACAAAACCAGCTGAAAGCAGCCAATGCCAGTGGTGAAATACTCTTGCTATCTGCAGGCAGACACAGTGCAGCCCCATGCCCCTGTTAGGGAGGGCAGGCCCCCTTCGTCAGCTTAACGAGCCCAGCGATCTGCATGCAAACAAGGGCGGGCGGGGGGGGGGAGCATTCATCACGGCAGAATAGGGCTTGGAGATGCTCACAACACATGGCTTGTCCTTGGGAAATTGTAGCCCGAGGATAACATAGTATTCGGACCTTCATCTGGCACAGGGAATAAACTGGAAGCTGCCTTCCTCAGTCATTTCAAATAAATCTCAGTTACTGATACAAAAGGCTCTCAGGGGGTCATTGATAAACCTCAGTGTGAAACCCAAACAGCACAGCTACCTCCTGGTGAGGAAGGAGCAGGTTTAGAATGGGTTAATTAGAAAGATAATGAGCTAACAAGGCTTCATTTCTGTTCAGTGGCTCAATGAGGAATTCATTAGAAAGGCTTAATCTAACTGAACAATCCCAAGGCTTAGAGAGATTGCCCATTGATTGCCAGCCCAAACTGTTTATTTACAGGTTTTTGCGGCTGAAAGGTCTCATTCCTTTATTTCTAAGGCCATTCGGATGTGCCATAAGGAGACGTGTGTCCCTAGCAAAAAGCAGTGGCAATAAAAATCTGGCAGTAAAGCCAGATGGGAAGTAAAAAGGGATCGATGTTCCCAGTAACACCAACCTCTTAATTTCAGTGTGTTCCCCCAGCTGAGGATGGGGCCAGTGGAGTTCATCTGTAGGGTTTGGGTGCTACTGGAAAGATAGGAAAAATGAAATATCAGGAGAGAAAAAAAGTGGAGCACAAATTCCATGTAAGTGGGCAGAGGGGCTGGAGCTGATGCCTCCAGGCTTTTCTCTGTTTCTCACTTCATGGCATAAAATGGGTGTCATTTGGAAAGTCTTTTCCAGTGGCTTTCAAAGACTCTGGGAACCTTCCCGTCTTGGGAGTGTGAGGTGCCTCCACAGAGTCAGAGAGAAGCCAGGAATGTGCCACTGGAGGAAATCTCAAAATTAAATCTCTGCAAACAAATCCCTTTTCCTCTTAGCCCTCTAGCAGCTCCGCTTCTCTCCCTTTGCAATCATTTAAGACAGAAGGTGGGACTTTGCACTGGAACAGCTGAGGCATGGGCACCTTTCCCACCACAGGACATGAGTTTCCAGCACATTGGGCAGGGGGAGATTCACTGCTGTCCTCCATGTTTCCCTCTGGTCTGGTTTTCATGTTTTCACAAACTGAATCAATGTTGGGCTGGGTTGCACAGAAGTCCCCGGAGGACTCCCTGTTGAGATCAGCCTCTGATAGTACCTCTCTCCTGAAAACTGACAGTTTGGTAAAATTTCAAGCCAAAACCTCTGTTAACGCACCCTTTTGATGATCTGTCTCTGTTTCAGAGGGGTTTTCTTCATAGTTATACTGGGTTGATGTTGGGTTTTTCATAGAGAGGAAAAGCTGTGTGTCCTGCTCCCAAAGACTAAACCAATGTGGTTCGTGTCCAGGAATCTTGAACCAGAACTTCCACCAGAATGCAATTGTGAGGTCAGGAGCTTGTTCATGACCTCACCGACCCAGAGAATCATAGAATCATATTAGAGTTGGAAGGGACCTTAAAGATCCCCCTAGTTCCAACCCCCCTGCCATGGGAAGGGACACCTTCCACTATGCTAGACACTTCCACCATCATCTAATGGTGCCTTTTAGCAACATGTGACAGGACTATATTTAGTGGTAAAATTACTGTCCTGAACAAGGGGGCAGCCTTTCTAAGGAGAGACAGCATCTTTGATAAGGCCATCTGCTATTGTCAGAAAAAGGGTCAGGATGATGAGCGCAGACACAAGTGAAGCTGAGGGCTGGAGGCTTTCAAAGATCCCACGGGCATCTTCCAGTGGTGTAAAAGTGAAAAAAACCCCACCAAACTAGAGTGCCTTTAAATAAAAGGGAGACTGGTAGCTGATCTACCTCATGTCTTTGTAACCTCTCTGCGGTCGGTGAACACGACCTGTCGATCAGAACCATTATGTTTGCACCAGTGAGCGAGGCTGGTGGTAATTTCTAGACGGAGTATGTTAGAGTCACATTATATTTGCTGAGCTCTTTAAAATCTTGCTAGATTAATAGCCTGCAAAAAAAAAAAATCTCTCTCTCTTAGTGCCACATTAACCACAGGCCACAGTGTATTAACTGACAAAACTCAAATTGTTCTTTAATATTCCTAAAGCTGGTGTTAAGCACAATAAGAACAATTTTCGCTTTCAATAAGAATCTGACCCTGGATTTGCCCTCTGCCCTGACCTGGGTCTTTCTCTACAACCATGAGGGACCATGTGGAGTCGTTCTGTGCTCCCTTGAAATGATGATAATTAAAAAGCATTTGCTTTCAGATTTTTCTTCCATCTGATTATCCCTTCCCCTTTGGTCTCTTTCCCCTCCTGGATGTACAACTGGACCTTCAATATTTTTTTTCCGCCTCATCCTCGAATTCCTCTGTTCTTCTGGTGAATCACAGCATACAGCAGCCCAGCTTTTATTTACTGTTATGTTGGGCTTCCTGGGGTTTATTTACGGGAGAGAGAAGCCACATGGCTCACTATTCAGTGTGTTATCCTGCTGATGTGCTTGCTGGCTGTGTGCAAGTCAGTGGCTGTCTGTCACCTCAGCTTTCCCATGCTGTTAAGTGTCAATAGCAATACCTGTCTAGAGAGCATTAGGTGAGGTTTTAACCAGGTGACATTAATTATAATTACAATGAAGGATATGTCAGAATTTCAAAAAAATTAAGAATAAGTAGCAAGGTTTCTCCCTGCTCCCCCCCATGCAATGGGCTATTAAAAATAAGACATATGTCTCCGGTGCTGATACCTGGACATTTACATGGTCAGTCTCGATGTCCACAGTTAGTGCTTCCCAGTGATTTGCAAGGGATATGAACCCTCATGCTGCAGGGTTTAAACTGACCTCCAGGTGTTTGGATATTGCCGTGTAGTCACGGGCCATTTGCCATGAAGCAGCATCATTGCACCTTCTGCTGAAGTCGCTGGTGCTGGTTCCTTGCTGAGATCAGAGATGCAAGCCAGAGTATGGTAACTCCTGGCTACCTAAGATTGCAACCAAAAGGGAAATATTTGGAGGAAATAACCAACCACGTATAATGGAAGAGACCTGCAGAAACCCAAGCACCATCAGTTACACATTGTTTAACGAAACCTCTTCTCCAGCACCATATTGGACTTGGGAAGCAGTTGTCTCCCTCCCTGCCTACCCTCTGCCTGCCCTGTCGAGCACTGGGGCACCGCTGTTATTTCACTGACCAAAACAATGAAGCTTAAAAATGCCCTTCTCCTTTGCATTTCGGTGTTGTTTTTTTTGAGGACAGATTTCAGCCTGGCTCAATTGGCTGATCAGCATGGGGGGACGGAGTGGCAGAAACTTCTTAAGCCAGCCCAAGGAGTGGCTGGGCCTCCCGGATTTACTGCAACTGAGGAAATCAGGGCATCTTCTTCTGGCCAGGAAATTTTTTATTTGGAATAAAGGCAGCTGTTACACATCTTGGGCACCAATCCCTCGGACATGCCGATTCGGAGAAAAAGGACTTACCGCACCTGATTTGTTTTCCAAACTGGCTGGCAAATTTTCACGCTTCAAAAATAGGTACAGAATGCAGAGATTTGCAAATAGGCCAAAGAAAAAAAAAAAAAAAGAGGAAAATAACTTCATTTGCTGATTTATTCAGAGCAGAGCAGACAAACAGCTCTATTGTCAATTTGGACAGCTTCTGTAAGGAAAGAAAACACTCAGATTTCAGCATTTCTGACAGTCTACTTCTTTAAAATCCTTTAAAATCCTGCACCCAGAGCTCCCCTAAGAGTAAGACTATGTAATTCACTACCTGCACTGACTATTGCCAACGTGTGTTTTATGGTTTTGGCTGCTGCAGTATAAAATCAGTGCGTGGGGAGATTTTATTTTCCTCAATCAGAGGCCTTGGTAATGCTGCACCGGTGCAATACTGCAAAATATTTATTAGCTCAGAGAAGACCGTGGGAAGAATTGTTGAAAGCAGAAACGATGTTCACAACTTGCAGTTTTCTTTGCTCTTGATTTTAGGTACCTGCTCTTGCAGAGAAATAGTTGGGGGGGGGGGGGGGGTGTGGAAAGAGAAAAGCGTATTGTCTCTGTGTTTCCCATGCATTGTTCCCTATGAAAGCATCTCCCTGCAACCTTTACCTTCTGTTCAGACGGCCTCAGCCTGCGAAGAAAGAATGGCAGATTTGCGCTTTCTAAGCTCCAGATGGGGCTCCTTTCTTCTTCCTCTGTAAGTTAATGGTGTCTTGCTGAGACCAACTGGGCATGTAAAGATTTGGGCAAAACTCACAGCAGTGGTCTCATAACCTCAAGGCTTCACCGTCTCATCCCGATGTGACGGCCGGTCCCCAGTGGAGCTTGCCTGTGGCTCTGATGTGGTGCCAAAGGAGATGGGGAAGGTTATGTTGATTACATCTGTTTACTAATGGTTAAATAAATTAAAAGCCCATTGCAGACCACCAGCAGGCCAGGGTCCTGCAGCCCCTGCTTTCCGCACAGGGTCCCATCCTGCAGACTGGTATTGCTTTCTGTGTGGCAGTATTGCCAGGGTGACTCTGCTTTGGTCAGGATGAATCTTCACAAATTAAAATAGATGGGGTACAAGCTTCCTCCTTCTAGCAACACCAACTGCCTCAGTCAGATCCTCTCATCAGACCAGTGTCATGTCAGCAAAGTTAGTGTCCTGTCCTGATTTGCACCAGAGGGCAACTGAATCAACTCCTTCATTGCCCACTAAAGGCAAAAGTGGGAAGAAACATTTGTAGGATCCTCTCTAAGAGTTTGGTAAGCCATGGAAGAGCCTGCAGGAGGATTTTGTACTCCATTGGCACAGCTTGGGAAGGATCTGTCCTCGATGGTGGCCCCTGTTTGCTGGGCAGTGTGCAAACTTGTTGTAAGGGACAGTCATTGTCCTGAAAAAAATGTAGTCTTTATATGTGGGAGGAGAAATAAGGCAGCGAGAGAAGTGCCCACAGAGCTGGGAGGCTGCAGAAGTGCTGGGAAGAGGATGCGGTTTCTACTGGGGAGTCTGATCCAACGCTGCCACTCCAGCCCAGCAGGCCCCCGATGGAAGGATGCCTGGTGAGTAAGGAAGACTAAGTGGCCTGATAGGGTTTCTCTGCCTCTAATTTCTTTGATTCTCTGAGCTAAGCCATCAGATCCCTATTCGAGGATTTTTTCATAATTCATTCCTAAGCAGCCAGATTACCAGCCATATGGACAAAGGATACTAGAGAAAGATTATTAAGATTATTAAAACAGATTATTTTTGCCGTTGGAGCAGAAGTTGTGATCAGTGGGTAAGACTTGAGATTTTCCTCACTCCTCTCGCATGCTGAGATGGTTCCCAACGCTTCTTCATTGCACTCAAGAGAGCTCACAAGGTCTTGTGCCTTTCCGTAGTTTCCCTGGGTGTCTCTAGAGACATTCCTAGCTCTCTTGGGGGTGTGTTGGTGTCCTATAAGACCTTGTTGACCAAGGTGAAAACTTCATCCCAACCATATCAAGAAAGTGTTTGCCTGGTATTTCAGGGAAGCAATATACCAATGCAGCAAATGGCTGCAGAAAGAACTCCTCGAACAAATGGCAGAAATTGAGGCCAAGGTGTTACTTGGGGACTCTGGTCATCTTGTTTTCTATCCGTCTTTGTATGGCTGCTGGGAAAGGAGGCAGAGGCACAGTGAATAACCTAGATTGTCAGTCCATGTGTGTGCAGTCTCTGTATGGGACGGGATGATACCTTTTTTTCTGTTGACCTGCTCCAGTTGTACAAATTTCCCACCTGTTCATACTGCTGCCTGGCTTCCTTTGCTGTGGGAAGGATATAGACTGGGAATTCATCAACACAACAGCATACCAGAAGTTAATTTCTCTGGACTACATGAGGGCTGGTATTTATACATGAATTAAGAACCACGCAGTCATCCTGCCAGAACACCTCCAGATCCCTTCTGTAAGGTTTTGATCTAGTTGAACTTGCCGGAGTCACCTTGTAGCCACCAGTGCCTGCCCTGGGATTCCTGGTGCTCACACTCAATATCCACATGACTTGGGAAATGAATGAAGCAGCAGATGTTTTCAGAGAAGAGAGCTGGTGGCCACCAGGCAAAAAAGACAAGGGCCTCCATACTGTTACTCGCCCAACCTGACCTCAGAGCTGCTGGTGCTTTCTGGAGCAGAGATGTGCTCTGTTGTTCTAGAGACTGGGAAATCTCAGTGTGACTGATATCAGGTGCTACCTGTTGCCAATGATGATGAAAGGGGTGTAACCAAGAGTTAAGATTTACCCATGCATCACTATGTGTGTGTGTGGAAATCCCATTTGCTCTGATGGACATTGGTGTAGGAGAAAACACTTCTATGACAATTATCCCATGAGGAATCTCATCTCTGCCTGCTCACTCTTTCGGGGACACAATCTCTCTTCTCTCCCATCATCCATCACTGGTTTTGTGATGTCACGAGCGAATCCAGCTCTATAGCAACAGAAGAACAGAGCACAGCACTGAACCGACAGAGGAGCTACCGGAGTAGAGAAGCCCCTGGGAAGGCTCGGCCACAAGTCACTACAGAGAGACTTGCAGAGGTACCCAGCACAGATGTTATTTTTGGTATAAGTGTTCTTGTTTCAAGTTTTTTCAGGTGTGAAGTTTCCCTGTTTGACAGCCCATCAATCACACTGGGGGACACCATTAATAAATCTGTCCGTGCTTCTCCCTTGAGCTTAAAGAAAGAAAAACTCCAACTGTTAACAATTATTATAGAAAATTAACTCCATGGCTTTAAACAAAGTCTCATTGCAGGCTATTTTTACAGCATAAGAAAGGGAGGGGGAATCATCTTAAGAACTACAATGATATGAATTTAAATTTCTTTGTAAAACACAGATATTGGACAAAAATTTAGTCCTTGAAGTAGAGGCAAGTCCACTGGCTTCTCATACTCTCCTGTTAAATCCAACTCCTTGCCAGCTCCTTTTTTTTAGCTGGACACTGCAGAATGGCGTAATGGAAGTCACCAGCATTCCATGTAAAAAGCCAGCAAGGCCTGCTGTGATTTTCTAGGGTCACCCAATAAAAAAAAGGCTTCCACCTCCTTCCTGAACATTGCCCAGCATTTGTTGGGCAAGGTTGGCTGTTTCTTTTAGAAAGCCTTTGCCCCTGTTTTCCTGCCAGTGATGGAGAATTCCTTCCAGTTCTTAGTAACCCATTTCTATGACTAATTTCCCTGCTAGTGATTTTCTTACTCTTACTGGTTTGAACCTTGCTGACTTCAGCTGCCAGTCTCTGGATGTTGTTATGTCTTTGTCTTCTGGATTAAATGGTGCTTTACACCAGGTGAAGGAACCACAGACTGTTGTCCTGACTATGGTATGAGGGAAGCAGGAAGGGTATATCCGTGGATGAAGGTGCTGCCATCCTAGAGCTCCCTTTGTATAACTGCAGGATCATGCAGAAAAGTTTCTTGGGTTTTTCATATGTTTATGCATGCTCAAGAACCACCCTGTCTTGGCTGATCTGATCAACTTGCACACATCAGGGAGTCAAAATTTAGACACCAAGGAGCTGTCACATAAGTGGTTCAGTTCCCTTCTGCTCAAGACAAGTTCTGAGTGGCTACAGCTCAGTAGAATCCTACTTTACCCCCATAACCTCGTGGTCATCTCTGCATGGGCACTTAGCTGACGACTCCTCTTCAACCCATGTGCTTCCTAGAAGCTCACTGCAACCTTCCCATGTGCCTCCTCCCACCCAAGCTCCCTGGGCACTGTCTTTTCTTTCCCTCTCTCTCTGTCAGAAGCTTTCTCTGGGCTGATGAATCTCTACACAGAAGTAGGTTATATTCATTTGTCTTGTTCTCCAGTTCATTTATCACAATGAGTGCTCCGTTGTGGAGAATCCTGATAGAAAGCCCGCTTATTCTCCTGGTTGGCTGAAATGTGGCATTTCAATCAGCTGATTGCTTATTACTGTGACCTTGCTGGAAAAATCTAGGCAGCACCCAGAAGGGTGGGGAGAGAGGTCTTCCTTTGTCACTCTTCTCATGTGGAAGAATGATAATAGCATTTTCATTTCTCTCCTACTGTCTGCTCTGAAGAGTTTTGCCCTGGCTTTGATTTTCCCACTGCTATTTTCCAATCACTTCATGTGGCATCAAAAGGTTTCATTTTACCACTCTCCCTCAATCAGTTCAATAGCTGGGAGGATGGGGGGAAGCTATAGGCTGATGGAGGAGCATATGCATATAATAGACCCCATGGGACCTGCAGAGGGTCCTCAAGCACTTTATTAGTGTCCAGGGAAATGGATTAGATAAGGATTTCCTACGTGTGCCTGACCAGTGAGATATCATGAAGAGGATTTAGAGGTGTGACACAATCCCCTTCCCATCTGTCCCTGTCCCCAGGTTCCACAGGAGAGCTCAGAGGATCCCCAGCTGCTTGCAGCAGAGCCTCTGGTACCACACCACTGATGGCTGTTCCAGGCCTGGCAGTGAGAATGAGACAATTAATGCCAATCTGAGGTGGTCCTGGGGCACCTCTGGGGTCTCCAGCCCACCTCCCATCCAGAGCATGGCTGTTGCCAGTGCTGGGTCGGGTTGGCTGTGGCTGCATCTAGCCAGGACTTGACCTCCTCCAAGGATGGAGATACCTGTCCTGTCCCAGTGCTGTACCAGCTGCATAGTATTTAATTGTTTCCTGTTGTCCAACTTGAGCTTTCCAAACTGCGTTTTGTGGATATTGCTCCATGTTACATTGCTTGGCACTGCTGAGAAATGTTTTGTTGCTGTTGTCTTTCTAACCACCTCTATTAGCTGTGAGCAGCATTAGATCCCCTTCAGACCTCACTGACATTAAACAAGCTCAGCTCCCCTCACCTCTCCTTCTAGGACATGCCCCAGGTCCCTTTTCCCTCTTGACCCACAGATCCTAGACTGGATGTTTCCAGCTGTGGCCTCACCAACACTGAGCAGAGGGAATAATAACTTCCCTTGATCCCCTTGCTGCAGTCCTCCTAATTCAACAGAACCTAGACCAAAAGATGGGCAAAATCCATCTATCAGCACTGCATCACTGGCTACTGTAGGGGAGAAACATGGGAACAAGTGACCTCTTAAAGTGCCTTCCACCCTAACTTCTGAGAGTACATGACCCACACTTCAAAATCATTCCTACTGCCTACAAAGCCATGTATAGGGTCATCTACAGAGCTGCTCCTGGGCATGGTGTAGATGGGTACGGTTTCCCCTGATTTTTTTCTAGCACAAGTGATACTTGCTGGTGGTTTTTTTTGTGTATGTGGCACATTTCCCCTGTCACAGCCACACCAAGAACCATCTCAGTCCCTACGAAGTACATGCTACTTGCAGGTTCAGGCTTGTAGATGTGTGCAAGGGTTTAATCTTAAGTATGGCAGTACAGAGGACTGCATACTGTTAAAAAATGAGCTATTCAATAACACATCCCACCATGCCACAAATGTGGATGCTACTCTTTAATACTTTCCCCTGCATTTAACCTTACAGCAACAAAAGACTTAGCAGAGGAACATGAGCTCTTCCCCATCACCACTCAGAACAAATGGATTCCAGTAGCAAAGCACACCATGACTTTATCATTCTTCTGACAGGTAATTTTCTCCCCAGTGAATATATCAGAGGCTTTTTCAAGCCACCTCTCAGTGGCTGGAATGAAGTTGTTTCACTCCTGGCAGCGAGGAACGAGCCCGGCAGTGGTGTTGGCTTGTTGCTCTGTGTCTCTCTGAGCCCCACGCTCCTGAAAGCCTGGTCAGATTCTTTATTATCCCCTGATTATGTCATATGGCCTCGCTTGCCTGTTATGACCATCAGGGATGTTATTTATTACGGTGTTTTTCCACCAACCTGTTGCTGGTCCCTTCTCTGAGGCATTTCACACACCACTAGGAGATAATATTCTCTCCCAAGATTTCACAGTAGAAAGGCTTACTCAGCTGCAAACTCAGTTAAGTGTTGCCCCTCACTTGCTAGCAAAACCAAAAATCAGATGCGAGAAGGGCTGGGGTATGCTGTTGAATGCAAAAAAGCAGATCCAACCGCTGCTGCAGGGAGAACCAACACCACAGATTGAAACAAGCTGGTAGGGGCACGTCGCAAGGAGGAAATACAGCCAAGGAAATAGGGTAATGGGTCTAGATGGAAACTGGGGAAAGAAGCAAAAGCTCCAACAGAAAAGCTTGGGCTATACGGTCAAAATGAGGGTTAGAGCTTTTCCAGTTCCTACATGGATACGGATGCAAACAGATGACCCTCACTGCTGTCCTCTGGGAGTTTTCAAATCCTCCAGAAAGATCTTAAAATCCCAGTATCCCAGGTCAGGGCATAGAAGTGGTCCTGCAGGGACACCTGCAGAATCCTTCAGCTTCAGTGTTGGATTCATGGTGCCTTATCAAAAGGTCCTGAGTATCATCCCTGGGTTTGGTTGCTCAGGAGGAACCCAAACAACAAGCAAGGTGGTTACATACAGAGGTATTTCCAAGTGAAAGTGTGTTTTGCTTTTGAACAACTCCAGAATTTCTCTCTCTTTTTTCCCCCCTTTCCTCCCCACCCCCCTAGTTTAGTTTTCTGCCAGACCAAATCCTTGAAATGACACAACTTGTCACATGACAGGAGCACGAGGAAGGGGACAGGAATGCACAGACATGTAGGGTGGGATGGGAAGAGAGCGCAACAGTCCTGGCATAAATAGGCTTCAGGTGGTGCAGAGCCTGCTCCCGAGCTGTTGAATGTTTATAGAAAAGACCAATGTTGTTTGTTGGATGCTGCTTGTTTAAAGTTCTTCCACTAGGATTTCAGTAAATCCTCTTTGGATTCAGGGGCTGGCATACTGGAAAATCATATTTCCAGTGGAGCTGAAATGCTGAGGGTGTGCAGTGCTGGGCATGTGCTAGTGGAGCCCGATCCTGCCCCTTCCACTGCAGGGCCCCTGGAAATCCATCCCTTCGGTTGTCACCCCTCTTGTCTCTCTGCATCTCTCTTCAATTGGTCCAGCTGTGTCTGACACAATTTGAAAGCTTTCCACCCTCCAGGCCTTCGTGGGTCAGTGCCTGAGTCTCAGACCTGCTGGTAATGAGCCTTATAAAGAAATAATGAGCTGGAAAGAGAGGAAAATAGGGAGAAGAAATTCCTCCAGACATTTGGTTTGTTATTACCGTCTTTTTTTTGGCAATAGCTATGATCCAGACTTGCAAAAGGTTGCTTTTCTGGGAGAGATGCTTTGCCACTTTATAGCCTACTCCACTGGTTCCCTCACTGCAGTTTGGAAGATTTAACATTTCTATAACAACACAGGAGTCCTAAGCAATTCAAGGGTCTGAATTTCACCATCTGATCAAAGCCTCCGAACTGGGTTGTTCCTGCGATGCAGGTAACATCCAATTATTCCCTGAACAAGTCAAAGAATAGCAAATATATTTATGGCACCAAGCTTCAGGTCCTGGGAAGCCAGAGAGAGTAAATGATGATGTGAAGACCTTGTCAAGTCATTGCTCTTCAGGGCTTCATGTAGAGTGAGGTGCTGGAAGCATCCCATGGTTGACTATAGGTCCTTCCTCCTTTGCAACAGTGTTTTATGGGTGCTGGTGGTCACCGTGCAAGGCTGGGGGAATAGTTCTTCCAGCTGGGACTATTTATTTTGAAACATGATTCTGAACCAGGACCAAGAGAAAAATGAAAGCCAAAATCTTCCTGAACAGAGAAAGTGAGGTAGTTACCGTGGTTCAGGTG
The DNA here is from genome assembly GCA_026546715.1 of Gallinago undulata. Taxonomy (NCBI): domain Eukaryota; kingdom Metazoa; phylum Chordata; class Aves; order Charadriiformes; family Scolopacidae; genus Gallinago; species Gallinago undulata. The sequence goes on from JAOTQQ010000004.1 coordinate 24,519,150, forward strand.
TAATGAAAAATTCTGCTTTGCTTCTTACCATTTTAATTTGAATTACTGGGAGGCAAGTGTTTCCCTCAATTTGCTCAAATGCTAACATTAAAAAGTTGTAAAGCGAGGATTACAGAATGGAGAACACTTTGAATCAGGAGGGGTGGAGGAGAGCATGACGTAAGTCAGATTTCCTTTCTTTCTCTTCTTTTTTTAACTTGAAAAAGACGTCATTTGAGCTGAGCCATTCCCCCAAATAGACAAATGATGAATTAATTAAGGGAGAAGGGCTCTGGGACTGACTGGCAGAAAGCTTTTCCCATGGATTGCCTCCTGTCTTGAGGAGTATCTGGACCGTGACTTGGCCCATTCTTGCAGTGTACAACTTCATGGCATAGTTCTTCCTTCCCCATCACTTACTGATGAAAATCTCGGCATCGTGAGAAGGACAAACCAGTGGGGTAAAGCCTTCCTATTTCTGTATCTTCCAGATTCCCAGGGATGCCAAGGAAGGTTCCGAGTTACAGCAATCAGGAATTAGAAAGGTTTCTTGTAGACCAGAACTCAGTTAAGACCATGATGCATAGCATTATGAAGACAGGTTATTTTACTTGAGGGTGTCCCAAAGATTTCTGGGGTGGATTTGTCAGCTCTGCCATAGATTCCATGGGCAAAGCTGTTTTCTACTGAGTCCCCTTATTGGGACCTCTGATCCTTTTTGCTCAACAGTAGAGTTCTCTTCTGCAATGCAGCAATCAGACCCCTCCTGGCCTCCCTGCTTATGGATCTAGGAACTGCATCCATCTCTTGTGGCTCTGGATTGGCAGCATGGCCCAGAAACCCTTTGTCCAACCCAAGTTCTTGTCTTATAGTCATCTAGCCAAACAGTGAACTCATTTTAGTCCCTTGTGATTGTAGAGGGATCTGAAACCACTATTTTCTTGCTTTTCCAAACATAAGGACAGTACCTGTCTCCTTTGCTGAGGCAGATTGCAAAGGGAAGAAGGTTGGGCTGTATTTTCATAACCTGATGACCAACATAGGGGCACTTCCAGGGTTTGCACGGTGGAGCTATCTTAGGAATGGAGGGAATGCTGAATGGGGGGATGATGCCCAAGTGACCGTCTGAGCGACGTGCAGCATGTCCCTCTTTGCACCTCCCAGCTGAGCTGGGCAAGCTGTGCTGGTGGGTTGGTGGTCTGGAGGAGCCCGGGGAGGTGGTCAGGCTGGGCTGTGGCACTTGTCCCCTGCTCCCTGTACCCCTCTCCCAGGCCTCGTTGAGCCCCCAGTCCCCAAGCCACAGCCCTCAGCCCTGTGAGCCTGGCCAGCTCTGCTCAATTTGAGCAGATCTATTTAAAATTCAGCTGGGAGATGGGCTCCGGCTTGTTACAGTGCCGTTGCTGGAAATGGAGTCATCACCGGAGACTATTCCTTTTTACAACTTTAGGTATATAGATTTCCTCTCGATTCAATTTATTTTTATATAGTGTCTTTAATACAGTGTCTCTCCAAACGCTTTAGCAGATAGAATTGAAATAATGAGATAACGCTTTGCAGAAGTGTGTGCAGCCGCTCTCCGACGGGCAGCGGGGTAAAGCGATAGATGGAGATGGAGCAGAGAGTGCAAGGTGGAGGCAGCATGGCTTGGAAGCAGCAGTAATATAAGCAAACGTTCACGCAGACCATTATGGTGAGCACTAGAACTGATGGATACGAGGAAGAGCTTGTAGCCAGGTGTGCTCGAAAAGGAGGAATTAAGGAGCAATTTCAATTGAGGAAAAATGGCTCTAAAGGGGAATGCATTCAAGGGAGGGATGTTTTCAGTGAAATGGATCGAGGGTGGTGAAAGCAAACCTTGATTCTCTCTGTTCATCGGGAATGGAGATCTTGCTTGCTCTTCCATCACTGCAATCTGAAACAGAGCTGGGGACAGTGCAGGTACCACGGCTCCGCTCCAGAGAAGTGCTTGGAATCACTGCGTTTGCCCTATTGACTTCCCTGGAAATGACCAAGCATGCAAAGATGCAAAGGTACCCAGCTGGAAATTTCTCTCTGAGCGTTTTTTGTTTGGTTTTTTTGTTTTTTTTTTTTTTTTTTTTTTTTTTTTTTTTTTTTTTTTTTTTTTTTTTTTTTTTTTTTTTCTGGAGAATGTTGATTTGAGGAGCACAAAAGGTTTTAGAGGAGAAGAACCACTTGGAAGGGGAAACTGTGTTTTAGTCTCATCAACACCCAAGTGACCGAACAGACTGTTTTCATGGTTTTGTTCAAAATCAAACCAAAACCATTTGGTGAAAAATATGAACAAAATTGGAAAGGAAACTTAATTTCATCCACCTCAGCTCACTTTTACTCAGTAGGGAAGATCAGCATGAGAAATTTCAGTGCTCTTTTTTTTTTTTTTATTACAGTTTGGACTGGCAGGAAAAATGAAATCATGGGTTTTCCTTTAAAAGGGACAATCCTGTCACACCTCAGCCAGGGTGAGTGACGGGAGAAAAGTTGAAATGCTTTCTTGGACTGGGATTTCTGGGCCTAACCAGTGACGACTGAACCCGAGGGTAGTTTCACTGGGAATTCTTAATGGACAAATCTTGAGTGACAGGGAAAACCGCAGGCAGACAGAGGCTGCTAGTTGGACACCAGGCGAGAGGATGGAGCAAGCTCCTGATGCACTGTGGTACCAAATGGTTTTGAATCACACCTGGAAATGAATGGGGAGTTCTGGGGGTGAAGGGTCTGGAGAACAAGTCTTATGAGGAGAGGCTGAGGGAACTGGGGTTGTTCAGCCTGGAGAAAAGGAGGCTTATTGTTCTTGAGGGCTCCTGGTTTGCTGACTGCTTCATCCCCTTTTCCAGACATGTCACTAAAAGCTCAGTGAACATCTCGTGTTTACTCTGAATATGCCAATGTTTTACGTAACGTGAAAGTTTAGAGGACATCTCCTGCACAAGAAATCCCAGTCTGGATACCCATTTCTATGTGATCTTCAAACCATGGAATATCTTTACCCTTGTAGAGGATGGGTGGTAGCTCTGAAAGCAGAGCCAAGCCAAGCTGAGAGTGTTTGGATCTAGGGTCCTGGTTTGGACTTAAAAGAAAAGGTACAGAAATGTGAATTTTGATTATGTTTCATTTAATGAGTTTTGAAAAGATTTGGAGCTGAATTAAAAGTAACAAAAAGCCAGAGAGATGAATGACCCTTATATTAAATTCAATTGGCTTTTGTGCAATTTGTTGCATAGCGAAGCCTCGTTAATACATTTTGCAGGTGGTTGGGCCATTTGTCATCAGAATCGCACTCTATGGAAGGCAACTTTCCTCCCTCTTCAGTTATTTTGCTCTGAAATGAGTTTCCCTGGGTTCTGTCTGCTGGCAGGAGCTGAATTGGCTTCAGTAGAGCCACAAGGTTTCATGGCAGGGAAGGATCTGGCCTGTTATTTTCTATATATTTATAAGTTTTCCTTATATAACATGGTCTACATTAATATCTCAAGGATATGTTGCCATAGCCCTCATCCATTAGGAAGAACCCAGCCCTCTATTATAGCTAATATTTATTGTTTCCTTTTCTTTTTCTTAAGAGCCAAGGCAGCTTCCCTCTCCAGAGGGAAGAAAGGCTGAAAAAAAAATAGAAAAGGCTTATTTCGTTTGCATTTTCCTAATTTGCTTTCCTCTGGCTCAGACATGTGTTGCCTATAAGCTATTAAAACTTTTTCTCTAGGGTTATTCTCCCCCCTCTTTCCCCCATCTGATATTCACAACTTCATTCTGCCTGGATCAATGACTGCAAATTTGCTTTATGACAACTTGAACAAACCCATGATGGATCAGAAAGGACCTCAAAGTAGGCTGAAGCCTACTCAAGTCAAGAGCACCAGACACGTTTGTTAAAGACCTCATTGGCCTCTGATCCTTGGGTTGCTGCAGTATTGATTTTTAGCGTCCGGGCTCAATTGTGCTGGAAGTCGAGTCGCATGGAGTCGCAGGCTCGTGGGGGAGACAGGAGCTTTATAATGGGAACGGATCGATGGGGAATGATTTAGCACTGAGGGACCCAGAGGCTTGGCAGGAAAGTTAAGCAATAATCGAGTTTTGGGCTCAGAGCCGTTTCAGGCTGGCGTGCTGCCTGTCGCCCTCGCTTCCCTGAGCTCTGGGGCCGCGATGCCGGGGCTGTGCCGTGTGTGTGGGGGCGGTCACGGCGCTCATACCCTTAGTCTCGAGCGGGTGGGTGTCAGCCTGCTTCCCCAGCCCTCCCTAGGCTTCAAATGGTGCAAGTTGGGTCCCCGGGGGATGTGGACCGAGACGTAGGTGGTGTTAGTCAGCTGTGACTCTGAGCTAACCTCCTAAGTGACTTGAAGGAGGCAAAGGCTGAACGCAGGGAGCAGAGCATGTGCAGAAGCACCACAGTTTGCACAGGGCTTGTAAATGCGTGCTTTTCTTTTTAAACTGTAGCTTTCCTGCAAACAGAAGATTTCTCTATTCCCTGACCCCTGCTCCATCAGTATGGCTGGGGAACGAGAGACGCTTGGGCAGGGACAGGCTTTGGGCTGTGTGTCAGCATGCAGCATCCTGGGGCCCCAGCCTCTACCTGATATAACACAAAAATCCGAGCAATTCCACTAAAAAGAAAAGGGGACAGATTGCAGATGAAGCCTCAGGCTTCAAATCCAACTTATGATTCTTTCTCCACTGCAGCATGCCTCAGTTTACCTCTATGATGTGCAAGCAAACATCTGCTTTGAGATGGTGCTTCCATGCAGGTTGTTTCCTAAAACCTTCTAAAGCCTTGTTTTCTAACAAACAGGGTTTTATATCTAGGCTGGCTGTGAGCAAAGACTACCTCAAGGCCCCTTTCTTTAATATCTGAGCCCTCAGGTCACCAGCGTGGTGTCTATGCCTGATCTATGGTGGCATATCCAACCTCATTTGAACCCTAATACTTTCAAGGAGTGGGGAGTTGCCTGAGATGGAACTCGAGGAGTAAAATCCAGCCACCATCCCAGCAAAGTTCCCCCTCTTCTGCCTTGTTGTCAGGAAGTCCCTTTTGTTACTACAGCTCTTGATTTTGGCTCTGGGAAGATTTCCCCCATGTGGTGTCCCATGAGGTGGGCAGGGCTGTCGTGATGCTCCAGCTCCACACCCGAGCCAGGATCTGTCCACACAGTGGTCCTCACACAGCACAAAACCCACAGGTGGAAGAGGAGATGAAATGTGGAATAAGAGCAGAAAAGAGGCTTTTCCCGCTCAGCTCAAGTGCAGGTAATTTCCTTCTCCTGTGAGAAAACTGGGGCTGGATCTAATTAATAAAGCTATATTCCCTAATAGCAGTCCCTCTGCAGCCTGTGCAGCTGCCTGGAGGCGATGTGATGGAGGAGGACTGGAAGGAGAGATGGGGACTTTTCCAAAGGGGTGGCAGATGCACAACCCCTTTCCTGCAGCACAGTAGAGGTATCAGGTGAACTGCACAGAAGCAGATGGAGGCTGGTATTTTGGGCTTTCTCCCCTTTCCCTCCCCCTCCACTGCCATCCCTGCCATCCTTTCATTAGTATAAAGGTCTAAAGGTCCAAAAATCCATCAAAAGGTTCCTTTCTCTGTTCTCTGAGGCCAGCATAGCCTTGCTTTAGGAAGCCCACATCCACCAGTGAAGGGTGCACTAGCTGGCAGCGAAGGGTTTCTGAATAGCTGTGTGCCTTTTCTGGCCATCTTCTCCCATATCAAGTTACTTGGGCTTCTGAAGGAGAAGGAGCCCTGCAGAGGTACAGACTGGGACCTCCTGGCTTCTTGGGCACCTCTCTTTGTGTATAAGCTCTGCGTTATGCAGTCTGTCGTCAACACTGTAAAAGGGTCCAGGGAGGCAACAGGATCTCCATCCTTGGAAATACTCAAAGCTCATCTGGACAAGGCTCTGATCAACCTGATAAAACAGAGAAGTTGGATCTAATCTCAAAGTGGTCCCTTTTGAAGCAGGAGGCTGTACTAGAGGTTGGACAAATACCTGCCCATCTAGATGACTCAGTTATCCCTCCCATTGTCCCATCAAGCTCTAACTGAAGCTGAGTTTGGTTGTTTCAGGCCCTTCTGCTGTAACTGGAAGGACTGTTTCAAACAATTTCTGTGGTGAGAATGTTCATCTTTTCCAGCCTGGGGATATTCACGGTCACTTCCCAGCTACTCGGTGTTCCTGTCCTGCCCTCACCTACCCCTCCTGTATACTGGTGGATGGGTCTAGCAGAAACAGGGTGAATCTCCCTAATTTGACAGGAAAGACTGACAGCAGAAGTTGGCTCAAAGCCCAAGTACCTATAAACAAAGCTGCAACAACTTGCCTAGATTTGTTCAGACTTCGTGTTCAGTTTTCAGATCATGGAATCATGGAATCATGGAATTGTCAGAGTTGGAAGGGACCTCTAGAGATCATCCAGTCCAACTCCCCTGCCAAAGCAGGATCGCCCAGAGCCCTGGAAACCACTGAAAAGAGTCAGGCTCCAACATCCTTTAACCCACCCTTTAGAGAGTTATAAACATACATAAGGTCTCCCCTCAGCCTTCGCACTTCCAGGTGAAAGAGTCCCAGCTCCTTGAGCCTTTCCTCGTAAGGACGGTGCTCCAATCCCTTAATCCCTTAGATGACTAATTCTAAGCAAGGCCAGGTGCTCTGTGCCCACGTTTCCCACACCTCACGCTGCAAATAAACGCATTTCCTCTCTGCATCGTTTCTGAAGGTATTTATTTGAGGGTCTCTGCACAGAAAGCTCTGCCTTTCTCTCTCTGGATAGACAACTTGTTCCATCCCACCGGCGTTAAGTGACTGCCGGCAATAGATGCAGGCTGAGAGCAGGTCTAGGGATCCGGATAAGTGCAATTAGTAAATCTTTGCTTGGCAATTCATGATATTTTGGGGGGAAAAAAAAAGAAAGAAGTGGTGCCTTAGTGCAGTGACAGCTAGGTGCAGCTTGTGCTCTGAAATCTGTGCGGAGAGGTGGGGAGAGGCGGCCAGGTTTCATACGCGCGGGCAGATTATAAAGTGTGGGGATTAGCAAGGCGTAATTACAGTGCCTCCACTGTATATTAAGTGTGTGAAACAATATATAAGCACTCAGCGCGCGGCAGGCATTATGGCTGGGTGTCATAGTTGACGTTTTTAATATCCATTATTCAAAAATTGATTCCATGCCTGACTATCAAGCAGCATCCAGCTATAATATGGGAGTAGTACCACACAACAGCACTGTCATCTGCTAAGAGCTTTACAAACATTAGCTAATTCTGCCTACCCTCTCCATCGGCGACAGGTAAGGGCTGTTATTTCCGACTGTCTGAATCCCTGGGGGAGAGCTGGGATTAGGTGAAGTTTCTCTGGGGAAGCTGCTGTAGGCAGTGAGACCACAGGAGCCGCGGGCATCCAGGGGGTGAGCAGAACAGAGAGTGGCCATAACTTGGAATGACCCCTGAATTCTCCCAAACCCAACGTAAAACGCCTCCAGTGCTCAGAGATGCTGCAAATTAGGACTTTTTAAAAGTCCTACGTGTTGTGCTTGCATTTTTTTGGTTTTGCAAGCATTTTTAGGAAAGATTTTCACTTTTACCTTTTGCAAGCACCTCTAGGAAAGGTTTTGATTTGGGTTTTTTTCTATCTTTTTTTTTTTTTCATGTTGGCCCTCAGGAAAGGAAGAAGTAAGAGCAAAAAAAGATAGGGAAAGCAATAAGCAGATGAGAGAGAAAAAGCCCAAACACCAGAGTAAAGATTTTTCTTTTATAAGTGAAAAAAATTCACTTTGTCAATAACATGATTTCTGTGTGTGTGATTAAAAGTGTCTGATTTAGGAAAAAAAGACTTTTCTCCCCTACTGAAAATATCCGACTCCAGAGATGAACTCATGTGTGGGTCCTAAGTGAAAGCAGCAGTATCTTCTTAGAGAGCCTGGCTGATTTGTAGTGACTCCACATCTCCTTGCTGGCTGTTGATCTTGTTTTCCTCTTCCACCCCGGCTTGACTCCAGGAATTTCTGTTCCCAAACCTCCATCTCTTTAGGCAAATCCTCTCTGAAGATTACCTACATTACCTACTTCTCCCTGGAGACAGCCTCCTCTCACTTGCTATCAATTAACAACAGCTCTCACCAACCCCTCGGCTTAATTGCACCATCTTTTAAAGCAGCCCTGACGTCGACGTGCCTTTTTCCTATTTTAATTTCTTCCTTTGAGTTATTCTCTTGTGTCTGATGGCAAACCCCAGCACCAAGGTCCTGGAGGGCTGATGGGCTCCTGACCTTGGCTCCTCTCTTGGCTCCAGGAGTTTTCTTCCCACACCTATGTGAGCATCACACCTTGGGGCATGAGGTCTCCTGGGCTTTCATCCCAAACCCAAGTGGTGCCATGAAACCAAAGAAGGTGATTGTAAGGAATAGCTGTTTTTCAGGACATGTAGTCCTTTGCGTTGGGGGATACATTTGGAGGTTGCGTTAAAAAGCTTATGAGTGTGTGAAGGGTAAACTCCAAATTATTCAACAATCTGCACTGAGGCTATACATGTGAAATGCAGAGCCAGTAAAGGATCAAATGGGATCTTAATGGCAACAGCAGCAAAAGGAAACACAATGTAGACTCTCTATAACCTGCTTGTGTCAAAACCATGGTCAAGTCCTCCCGCCTTGTGTTCCCTTCGTGACTTTCTGCTCTGCCCTTTTGGTGCTCCTTGTGCACAGAGACGGAGTCTTGCTCAAACTTGGGTACTTCAGTTTTTCCAGACCCAGACAAGAAGCATTTGTTCCCTGCAAGGATGTTTTCCAGTGGGGAAAACCAGTTGGTTTTGATGACATCTCTCCCCATCTGCCCAGCCCCAGCAGACGCAGGACTGAGTGCCCTGCTCCTGTGGATATCTCAGGCTCAATACCTCTTTCCAGCTGGTGGCTGCTCTGTGCAGAATGTCACGCTGCGAGGTGGAGATGGGGCTCACCGTACCCATCAGCGTACCCCAAACCCTGCTCCGGTGTGTGCACCTCTGGGACAGCAAGGCAAAGAAACCCAGATGTGCCCTTGGGCCTGGCCTCATTTGGAGGTTAAATATAACACAAAGGTGCTTAGAAAAATAAATAAAAAAAATTTAAACCACCCCCACACTTGAAAGAAACCTGCCCCTTTAAGAAAGGATTGAACGTAATCTATTTCCAGCCTACGAGAGATCGGCTAAGGATTGCTGGGACATTTTCACTGACACAAATCTACATAATCGTTTTAAACTTCTCACCATTTCTTCCGATTATTCTCTTTCTGTCACTTTAGGAAGCTCTAAAACTGATTTTCTCTCCGTAATCTTCCAGTATTGCTTAGCACCCAAATCTCTAATATTTTAAGAAGATTATTTCATTTATAATTGATTGAGTGTATTTGCCAGTTTGCTACTTCAAAGATGTTGTGCTTTAAGGGGTTCAGGTAGAGCATTATTAACTTTCCACCCCTTACCCCCATCCGAAAAAAGAGGCAGGAAAATTTTGCATCCTGCCTGACACTTGATGCATTTTATTATTTTTTTATTATTATTATTGGCATTATTTACAGTGTCAGCATGCTGAATAGCTAAAAAAAAAAAAAGCATCTCTAAAGATGAAAGGCAAATCGAGCTGTCTCCAGCTGCAGGCTTGGGACCGTGGTTTCCATCACGGGGTGCAGTTTGACGAGCAGTGATTGCAGGCAGCCGGCTCAGGCAGCACCACATCTCCCCCTGCACCAACTTTGCCTCCCAGGGGCTGTCTGCCCTCCCCACTGTTCTCCCTGGGAAATGGTCTGCAGAACTGATAGGAGTTAAAATACACTTTATTTTATTTTATTGCTTTTCAACGGACAGGGTGCTTCTCAGCCCGCTCTGCTCCCTGGGGTTGTTTTCTGCATTGAGACAGAGGGAGGTAGGCAGAGGGAGAGGTGGGGGCAAGGGGCAGGGAGAGAAGGGACGGGGTAAAGGGCATTTCTGAGACACAGTGGTGTTGAAAGTCATCTTCATCCAGCTGAGGACGGGGCTATGGTAGCTGCTGCCTGCGGATGAGTGGTTTCCATCACTCAGTGGTGGATGTTGTCTTGTAGAGGGGTGAGAAAGGGGGCAAGAGGGGCAATAAGGGTGCAAGAGGTATTATTTACTGTGAGCAAAGGCATTAGGACATCTGCAAGCAGAGACGGGGACGGAGGGAACCCATTTAATGCACTTCCACTCCCCACTGCATCACCAAAAAGCCTCAGAAAGAAGGGGGAGATTTCCCCATTCTCAGCCCTGCTCTGCCCTTCATTCTTTATCACCTGTGAACTAGCGAGGAGATGCCTGGCACGATGCTCAAAGGAAAGCTCTGAGCCCTCTTTTAGGGCTGGCAGAGACTTAGTGATGCTCTGTCACAGTCATTTCGGGGAATGGAGCAGCTATCAACTAACAAGAATGAATTTCAAGGCTGATCACCTGCAAGCCAGGGATAATGGGAGGTCTGCACAATCAAACATGTCTCCTGTTATAGTAAAACAAGCAACACTTGAAAAAGACATGGAAACAGGCTTCTTTAAATCCAATTCAGGGATTTAGAATCCCCACTAAACGCTTAATTAATTTTTGATTAGCTGAGAACCCATTAAACAGACTGATTCTTCTAGCTTTATAAGTAACGGCAGCATGCTGCTTTAATTAAATTAATACTAAGAGATGTTCATTTTCAAATCCTTATGTTGGTTATTTGACAAAAATCATTTCATTCCCTTCCCTAAGAGGTTTACCATATTCTTTTAGCCCAATGTGGTATCTCTTCTCACTCTGTTTGTGTTGCTCTTGGTTCGCCTGGAGGCAGGATCTCTCAGGGCCCTGAAATTGTTCTGCCCAAGGGACATGGGGGTGTCCCAGTAGTTTTAAGGACCAAAACCCTCATATTCCTATTGGAGTTCACCATAACGGGTATGAGCAACCTGAGTGTTTGGGGTCTCATGGCCCTGGCTTCTCGGCAGGTACTAGATATGAATCCTGATTCCTCCTCCACAAGATAGCAAGAAACTTTGAATTATCAACTCTTTTTTGAGGCTAAGAGCCTCTCCGCAGGCAGCTGCTGCAGAGCAGCTGATGCAAGGTAACCTCTCCCAGGTCTCCTGTGTGACACCACTCTGTATCAGAGAACATGCCCTGGCTTCTTTGCTCCTGGCTTTCAACCTCCTAGGGTTTTCTCCATTTACCAGTGGAAATGCTCAACCTTGGCTTCTTCTCGAGTGACCTATACCTTCCCGTGTGTGCTGGATTCTCTGGTGATGGGAGACACAGAGTCAACCCTTGAGCCCTTCCTAGATGATGGAGATGTAGCACGGACACAGGTATTGCTGGGAGTGATCAGGAAAGGAGGTTGGACTCACTCTTGGAGCAGCTCATCTCATGGGAGGATTCAAAACTTCCCCTCTGCCTTTTTTTTCACCCACAGGAAGATCTGCAACTGAATATTGCAGCCTTCTCCCACTGCTGTGATGGGTGAAAAACTCCTCCCTGACCATTGCGGTGCCAACGTGTTAAAGTTTGCTTCACTCCTGGGTCCTGTGCAAACCTCTGAGCCATCCTCCAGCCCGTGTTGGTCTGAGCCCTGCACAGGGCAGCCTCTGAGGTCCCTGCCTGGGCTGAGTGTGGGTCCATGTGCACCCGGGTGTCCAGGGAGCGAAGCCTGGAGCAGCCAGTGAATTTCTGTATTTATTTATGCAGGCTCACTGTACCCAGCTCAGAGACAGCCACACAAGTCCCAGATGATGACATTGCTTTTGTGACGTGACTGAACAACTTTACATTGATTATCATCCCATAAGTGGGGAACCTTTCTCCTTGTCTGAGGGCTGGGATTTATTTTCCTTTTTAAGCTTCTTTCACTTGGCAGCAGAAGAATCACTTTTGCAAAAATAGCCTTGGGAGTAACACCAAACTTGGATTGATACAGGTGTGAATTTCCTTACACCATCTTCATATCATTTTGGCTTGATGTCCATCCCTCTTTCCATTTGCTCTGGGTGCAGTTGGACCAAGCAGAGCACGTGCTTCCCTCCTTGTCCCACCAGATGGAGGGTGAAATGGGGCTTTCAACCCACCAGCGTCCCCTTCACCATTACCCTTGCAGACCTTGGATGTCACCCACCTGCGGGAGCAACAAGCAGGTCCACGCTGGCTTGAAATCCACGAGATTTCACCACGGGCACATCAGCAACTGCTGCCATCACACGGGACCTGGAGATGGGGTGCTTGGAGAGCAGCCCTGGCCCCTCACACCTTCACCATCTTGCAAACCTCCCCTTGCTCCCCCTCTCCCCACTGCCCACTTCTTGTTAGGACCTGTCGGCAGCAGCTGGCTGCTCGTGCATTAAATTAGCAGATGTTGCGGCTACACAACATTAAGCACAACAATACTGTTAATGTGCCCTCCGGAGCCCTCTGCCTCCCTCCTCACCGGGCCTCGCCAGACACAGCCTCTCCGGAGGCAGATTAATTTCAACTCTCTGGATCATAATAAATTAATTTTTATTAGAAAAGGCGGGGGGGGGGGAGGGGGAGGAGGTCTGATCTCCTGAGCTGCAGAGATTTAAGCCAGCTGTCGACCATCTCCTGGCATTTGGGTTAGGAAGTAAATACAGAAGGAGGGGATTTTTATAAAATGCCCGTCAGCCCTCCTCTCTGGGAGGAGCGTGTGGGAGGCTTGGAGGTGAGGCTGCATTGTGGGGTTAATGATCTGCCCAATCCAGTGCTAACAAATTAGAGGGGGGATATTTTCCTTCTTCCTGATGTGGAACAGGCTTTCATCATGCTACACCCTGGAGACAACCCTCCCCAGATGTGAGGCTGTGGGGTTCTCAAAGCAGGTCCCCACACTCACTAAGCCCTCCTTTGCTAAGAAGCCCCCTTTTCCCAGAAGCTGCTCATTGGAATAGGATTTCCTCAATGGAATAGGTGGCTTTCCATCGCCACCTTTCTTGGAGGTACCTGGTCCTGACAGCCCCTGGGGCATCCCCACCCCAGCCCCAGCTCATGCTCTTTGCACAGCCCAGGTCCCCAGCAGCGACCAGACAGCAAATCGATGGCAGCTGACTTTGTAGTATGGCAGAGCTTCTGAGCAGAGGAGATTTTGACGGTTCAGCCTCGTTCTCTCGGACGCCAAAGGCTCACAGCTCCTTTTGGCTTAAGTAGGGGCCGTCTGTACTCAGCACTTATGAAAATCAGCCCTGGGTCTTTGCTCAGATTAACGATCAGTATGAGAATGGCGGCTGCTGGAAACCCAGATCTTCCTTTATCAGTGGGGAAGCGCATTGCCAGCTGTGGATTTGGAGGACGTGGGAGTTGGGCTCTCAACGTCCATCGCTGGCCTCGCTATGGAGCTGAAAACTTGGACCTGGCAGTTTTAGTATCAGTCAGAATAGCCGCTGAGAAATCTGGACTTTGGCACAGTTGTGGACATGAATGTATTATCTGTTAGTGCTGCGTTAAGTGACAGTGACATTTCCATCGGTCATTTCAAAGACCAATAAATGTATCTATAAAAAGGCTGGTCCGTCTCAGCATCCTGTCTCCAGCCATGGCCAGCAGTGAATGCTGATGAAGGAACGTTGCACCATAAACTCACAGTGATCCTTCACCACAATTCTCTCCCAAGCCCCAGATGTGTGGCCAAAGGACTTCCCAAAGTAACCAAAATGAATTTATTTTCTCCATTAATTTCTCCAGTTGCCTTTGAGCATTCACAACATCCAGTGGCAAGGAGCTCGCAGACTAAACAGGCTTTGGGTGAAAAATCATTTTTCTTTTTCCAGCTGGTCTGAGTTGCCACCTGCAAGTTGCAGCAGCTGCCTCCCGGTTCTTCTGCTGGGAGAAAAGACGAACAATTATTCTCTGTTTACCTTCCTCCACCCATTTTATCTTTATCACTTCCCTCTTCAATAATTTCTTTTCCAGAGATGAGGAAACCCAGTCACTGCAGTTGTTCCTCATACAGATGCCATCTGTGCTTTGTTGGTAGCTCGCTCAAATATTAATATATCTCCTGGGTGCCCAGCTAGTCTCTGGCTGTTTGTTTGATGAATAATTTTGGATTTTTGCATATGTAACCGTGGAGTTATCCTGCAGTGTGAAGACTGCAGGATATATAAGAACTACCCTCCTCACCCAATTTTTTCCTCCCCATCTTGACATGATCTAGGTAAATAACAACATAGGATTATGGGACAAGGTTAACTTTTAGCCTGGACCCATGTGACTACCTGGTTCCCAGCCCTGGTCCCAGGAAGAGTTGTAGTAGCTGAGCTAGTAGTGACCTGTAGCAAGGGGGATGGAGAAGAAAGTTTTGCTGCAGAAACGATTAAAACACAGCTCTAAAGTCAGGGCTGGAGCTCTGGAGCTGGTTAGGCTGGAGTGTTGGTCTCCAGCTGAGGTGCTCAGGGTTGGAGGGTGGAGTGGTCCTTAGGCACACAGGTCAAAGACCTGCATGCACATCTGCTAAAGCCTCTTGAGAGCTGCTGGTGGGCATGGCCTCCTGTCCTCAGCCTGTGAGCCTCTTGTTCACTCCATTAGGAACGCCGTGCCCAAACCTGACACTGTCACCCTACATACTTCTCCTGAACTTCCCTTTGACAGGAGATCTTGGGGGAAGGCGAAAGAGAGAGCAAACGGGTGCAGGGGCTGGAAAGGAAAGTGGTGCTTGTGATAACACAAGATCAAGTTTCACTGAGTCCTTTTTCAAACACCAATTGAAAACCCCTCCTGCCACTTGACAAGTTTCCAAAATCCTCTTTCTTTCCAGGATCTACCCGTGGCCCTTGAGTAGGGAGAAGAGGCTGTGAAATTAAAGCCCTGTTTGCTCTGTGAAAGAGCTTGACAACGTGTTGAGAGAAAGTGTTACTCACTGCCTTCGAAGCGTTCAGAAAGACGTCCATTTATCTCCTTTTTTTTTTTTTTTTTTCCCCATTTCTTCTAAGGAATCTCTGGTTGTAATCCCTCTCTGGGATTTTTCACAGTAGTCTGATAATGTTAATATTTATCCTGGCTCAGAGATGAACTGACAGTGCTGTGTTCTCTCCTCTTTCATTTTATCTCTGTACATCTACTAGGTGCTCTGTATGTCTTTAACTTCTTTGACACCCAACCTGGGGCAATGACAGGCAAAACCAGCCTCCATCACATCTTTTCACCTCTCTCACCTCCGGTGGTTTGTTTTCTTTGTTTGTTGTTATTAAGTTATTTATTGACAGACTAAAGATTTTAAGTCATGCTAGAAGCAGTTCAGTGGCCAAGGGATTTGGGGTGCCTGAGGATAATTCCTAGACTGTTCCTTGCCCTGTATTAAAAAGTTGATTGCCGACTTTTGGCAGAAGAGTTGTGGGGACTTACAGACAGATGTTTGCCAAGAGTTCAGCCTTTGAAGAAAAGGACTAGAGAGCGGTGGAGTTTTCCTCTACCGATGGTCAGAGTGTTCTGGAGTCTGACCATAAAGGTCATTGAAAACCGCCTCAGGAGAAGACGCCTGCAGAATAACAACGGCCAGACATAATTTGTCATGGAGACAATCAGAATTTCCCATTCTGGGGTGTAGCACAAGCAAGAGGAAAAGGGCAACAGTTCAGTTTCCTTGTACGGAATTAGTGCCTGCCAACACTTGCGATTTTGTTGCGAGTTTTGTGAACATCTGTATTTTTCTTAAATCCTCCTGCCTGGGAGTCAGATGAATACAGGGAAATCTTGATTCACATTTGTATAAAAATGAGAATATAGGTCTCATCTATGCCAAGTACAGTCAATGTACCAGTTTGTGTACAGCATGGTTTTACATGGGAACACATGATATTTCTAGGATTGAAGTTTTTTCTCCACCACTTCTATTCCATCCAGAGCTGAGCTCATTTTAATCTTCCAAGCCTTCTCTTATATGGGAAGCCTGATCCCAGGTTTCCTCCAAACTGCTATTTCTCCTATAAGGAGCTCCAGGTTACATCATTTCAGCTCATTTTGATTCATCTCTTATCTTCAGTGGCAAAGAATAACGAATTTGAAGAACCTGGAAGCGTTATGAAGGCTTTCTCACAGATGATGCCAGAGGCAGTGAAGATTAATGACAGTTTTATTCCAAAAACTGAAATAATTACTACCATCAATAGCTCCTAGGATTTTTCCTTCACTCATACACACATGATTTTGATCATCTGTTGACCTCTGATTGAAAGAAAACCCTCTGTGAATCACCAGGTTTCTCTGTAGGAGAAGCAGGGAGTTCAGCAATGTCTGAAGCCCTAAAAAAAGGAAATGTGAAATTTGTAGTTACAATGAGGTTAGATCGAGCAGCAACAGCACAGATGTTATAGTGTGAGCACTAAATCTTTCTCAACAGGAGCATCCACCTTCCGAGAGTTGGTGACTCCAAAATCTTCCATTTTGAAGAAGCTGCTATAGGGCAGGCTTTTAAAACAATGCTTATCACAATGATATAAGAGTAAAAAACTCATATCAGGCAAGAAATTTTGCTGTGCAAGGAGGATTTATTGTTCACCATTAAGTGCTGGCTTGTCACAGGATGATTGTTAATTATTTGCAGTAATCTTAAGAGTAACTCAGCTTGTTGTACTCCTGCCCCAAGTGTGGATGTTATTTCATACCTGATGTGGTTGTTTTTTTTAATCGTGTACGTTTCTGGTCATAAGCAGCTGAGCAAAACATCTTCAAAAGAGATGTGAGGGCCCAGGGCAGCCAGGAGCAGTCTTTTCTCTCTCTTCTGATCCAGGAGCACTGGATCAGGCCCTTTCAAACTGAGACAGAGGGAATCAGGACTAGAATATTGAAGGGAACAAATCATTTAATGAAAGGCTGCCACTGAAAATATCAATAGCGTGAAGATCAGAGCTTCTTTTTGAGATCTACGCTGCAAGCAGCAACCTCCAGAGAAAATCCAATTCCCTGCAGCCCATAGTGTAGTGTAGGCACACAGACGTGTGTTATTTCACGTGTCAGCACACCCATCTGAGTTCTTCTTCCCTCCCCATGAAATCGCTGGATCATGTAGAGGGGTATCACTGTCTACACAAATTCCATCATGCTGTATCAGGATTGACCTAAGAAATCACTGCTACCAAATCGTACCATAGCTACATCCGCACGAGGAACTACTAATCCTACCCGGCTCCAAGAGAAAGAAAAATACATACGCCAACATTACACCAGAAAATTCATACACTCGTTACTTATAATTAATCAATTCTTAGATTGCACCCCAGACATGGACACATCGCTGCCTTCTACTGCAAAACTCCTCCCATCACCTGGCCTGGCTCCTCCGAGCAAGTTTTCTCAGTCAAACCAATAGAGCTCTTTTCAGCCCTTCCACTAGATCTGTAAAATATATGCAGATTTATACAGTGAGGCACACACTAAATACTCTGGGGGAAGGAGTAAAATAGACATTAATCAGATATTAAAGGACTTATGAGACAGGGAGAAATATACATTTGGGCATAATTTGGGGTTGGTTTTAAATGTTACATATAAATACATATAATTACTATGTATACATATGTATTATTGTTCTGGTTTAGACAACCTGATTGGATAGGCTAAGAAGGAAAAAGGAAGAGGCAGAAGAAAAATACCTATTAACGCTAATGTTAGGGAACTGTGGCTAATTTGCAAATGGATACCAAATGGAAACACGCTTCCTTTAATCTGTGCTGCTTTAAAAGGCAAAAAAAAAAGAGGAGGAGGAGGAGGAGGCTGGGGTTAGTAAGCCATCTGACAGTCTCAGCAGGTCATCTCTTTGCAGGGATTGGGTCGGGAGCAGACATTCCCAAGTGCCTTGAGTATCAAGTGCATTGGATATGGCTTTTGATCAGAGGGGCAAGGTGCTGCCATTCCCTTCCCTGGGACGGCTCCCACTGAGGGCAGGTACCCCCCGACGGAGTGAGGAGGGAGGGTTTGGTGGCAGCGAGAGAGACAGGGACAGCCTTGCGTAGCCTGTTTACACCAGACGCTGGCCTTTCCCCTGGTTGTGTTCCTTGTAATTTCTGGAAATCAGAAATAAGCCGATGTGATTAGAGAAGAACAGAGCTGGCTTCGTGCTCTTCAAGCTTAAAAAGGTGCTAAAGACTTGCCGAATTACAAATGCAGAACTAATAGAGATCCAAAATAAGGATGGTTGCCTAATTCCTTTACATGGAGAGAGAAAAATGAAGGGTGGCGTTACTGTGACTGATGCACAGATAGCAGCCTGGCCAGTGAGAAATATCTAAGAGCTGGTGCACATCTGAAAACATTTTACATCCAGCCCACCCTCCATCTGGGTAAGGACTAGTTTTTGCAGACTCTTAGCTTTGGTGATGGTTTGCTGCTGGTGACCCAGTGGAAACAGAGTTTTGTGGTGTTGCTTCTCCTAGGGGAGAGGCCAGGCTTGGTTTTTCTTTAGGTTTCGCTTTTTTTTTTTCTTCTTTTTTTTTTTTTTCTTTTTCAATGCAATCTCTTGAAGTCATCTTGCATTAATTAGCCGTCATCTTAACGACACTGTTGCATGTTAGACGAAGAGATCTCTGAATTCAAATAAGACTTGACCCTAAGAGGGACCAGCTCCCTGGCTTTTTCTTCTCATCTCCTTAAATCTAAAAATTGCTAAGTGATCTCTGAGGCTCAGGCTTTCCTCGGAGATTAGTGTAAGAAAAGCCCCAACATCTGCAAAAGTGACTGCTTTTGACAACCGTACAGATATCTTAAAGAGCAGGAATTTCCCTAATAAAACCCCTTAAAATAAGTCTTCTTAAGATTTCTTAATGCCACAGTGATCAGTTTGCATGTTTCAGAAATTCAAGAATTTTTTATCTGCTTTGGAAAGTTATGAAAAAAAAATGAAGCAGGTTTATTTAAAGGGGAGAAGTATTTGAGATGCAGGAGAGACGGGGTAGTAAAGCTTAGGAACTGGTGATAAAACCATAAATTGTATAGCTCAGGGAATTTATGGACTGACTAAAAACGACAAAGCAAAGCAGCCCAAGTTGGTCATCAGAATAATAACAAAGAGGACTTTTACCAAGAAAAAAAAAAAAGCACGTGGACCCTCTGGCATTCCGTAGGCAATTTAAATAGCTTAATTCGGCATTGTTGTGATTAGCCATATGCCTGATAGCCTGTGGGCCAGATCCTCTGCTGGTGTAAAGCAGAAGCTTTTCCAACTGCCCTATTCAGCAAAGCATCTCTATTAAAGACAGTGTATAGGCATCTGCTGAAATGTGTGTGATTAGATCCCAACTAAGACACTGGGAGTTAAGCATCGCAAGGAAGCTGCTCTGGCAGAAGCAGAGGTGTAAGTAAATATATCCTGGAGCTGGGGCATGAGCCCCTCACCCAAAATTTACCATGTATTCCTAGCCTCCTCAATGCTGTCACAAAAGATCAGGCTGTCTGTGAGACCTCAGAGCATCGAGGGATGCTGCTGGAGGTATCTGTAGGCTTTTGGAGCCTGATCCTGCACTCCTTTCCCCTGCCTGGAGGCTGGTGTGAATGCTGGAATTCACCATGGAGATTTCTGTAGCAGCTAGTGAGGGTAAAATGGAATTCTACCAGGGATAAATTTTACAGAGATACACTTATATATGGATGGGGCCAGTCTTTTTTCAGTGGTGCCCAGGGATAGGACAAGAGGAAATGGGCACAAACTTTAATATAAGAAGTTCCACCTAAACATGAAGAGGAACTTCTTTACTTTGAGGGTGGCAGAGCACTGGAACAGGCTGCCCAGGTTGCTGGTGGAGTCTCCTTCTCTGGAGACATTCAAAACCCGCCTGGACAAGTTCCTGTGCAATGTGCTCTAGGTGGACCTGCTTGGCAAGGGGGTTGGACTAGATGATCTGCAGAGGTCCCTTCCAACCCCACGTGATTCTGTGATTAACTATGGCTCCTGCTCTACCATGATTGACAGGGTGAAGTAACTATTGAGATACAGCACAAGTTTTTGTGCAAGAACTGGCTGTAGGTCCTGAGTATTTGTTGCAGATACATCCCATGCACCTCAGATGCTGTGGGATGGGGCAACAGAAGGCAGCAGGAACCAGGATATTAAGACCCACACAATTGTTATTCCTCCTTCTTTCCCTTCCTGGGGACACTTTTCAGCACTGTTTCAGAGCAGAGGGACATACCAGAATTACAGAATAACCCACTGAAACCAAGAAATCTGGTGCATGCCCAGCCCTAGCAAAGGTGGAGCAGGAAACAGATCAGGAATTAGACCCACGAAGGGACATAGGATCACAATTACCGTGTTAAGCCCTTCAGTCCAGCTGTAAAGCCTCCAAACCACCACCCTGCTCCTGCTTGACCCTGGGTGCTCCTTAAATCTTTTCGGTGTGTTGGTTTGCAATGCTAAAATTCTGAGATGCTGAAAAGATCTGCTGCAGGACCTCCTGGGAGCACCCCCATCATGCCTTGGCTGAGCAGCTCAGAGCCCCTTATCAGGTCCCAAAGATGTTTCTAGCCTACCTTACCCATGATGGCCATCTAATAAGGACTCCCAATGCCCCGCACGCAACACGACAGTGACGTTGGTAGGACGTTGGTAGGGATCCGTTGGTAGGTTGGTGGTAGGGATCCGTCAGGGTGGCATAAGACCTTGCAGCCAGCATCTTTCATCCCCCGCGTTTGTGTGTGTGTCTTTCCTCCAGCCCAGTGAATCAGTAAACAATTTAAAGAAGAATTTCTATAGGCTGGAATAGAATAGAATAGGACAGAACAGAATAATTTCAGTCGGAAGGGACCTATGTTGATTATCTAGACCAACTGCCTGAACACTTCAGGGCTGACTAAAAGCTAAAGCAAGTCCTAGATTTAAAGTTATCCTAGAGCTGAATCCATAGATTCTGGAGTCGAATCTCCTCAGACAGGGGTGTAAATATATACACTGAAGGGGTGTAATGTGGTATGTGTGATCAGCTGTAGGATTCTGATATGTTTGCTGGAAAGCTTTGTTTTTTATTTACAAAATGTGGTTTTGGGGTGGTGGTGGTGTTTGTTTTGGGTTAATTTTTGTTTTGTTTTGTGGTTTGTTTTTTTTTTAAGATGGCAGGCAGGACTTTTTTTTTTGGTGGGTGCAGCTCAGACTGTGGCCTTCAGAGGGGAAAACCAGATGAGGCAAATTTCCTTCTCAAACTCTCCGTGTCTCAATTTCCTTATCTGTGAAATGGGCACAGGATTGCTCAGAGTGTCTCTTCCAATGTGCTCCTGCACCATGGGCTCCAACATGTTATAAAAAGTGTAAATTAAGACTCCGGTGTTTTATCCCCATGCAGCAGTATTGGAAATGCTACTCCAAGTGAGAAAGAATCGTACCATCACAAGGAAGTTTTATTTAGGACACTGCGGGTCTGGATTTGCTGCCAGCAGCCTGAAACTAACAAGAACTTGGAGGAAAAAAAAATAAAAAAAATCCTTTCTTGGTTTTATATCTCAATCAGGAAGAACTGTCCTTTTTAATTCAAACGCCGGGGTCTAGAGTTGTTTTCCCTGCAGATGCTGCATTGTATTGGGAATATCAGGAGCTGCCAATTGCAATAACGGTTTCTAATTCCAAATTAATTCAGTGTAAATGAACTGTCAAGAGAAGATTGATTTGTTTTGGTAATTGCCCTGATGCAGGCTGCTGGGTGACAGCGGGAAAGAGCAAAGAAGGGAGCTTTGGCAGGTCTGGCTGAGCCTAAGGGTGGATTGAGGAGACGGAGGCCTAGCTACAAATATCATCTGTCAGGACCACTGCTGAGCCCCATGCTTTTTTCCAGCCTTCAACAACGTCTTCAGGAATGAGCTGATGCTGCAAAACGCCCCTTGAGTTAAAGAGATTGGTGCATTAAGCAATTAGAAAGGGGGCGGGGGGTGGGGGGGGGGGGGAGAACCCCCTCCATGGAAATGGCTGCTCTTTGTTCAGCCCCCACCTCTGCTGCAGCGGTGGGTGAGCAGCCCTCACCTCCTCTGGGGTGGCAAAGTGAGAGTCTCGCTCCGTCCCATGGCTAAAAATGAGGAATCTAGGGGGAGAAGAGGCTGGGTGCAGGAGGGGGAGGACCACCTGCTGGGGTGTGGAGAGGCATGCAATCATGATGTGCCACATGGGACATTTTGGGCTACCTGAGGCAGATGAAAGAAATTTGGTTCCCTGAATAGCTCCTTGTGGATGTGTCCAGTCTGCTGAGCCTTTCCTCAGGGCTTCGTCGGCAGCCACTGCCTGCAGAGCCCATCCACACACGGATCTGCACCAGCACCACCCAAGTTCATACTAACGCTGTAGGGTCCACAGCATAAACATCAGCTATACCTATAACCCAAAAAGATATTTTAGAAGGAAATTCAACACATTACACTTCCAGCAGCGAGGGAAAAGGCTGAACAAGCCAGGACATCAGGAAGCAACACTGTCTGTAGACCAAAGCAGGCTTTGCAGGGTAGGTGTGATATTAGCTAATCCAGCAATGTGTAGCTGCCTTAAAAGGAGCAATGACCAAATGATTTTTAATCCATATTACAGATAAACATATAAGCTTTGTAAAAACTACTCCATAGAAATAGCATTCAGGCTATTTCTGCTGTCTATAAAACAGCAAGGTAAGAAACCTCCCAGAGCAAATGACACACTAAACTCCCAAACATTAATGAAGTTGCTTACTAAAGCACTGCCAAACAAACCAGCTTTTGCTTGCTGTATTTTTGGGGTTTGTTTTTGTGTGTGTGCTTAAATTCACCAATCAATACAGGTGCTGTGTGACTGAATTGCTAATGGAGCCTGTAGATTAGTTTATCAATAGCATTTAAATACTTTTCACACTTGCAGTAGATTTTGAATTATTTATTTGTTTCTGGTCAATTGCTTATGATCTCATTAGCATTAGTCTGTAAAGTGATACTAGAGTTGTTGGAATACTTTAAAGATTTTGTGGCTCCGCAAATTTTTCTGGGGGAAGGCGGTGTCAGGGCTTAAACTCACAAAATCCAAGTCCTACCAAGAGATTTTTAAAGGCAGGGGATCTGCTAGCAGGAGGGGAGCTCTCAGGAATCTACTCATTGGGGAAAGGAAGGAAGGAAGCATGATTATAAATCGTCCTTGGAGATCGAGAGAGGTGGTTGGTGGTTATCGTCCATCGGTGCTCAGTCGATGTCACAGCCCTGCTTGTGCTTGGTGCTGCACATGTAGGTAAACTCCTGCCCCAGAAAGCTCAGCCTTTACAGCGATTCACGAAAATGAGAGGAAAGAAAACTGCCATCCTCCTTCTGAATTTGGGGGACAGAACTGGTCACGGTTAAGCCTAGGATCCCACTGAGCTAGAAAATGAGCTGAAGCCTTCTGAGCCTCTTTCTCTAGTCATCACGACAAATCCATTCATCTTCCAAATTAAAAAAAAAAAAGTCACAAATATGTTAAACAAACTCATTTCACATGTTGTGTTGTTCTGATTTGATGATGGGTTGCATTGTCTTGACAGACATTAAAGTTGTGTTTCCGTCTTTTGATAGGTCACATGTGGACTCCATGTAAAGCTCATAACGAGCTGAATACATCTCAAAAGGGGCTCTGCCTTAAAAACACTTATAAGTTTTATCAATGTACTTTAAGAAGAGGGGAGAAGATTAAATGTAAAGCCAGGACAGAAACCAATACGAAGAGACAGTAGAAATGGTACTTGACAAAGGCTGCAGGAGGAGGAGACATTTAATCCTTAGCATCTCTTTGGCTGTTTTGGTGGAGTAGCCAGGACCATATGTTAAATATGATGGAGATGTGGTGTAAATCTGTTCCTGGAGAATGCAAAGAGTGGGCCAGGGCTCATTGTCTTCTGCTAAACTCAGCTCCTGTGTAGATTCACTGTCCCTCCTCTTTTGCAGCAGAGCCCATAACTGCAGACACTTTTATGGTGATAAGAGGGAGAGGAGGGCGGAACCCATGAGCCTCTCTTGGACAAAGTAAAGTCTAGTGAAAATGACCCAAGAACTCCCTGTAAGATGCCTCTGATTATCCTGAGGAATCTTACAACAATTTCCAAATGTGAGCTGCTATTCCCACCATGCGCACTGTACACCATCGGTGGAGAAACCCAGATGTGATTTGGTAGCAACCAGTGACACCTCACCAAAGTGAGGACAGGGACTCCTGCTGAACCCCATGGGGAAGGGCACAAGTAACCTGAATACTGTACCAGAAATGCAGTGTTGGTTTTGGGAGAGATACACATATTTTCTTCCCCCGAAAAGCTCTTTGGACACTGAGTCAGCTGGATCTCAGATGCGACACTTTCTCCTTTTCTCTCATCTTTTGTCTTCTTTTCTTTCCTCTCTCTTTCTTTTTCAGTTCACCTTAAATAATGATCTAGGACAGCACTGTCTCTTTAAAGGTGGCCTTTTTAAGTGCAACCTAATCTTCTTCTATCCACTTGGACCTTGGATTTAAAAAATTTCAGCGATCCGGATTTCCAAATCCTTGCAGATTCTGAGGGGGCTTGTTTATGGAAGTATCCTTTAGAAAACGGCTTAGACTTTAAGATGAGGAAACGCAGGGAGCTAATGTGAAGATTTAGGACTTTCTAGGAAGCTTGCAGTGCCTAAGCCCTGCTTGCTTGAGCAGTCTGAAGGTCCTTTTGCAGACTAAGAGGGATTAATACCCCTTTAACCAGCAGGGCTATGCACACATTCATAAATATACCATCTCTCTCTCTCTCTAATCGCTTCGCTCCCTAATCCACAATGATTTCTTAGGAATTATCATTTTATCTCAGCTAAATAAGCACATTCCTTGTGCTTTCCTGTAGAAAAATAAAATCTTTCAGAAGCTTTTCTTTTCAAAATTGGTGCCACGAAAATCGAGCTTTTTATTTAAAACCTTGAGTAAATAAAGGAGACTTTGTTTATTTGCTTCCAAAAAGAAGGGCCATTGGTCACATCTGTCACATCTGCTTGACGTTCCACCCGCTCCCAGTCCCAATGACTCGCCCAGAGTCAGGATCAGCCAATTTATTTGCCCAACACCTGGTGAAGTGACAACATCTCCCTGAATGCACAAGAGTCAGGTGGAAAAGAGTTTTTTGCAAATTGCCGCTAATACCGATGTGATAATTGTTGAAAGAGACCATTTTTGAGACTCCAGTATAGTTTTTCATGGGTTTTGGTAGGGCTTTCTTTGCCTCTTTTGCTTTTCGGGTTTTATGGGGGTTTTATATGGTTTTATTTTTTTTGTATTTCACTTGCCCAAGCTCAGCTACCTCGTACTGGACTGTCGGTCTGGTTTTTAGGAAATGTCACCCTTTTTTTGCAAGGAGCTGCACTCTGAGTTCTCATGTGGCAAACACAGCTGGGTTTATGGGGCTGATCTTGGGGCAGGGAGGAACTACAGGTAGTAAGAAATCTTACTTCTAATGGCATTTAAAAAGAAGAGAAAATAGTTCTTCTTATTACTGAGAATATTGCACAGAAATGAGTATTTCTTTGGTAAATCATCCCCCACTCAGGCTTTGGTTTCTAAAATCACTTTCAAATCCAGAAATGAGTTCAGGCAAATTCCAGCTGACCTGAAACACTCAGCTCTGGGAAAGCCTTTGAGTTTAATATAAAAAAGCCTCTGAATTTCCTCTATTTCTAATTCTTACTCATTTTAGTTAAACACTTGCCTTCTATCACAAAAAATGCACATAACCTTGAGAATCAGTACAGCTGTCCTATATAGGGAACTCCAGCACCTATAGGTTTTAATGTTCACAGACCAAAAAAGTTGTATTAAAGTATTTATTATTATTAAAGTATTTATTTCATTTTTAAAATAAAATTAATAGGGAGAATATGAATAATAGTTATAGAAAATCAAAACTGTTTTAGAGCAGTTCTGTTTGTTTAACATAAGACTATTTAAAAACCAATTTGGGGTGGGAATTAAAATATATGTTTCTTCCCTTAGTAGATATAATGATGATAAATGATGAATTAGAGTTATCTCCAAGTATTTCCAGAGTTCAGAGGTATTTGAATCTGTGGTTCCTTTTATGTCCCTCTCTACTGAGACCATTCAATTTAATAAGAAATGAAATAGTGTGACAAATCTGCTGCAGCCTTTTATTACTTACAGTCCCTATGGGCTTTATTTTTTTCCTCTACTAGCCCTCTCCCCTGCCCCCCTCCCCACGCACTCAGTGGTCAGAATCGAAATACAGGAGCCATAACATGGAAATACAGATGTCCTACAATGAAATCTTTGTCCCACCGGCCGTGTTGGCAGTGAGCACCCTCAGCTGGTGGCCGTAGTGCCCCAGGTGTGCTGAGGACTGACCCCGACAAAGGTACTCCTATGGAAGATTTGGAAGAGTCCCTTTCCCTCTCCTTGTGCCAGGAGATCCTTCAGGGTTTGCTGCGCCCACAGCTGGACCTTATGCAAAACCAGCTTTTATCCAGACTTTCCTTCACACAGGGACCTGGATTTGGAGCTCAGGTGAACCTAGGGATGGGACTGACTGAACTGAAGCGCTATATGAATGAGCTTGACAGGTACCAAATGAAATCTGCCCTCGTAGCACTTATCCTTTGTGGAGAGGTGCCTCCTCTTGTTGGAGGCCATTTTTCCATCCTTACATCTGCCGCCATGGCATCTGGCACCCTCTTTTGCTGTAGTTGGCAGGTCTTCAAAACAACCACACCAATGGAGGGCTGCTATTCCCGTCTCTGTTTTTTAACCTGTGTTTCGTAGGGGGTCCCCCCATGGTATCAAAGGACTCGGAGCCCTTCTGCCATGAGGATGTTTCCGGTGTTGTTTCCTAAATTCTTCTGGTAACAGCAAAAAACTATCCATAGCGCTCCAAAGGCTCTTGGTTAAACCTGAGACTGATCTGACTTTAGGGAGATTTGTACCTGGGCTGAGGCCCAGGCTTCAGATCTTTCCATACAACCCTTCTGCCCTAATGCTCACTGAAAGCCTGAAAGTGGCTGGGAGGATTAGCTAATGGGTAATTTAAATGGGTCATTTCATGAGAGATGTGTATGATAGGCAAGCTTGAAGCCTTGCTTAAACCCTGTAGCTTTGTCTTGTCTCTGTGCGTCTCTTTGTGCTCTTGCCATATGTCTCTTGGCTACTTTTTCTGTTCTCATCTTCCACCCCATCAATTGCAGAGCTCCCTTTCTTTGTCTTCTCAGCCAGTCTCAGCTAAAGCCCATTTTTGTCAATGGGAGTCATAGATTAGGCCTTCGAACCCCATCTGACAATGAATCTTCCACACATGGAAACAGAGAAAAAAGATTAGGTTAGGGAAAAGAGCTTTATATGTGCCTGCACATACATACACAGATTTATTCTTTCTTTTCTTATCTTTGTGTTTCTCTTTTAGACTGAAAGATCTGAAGGGTAGGAAATTTGTGATAGTGAGCCCAGAAAAGTATATATAAAGGGTCTTAATGCCAAACATAGTTACCGCATGCCCATGGCTTAATAATCCATATTAGGTCTGGAAAAACAAACATATTATGCCTTACACCGTAAAAATCTCTTTTAATGGAATTTGAGGAATTAAAACATGGAACCGGGGTTTATCAGCCTGTTGCTAGGAGAGCTGTGGTCTGTGTTTGCTTAGGGAATCATCATCAATAATCCCTTAATCTAATCGCAAAATATAGAAAGCTGCTGCACCAGACTGACCCTATTGGACGCAAGCAGTAAGCAACAGAAGAGAGCAATGGGGTTACCCAATAGCAGCTGTTGAGTTATGACTGTATCCAGGAGAAGGCCATGAATGCAGACACCTTGGAAGCAAATGAGGCAGCTTTTTGTCAACAAATCGACCAAATGGACCTCAACAGACCAACCACATTGCAGTATTTCCCTAGGAACAAGAACACCTAAGTCGACGAGAATGGCCATTTCTTAAAGTGCCCAAAAAGGAGGGTATAGGGAAAAATAGCAGACAGTTTCCCAGCTGGCATTTTGCTGTTCAGACCTAGGGAGCCAGAGGTGCTATCTTGGAACTGAACATCCCTCGCTGGTTTTTCTTCCATGAATTTGCTCATTTGCATTTTAACATAACATACACTCCCTGAAATATCGCTTACTGGGGAGTTTCATAATGTATTTACAAGCTCAGTTTGTGTATGCCTTGGATCACCATTTGTTAGTATCATTAGGTTACGTCTACCTCTTGTACCGGAAGAGGCAGTGAACAAACATCCCTTATTTGCTGTCTCTGAGCTTCTTGCCACTTTGTAGGGATAAAAGTGCAATTTCAGACGTCTTCCCAGGAGTGCAAGGAATACAAAGAGTCTCTTGAATCTTATATAATTTTGCTTCTGTCTCTTTGAAATGCTTAAATAATGAGCTTGCAATCTGGACACCTAAATAAGAAACAATGTAAAACATGGTGCAATCATCTGAATTCCCAACTGACATGGTGCAAGCCTTGATGCACGTGCGGTGTGAGTAGCATCCAGTGGTGTTTGTGTGCATGTGACAGACGGGGTAGCAGAGCGCAGAAGTAAATTGCCACTCAAACCATTGAACAGTTGACAGTCTTTTTTGGGCAGCGACAACAGAGTCAAAAAGAACCTCCAAAACTTGCTGCACCATTCTACAAACGTTTCTGATAACCCTTTTTCCTGCTAAAGTCCTCTGAAGAACAGTTCTGGCTGCAAAGCCGGAGACTTCAGCTTCTTTACACATGCTGACAATCCAGAAGGATGAAGGTTATATTTCAAGGTGAGCACGCTGGCTCTGGGTCAAATCTCTCATAAATCACTGTATCTTGTATCTCCCATCCAGTGCCTGGGATGAGCATTGTGATTTACTGCTTAATTCAGAACTCAATCCAAAGTCAATTGAAGTCAGGAGGTTGACACCAAGAAGTTCAGCCCCTAAGGCTATTTAAGCAGGACTTATTGAAGGAGGGACTTATAGACATGAACATTCTGTCTCCTGCTGTTCACTATTTTTTATTTTGATCAATGCCCCTATGTTTCCATCTCTCCTCCCACCTCCTGAAGTTCTGATCTCTACCATGGCTCCAAAGTCTGCAAAGCAGTCAATGTAAAAGTTCTTCTTGTCCCATGAGAGAGGGGAAACTCTGGTAGGAAATGCCCACAGGCGGAGATGAAGCAGACAGTACGGCCTATTTTCCTTTTGCTGAAGCTGACTTGAGCTGAACCTGTATGTTGTACCCTGGACAACCTACGTTTCCTAGCCAGGTAGGGGAATGGGTTATTGTTGTCTTTAATATCTATGCTTCTCCACACTGAGAGGTGTCTAAGATAAGGCCCACCCTATCTCAGCCAACCACATTCTTCCCAGTTCCTGGGATGACTCAAGGTCCATCTTTCCATCTTGTCCCTGAGACTAGACCTTCCAAGCCTCTGGGCTATGAACCTCAGCAGTCCTCAGCAGTCCAGAGCCCTAGACAGCATTAGGAGACCATCCTTAGTGGGAAACCCATAGATACAAAGACCTGGGGGCATTTGATGATGTCCCTGGGTAAAGCCAAACTGGTTTCAAAGACCAGCCAGGGTAAGTATGCAGAGAAGTGTTATTATCATTAAGGGTTTGCTGCTATTCTGAATGCCTTCAGCAAGATCATGAGCATCCTCAGCTTTCAGTAGGACCACACCTTTTGGTCCTAAATAAGGGTAACCATTAGCCTTGCTTCTTCCAGGACAGAGACCTGGATGGGGCTTTAGGAGTCTACCTGGACTGAGTAGTCCTGGGAACCCCTGTTACACCATGAACTGTGAAGCTTGTTTGGAAAGCAAGATCTCTGCAGTGCTGCTCAGCTATGTGAGGTCTGGGATGTTTAATAAGGCCCCAAACTCTCTCTCCTGCAAGAACAGCCAAGGTCTTTCTGCTCTACCAGGCTATGTGTTTTCCAGAAACCTGCAGAGACTACCCAGATGTCTAGGAAAAGCACATCTTGGAGACCTCTGTCCATGTGGTTGACGTTGCCAATGGATTCAGAAGAGATTTGGGGGAGGAAAAGAGGGAAAGGAGCTGAGAACACAGATGAGCACACAGAGAGAGACTGGTTGATTGCATTGATTTCTTTTTCAAGAAATCATGGACAGGCTTGATTACAGCAACACAAGTGTCTCCCTGAGCATTCTTCAAAGCCTGTTGCAGTGGGCAATGTGGCCCCACCCGCTTCAGGGTATGAGGAAAGGATGACATGAGGTGGATAATCCTGAGACTCACCTACCTTCTCCGAGCTCCTGGGTCAATGCCCAACCAACAGTGCTGCCTGCAGGAAGATGAGGCTCCACCCTCTCCTGCCCTCTGCCTCCCTACTGGTGGAGCAGCAGCCAATCCAGAGCCAGCTCTTGTCCTGCCCAATAACAACCTCCCCATGCAAATTTGGGGGGAGGGACTCACAGCAATCAGCCCCCAGTCATGAAGAGGCTGTCCAATGGCAGTAGTCTCACACGGTTTGGCTAGGAGATGAGGAGAGCCCTGGTAGGGATGAACCCTGGTGGCCTCTGTTCTGACCATATGGTTCTACCACTCCTGAGTCTTGTCTAACAGTGATTTTCCTTAAATGCAATCCTTTAAGGTGTTAAATCTAGCTTTAACTTATTTGGCTGATCCAACTTAGATCAGATTATGTTTGTATTTATTGGGATTTATGGATGTATGATTGCCTCTGAGCCCATATGGACAGCTAATTTGTCAATTAGAGCAATGCTGATCATTGCGGAGGCATGGCATAGGCTGTTAAGCACCATTATCGGTTTCAACCAGGTCTGACCTTGAGACACACATTTATTTTGCCTGACAACCTTTTATTCTCACTGCCGGATTACAGATATGTAAATTGGGCTAAAAGCTTGAATATTCATCTTAGGTACGTCAAAAAAATCAGAACTTGTTGGCGATGAAGAATATAACAGGGAGAGCTGTTGAGCTGCATGCAGAGAATGGGACCTGCTTAGGTCTTGCTTTGTATTGAACTCGTGCAGCGGTAGGGTTTGGGGCCAGGGTGTCGAGGTAGTGCCTTGGGAGTCTAATTAAAACCCATGGCCACTTTCCAAGCAGAAAGAGGCCAACTCTGATTGCTAATTAAAGGTCATTACTCCTATTTTGCAGTAGGCATAGCAAAGGCAATTTTCTCCTAAATCAGAGGTAAAGGGTGTTAGCTGGTGATTTTGCACCTGGCAGAAACAGCCAGTTCCTCCATGGTGGCACCGTCCCGGTGACTGGTAAGAAGGCTGGGACATCCCTGTCATTGGCAAGGCCTGAAGGGGTGGGATGAAATGGTGGATGGCCTTGGAGACATGGTAGAAGGTTGTGTGAGAGGCAAAGCAGCTCCCAGTGTGAGGTCAGTCCTGCTCTTCTCCTGTCCCATCGGGCTGTTCAGATCCACTGTGGTGAGCTGAGACGTGTGTAAATGTGAATGTCAGATGTGTTTGGGTCAATTGATTTATCTGGGTTAATTGGATGCTTGGACACTCATCTCACCTTACTCTTTAGAAATGAGGTGTCTAAGCATCTCCTGTGACCAAGGGACAGGGTATCTGGTGGTGGTGGTGTCTGATAAAGGAGGGGTGAATCATCATCTGCAGGTGCTGGTCTTCCCACTGGATTGAGAAGGAACTTTGACTAACGGCTTAAATGAAATGCCTAAATTTTAAACAGCTAAATTTTAAACATCTCGCTATCAAGCGAGATGAATGCTGCTGTGGGTATGGGATGCAAATGTGGGCCTGGAGAGGGGAGCTAAATGCTTCTTAACCAGCTTCCTCGCCTTCCTCTCAGGCTCCCATGACCACATTAGTCAGATACTTCATAAATCATGTGTCTGAAAGAGCAATTGTTCCACACACGTCTCAGTGATTCTGCGCTCGCCACCTTGACCCTGGTGTTTTACAGAGAACAAAAATTATATCCACACCTGTTAAAGGACAAGAATAGGAACTAAGGAAGAAGATTGTTTTAGCAATATGCCCCCAGCCTTACCGGTTGTAAGGGACTTCATCGCGTAGATGATTTAGAGGACTAAATTTGTCAATCATATGCCATCAATACTGAATTGTTTCTATTGTATTCATCAAGTCTGGAATCTAAATGAAGAGAGATTTTATTTGTTTATTTATTTGTTTGTTGTTTTTTCTCTAAGAAATCACACAGAACCACAGAACCACAGAATCTTCATGGTTGGAAGGGACCTTTGAGATCATTGAGCCCAACCACAAAACAAAACAAAACAAATCCAAAACAAACAAACAACAACAACAAAATAAAACAAAAACCCAAACCAAACCAAAATCAAACACACCCCAAACCAATTTGGAGGTACCTGAGCAGCAGGAAATCATATAAGTTTTTCCAACTGCTTAATAAAGTGAAAAAAAGGGGTAGAGAGGAACATCTCACTTCAGTTATTCGCAACTAGCCACTGTTGCCAATGAAACTCTTTTGTTTCTCTCTACCAGAAAAAAAGAAATCAATGCTGATTTGCCTGGAGAGATCCATTGGCCAGAGTCCCACAGCATGAATGCTTTTGGGGGAAAAATATCCCACAGTGGCAAAATTCGGCTCTAAAAATAATAAGCATGAAAAATATTAATTCTTCAGAGTGAATAGTGTGGTTGTTTGTTTACCAAATTGGACGTGTAAACCCATTACATAAAATGTCTTTCATCGCCCATACGCTTTCTAACCTAATCAGCTTTGAATACTCCTAAATCCCAGATTGAGATAACAAATGAACAGCTCAGCTCACTGGAAGAAAGGCAGCCTCTTTCCGTTAGGTATTAAAAAGAGGCAAAGGTCAAATATTCCCTTGTGGATCACCCAAAAAAGAGATCATACCGATAACACCTATGCCTTTGCATGCTAAATAAGTATTACTAAAAGTGAAATTCATAGCAAACACAGCTAAAGGGCAAAACTTCAGATTAAAAACCCACGTGATGGCTTTATATGGAATGGAACACCATATCCTAAAAAAAGATTTTGCCTCCCCCATCACATGGTGATGATATTTACCATCAGGGGTGGAGTTGCTGTTGGCTAGCACATCAAACCAATCCAAATGACAGGCCTTTGGCTCCGACCAGCTTTCTCCTGGGCTGCATTTGGGGTGGCCATACTGCTGATCAGGACCAGGTCCGAGCCACGTCCCTGTGCCATCAGATGTGGAGCCATGAGGAGGAGCACAGTAATTTGGAAAAGAGATGGGATGGCTCACAGTGCGCCATGTCTGCAGGCAGTGTCAGATGGGCTGTTCTTGGGAGACCTTTCCCGATGCAGATGCAAGCCAGCAGTGGGTTCAGTGGAGTGACATTGTTTGGATGGGGATCTTCATAACTTTCACTTTTTGTTGTGTTTCTGTGATATTTCCACTGAAATTAAGCCAAACCTGACCTCCAAATACAGTTTTTACAAACAGTTTGCCCCTCCTGTAGACAGGTATAATATCTGGTGAAGATGGGTGGGTTTGGAGCTGACGGTGCAAGAAACCCTTCCTGGCATCATTATATGGGCTACTGATGAAGCAGGTGCAGAAGACAAGATAAACTGTACTACTCCTCAAAACAGCAGTCAAGAGAGGCTCCAGGACCTCAGCACTCATCATCTGGGTTGACACTTGTGGAAAATAATACTATCCCTGAACCAGACCCGTGCAAGAGGCTCCAGTTCAGTCCAATAGAAGGGTGTCAGGGATTATCTCTTTCTCCACGCTTTATCCTCCTCACAAATACTTGTCAAGAGACATTTGATCTGAAATTTCTGTTTTATCACAGCTATTTGCCGCCCCAAATGGTACTTTTGGATTCTCCCTCCTTTCTTTCTCTTTTTTTTTTTTCTTTTCAAACCCCAAATACTTCCTCCCTTTTTTATTTTTATTCTTGCAGCAAAAAATTTTGCTTCTTTGTCAGCTGCCAACTGGTTAAAAAAACGCAAATGAAAGCACAGAATTTTCAGTATCTGCAAAAATTATTGATCAGTTAACAGTTTTGACAGAGGAAGAGTCTATGATTTTTTGTAGGCTGTCATATTTACACTGAAAAGAGTTCTGTAAGGTCTGTCCATGAACGTTTGTATCTATCTGTGCCTGCAATCGACAGATTGCTTGCCAGAAATTAAAGAATAAGACCAGTCTAAGCTGCCGTCTCATGTTTATTGTCCTGTTGTCTAATATTTATCAAACCATATAAAGCTTCAGTATTCCCTTAGGAGCTGAGGACAAGGTATCTCCTCGGGCACTGGGCTGTTAATTGCCAAGGCCTTTCTTGGTTTAGTTTCTCCAGATCACCTGAGCAAGAGCACCTCAGCTGTGCTAAATTTGGGCTTCTCCACCCCAGTAAGATAGGCTAAACCCATCCCTGCTCCCATGCTGTGTTTACACAGGATGGATGAGGATCATGCATGGAAATGGGACTGGGATCCAACTGCCAGGTTTGCTGTCAGTGTTGATGTGCCCTTGGTGTTTTCTGGTTGTTGAAAAACCATTGGTTTCTCTGTTACTTTAACTTTGGTGGTCTATAATTCGGGATTTTAGGGAAAGCCTCTGGACAGATCAGTTTTTGAAAGCTGAGGAAGATAGCATCACCCATACCCATCGTTCTGCTATTGCAAAAAGTTCTCCTGGCTGAGGGCTAGATTAAGCTCATCTATTTGCGTTAACAAAGAGAAGGTTAAATGGTGACTTGATTTTCATCTATAAATACCTTCCCAGGAAGCAGAGTTCTGGTAGCAGACAGCTTTTTAATCTAGCAGACAAAAGCTGAACAAAGCCCAATGGCTAGAAGATGAAGCAAATTAATTTAGAGCAGAAATGAAAGGCAGATTTTTAGGAGGGAGGAGGATTAATCATTAATGAACATTTCCAAAACAGGTTGGGTTTCCCTTCTTGGTGGCACAGCCCAGACCCATACCATGAGGATCCTGGAAAAACAGATTTGAACAGGACTTTGTGGAAGAACAAAACCATTTTTTAGCTGCTGTTAGAGCATCCTCCACATTATATCTCTGTTCACCCAAGCTCGTCTTTCCACTTGTACCTCCTTCCCTGCATATCACCCCATTGCACAAAAATGTGCTCAGAGAGGCTGGACATGAAACTGAGCTGCCAGTTTTAGATTGCTGTTATTCCTTAATTTTTCACATGAGAAACACACCTTTGATTTTTTTTTTCCAAATTATTTTATTTATTTATTCTAAAAAGCATTAATAAGAAAAAGAGTAGATTTGTTTAAAATAGCATATAAAGTATAAAATTTCAAGGAACTAAAAATTAGAAATCAGAAAATGTCATTTGAACAAATACTGCGGATCAGAAATTTTTACTGTAATTTATTTTTTATTTTAAAATTCTAAGGAAGCTTCAAATCTGGATGAAAAAAAGAGGTGGGGGTGAAAAGCAGCTTTTGAAATTTCACTTTTGGGGGCTTTTCCATCATATGCAATATACTGGGGAATAAAAGAGAGATAAAAGAAAGTTGACCTGCCAAAATCTGTAACTAGTTTTAGACTTCAGAATAAAATAAAACTCAGAGTATTTGGTAGCTTGCGTTAAGATATTTTTTTTCTTGCTGATGCTGTGAACCTTATTCCATTTGGCTAATAAATTTTTAGTTTAGGGAAAGTGTGGTTTTAACTTTCCTAAAATCATCTCATAAACAAGATGAGGAGATGAAGACAATAAATTTAGAAAAGATTTACTTAGGACACCTAATTAGGATTTCTAATCAGGAGTCATCAAGACCTATAATTAGCAGGGTTGTTCAGACTCATTGCTTTCTCTCTAATGGCCATAGGACATCCAAATGGTTTTAAATTATGTACCATGGACTCCTAATCAGTTTATTGAACATCATAAATTGTTAAAAGGAGTTAATAGCTTGTGTTTCTTGATAGAAAGTGCTAATACTCGAGGCAGAGAACTCATCAAATGAACCTCGTTAGAGAGGGGAGGAGGGAGATTGCGTCTCAGTGTCTCATTTTGTTTTAGTAATTAGCTTTTACTGGATTATCCGATCCAAATCTTTATTCAGTTTACTCTGTCAAATCTAGTTTGCATTTTAAATGGAAAATTGACACGGGGAACAATTTGTCTCCTGACTGGGTTAACGGGTCCAGCTGGCAGGAGACACCACCGGAGAGTGGGGGTTATCGTGAGAGCCCAGTGGGGGAGACCAGCCAGGGGGGGTCCCCAACCATTGATGCCCTTCAGCCTTTGCCCCCAGCACGGGGCACCCCGTGCATTGATGTCCATCAGGGGAGGGCATCCCCCACTGCAGCTGAAGAGCAGCCGCTTGTGCAATTGCCACGATCCGGTCCTGATTTGCCCCTGAGAGCAGTCAGGGACCAATGGTCCGGGGAGCACGTCAGCATAAAGTCATCATCTGGGAGCAGATCAGCTGGTTCTGAGGAGGTTTTTATCCCCAATGGTAGCTGGTAGAAGCTGCTTTAGCAGAAGTTATAGGAAAGCTCCCAATGGACAATTAGAAAAAATTCTCCCTACAGGGAGAACATTTCCTAAATTAACAAAAGGTCCCTGGTGTGAAGTTGAGTATGTGGGTATTAACATCCACCTTATCTGCTGTGACAAGATGCATTAAAATGCAGAGATCCCTGCTGTTTTAGTGGCTGCCCTTGTGGCATCTGTCCATGTGGTTTCCACTGATGCAAGATTTAAAGATTTGGTGCAATCCATTAACTGCTGAAAATGCTGCTGTGAGTCCAGTCCAGTTTATTGAGCACCAAGGTATGCTTCTTCCCTCCAGTGCAATGAAAAGAGCTGAGAAAAAGCTCCAGATGCCAAAGCATTGCCACCCCATTGCATGTTCCCTCACATACCAGTGGCTCCAGCTGCTACCTTCTTGACCAAAAACTGGAGGGACAACCACAGCGTATTTCAGTTTTCAGGGGTCCATTCCTAGGATTCTGATGGTTTTTGATTTTATTTCTTATCTTTGCATGACATCATTATGGCATTTCAGAAACTCGTGATTGATGTCCCATAGCTGAGCATGTATGACAAGGTGGCTGACGTTCGGATGACCAAGGTGTGTTGGTATTGGAGACATGTAGCTCTGCAGGTCCTGCACTGAAGATTTTCTTTTTAATTGGTTGCATGGTAGGCTAGGGCCAAGCTTTGAGGTGAAAGCGCAAAAATCCTTTATCCTTCAAGAAGTTTGGGATGGATTGCACCTTGCACATTTCTGTGGATATGCAACTTCCCTGCGTTATAAGATTGTTCCAGCCCATCTGGGACATCTGGTTACTGTGGGTTTTATAACTCCTGTGATAGGTGCTGGTATTTCATAACTCTGGAGCAACTTCTCATCTTCTTTGTCCCCATTTATGTCCACACTGTACACTGAAATACTGCGGGAGCAAATCAGACCCAAGCATTGCTCAGAAAAAACCTGAGAATCAGGTTTCTGCGTAGGGTGAAGCACAGGCAGTTGCTGAAATTATTCCAGGGCTGCAGTGCAAATTAATTGAGTTTACCTCCCTCGATTAATAATGTTATTAGTCACTTGTATGGGACAGGTCTGTAGGTGGAGGAATGAAGTCCTGTGACTCTAGCTGAGCAAAGAGGTGCCCAAAGCCCCTGGTCCTGACCTGAATGGGGATCCTCTCAGCACTGCTTCACCTAGTGGTGGCCACCTGGGAGTTGGTGTCTCAGCCCCAGTGAGGACTCAGTCACTCAAAGTCACCTGGGGAAACCTCTGGCAGATCAGAGACTCCTTGGTCTTCTCCCACTACATCCCCACTTCAGGAGAGTGGCTCTGCAGCATCCTACAGGAGAGATGTCCCTGGCTCAGACATCGCAAACCCCGCTGGCTTTAGGGAAAGGTACGGAGCCACCCGGGAATGAGATTGCAGCAAATACCTCGTCTCTTGCAAGCCTATCCGAACCCATGGAACAAGACAAAAGAGATTCATCCCCTTCTTCCTACTTGGGAAGAGGGGTTGGGAAAGTGAGTCTTTCCATGCTAATGTCACACAATTACCTCTTAACTGCCAAAACAAATGGGAGAAATGGGGAAAGTGACACCAAATCAAAAATGTCACAGGTGATCGATTCATGTCATCTACCGTCGCCGCAGCCGAGGCTGGTGAGAGAGACACAGTGATAACACAACACTAATATTATATTACAGCCTTCACGGCGCCGAATGCCAAGTGATGAATATGTGTCACTTTATGTGTCGCTCACTCTCCGGGCCTGGGCGGGCGAGCATGGAAAATGGAGTGTTCAGGATTAATGATATCGAAAATGATAGAGAGGAGATTGAAAATTCCTTCCTTCCTGAACCATGCAGATTGAAATGTACCTCAGAGCTATCTCTTGCTGCCCTCCTCCTCCACCCACTTTTTAAAGGTCTTTTCCACAGCATTTTGAAGAAGAAAGGAGAGAAAAGAAAAGAAGAGAAAAGAAAAGAAGAGAGAAAAGAAAAGAAAAGAGAAGAGAAGAACTTTGTAGTGTTTTGCTTGCAAATTACTTCCTCTGCTCCTCGTGGTCTGATTTATGATCAAGTTTCCCATCTTCAGGTGTATGACTATCTGCACACAGACAGCTACAGCACAGAATACGTTCATGACTTTAATCCAGGACCACCCGTTCTCAGTTAGAAACCTGATCTAGCCAGAGGTTGTGACTGGATGGAAGTCAGTGTGTGATGTGTTGTGATGAAAGTGATCTTACTGAGAGCTCTCAATAAATTCAGACCATTTTAATGTTCCTAACTTCTGGTTTGCAGCCTTCAGAATTTTCAGGTAACAATTAGAGCCTCACAGCGCTGGTAATTTTCCACATCTAACGAGAAGAACTGATAAAAGAGAAGGTGGATCACAGCTTCAGGGGTAAAGTGACCTGGCCAATGTCACAGGTATAGCTGATCTGATACATGGTTCCTCTGTTCATATTCACACACAATTTATGCATGAATGCTGCAAGATGACTCATTCCCAGGGGCCCAGAGGCTGCAGACACTTTGGTGAGACTGGAGAAGTTTACAGTTGTGCATCTAGCTGCAGGATTAGCCCCTGACAGCCCATGGAGAGACGGCTTCATGCAGACACCCTTCTTGTCCTGGGCTGTGGCTGAACAGTGGTTCTGTGATCTTCAGGGCCATTATGCAGCACCTGGAGTTGTTGACTGAGGTGTTTCATAGACCTGGCCAGGATCTGGTGAAATGAGGGGCCTGGGAGGAGCTTAATCAGGTCACCCTCTGTCTGATGGTGGGTGCTTGTGACCATCCTGCTTTTGAGAAGTAAGGTTACCTCCTCATGGCTGTAGAAGAAAACAGTCCTGGAGCTTCAGGGTGGGATCATCCTGAGTTTTGGCAAGGATGCCTCAAAGCTTTCACAGAGAAAGCAAAGGAAGGAAAGAAAGTTTTTAATACCTTTTTTCTGTACTTTTCCCCTTACCATTTTTTTTACCTCCCTGTTACTTAATTGGGTCACCTCCCCAGATGGGACAAGGGCTTATTCTTTCCTTCTAGCTACAGTGGAAGCCATCTACTGCCTTGCTGTGCCCTGACCTGCTATTACACCCACTGCTCTTCCAGCGGAGCTTGGAGCTGTTTTGTCTTTGAGGCATGGTTAATGGGGACAGAGCCTGTTTCGTTAAGCAACCGATGCACCATAATGGAACAGCCTTTTTTTTTTACTTTCTTTCTTCTTAACCCATTATGACTCCTGAGAAAAGTGTTTCGCCCAGAAAAGAGAGCGAAATCAAATCACAGAAAGTCAAAATGAGATGCAAAATTCGTTCGAATGAAAAGAAATGCAGGGAGGGCTTCCTCACACTGACTGCCAAACACATCCCTGGCTTTATTAACCTCTACCGCAGAATGCGCACTAATAGCAAGCGATCTTAATGACTCGCAGCCATTAGTTTCACAGAATCACAGAATTGTGGTGGTTGGAAGGGACCTCAGAGATCATCGAGTCCAACCACAAAAAAAACAAAACAA
>JAOTQQ010000004.1:24559148-24594807 GCA_026546715.1 Gallinago undulata
TCCCTGGCTTTATTAACCTCTACCGCAGAATGCGCACTAATAGCAAGCGATCTTAATGACTCGCAGCCATTAGTTTCGTATGGCAATGGACTGAGATAGGAGGAAGAAACCCAGAATCAACCGAGAGTACCTAATTAATTGGATTATAATTACATTTGGAAAGCTAAAAGGTAATAGAATTGTTTGAATTACGATCATCACAGGCTCTTCAGGGACAGACTGTGCAGTGTGAATCACTTGTACGTGATCACCAGAGACACGAAGAATTAAATGACTACAAATATTTTAACTAAGAGCACCTGTTCACTAGTGGGAATATTGGCTGCCAAGCTTGGCTGGCATGAACATGTTTGCTTTGAGATTGCAGTCACTGACCTGTTGTATTATTTTTTTAAAGGCTACCTGAGCCTTTAAGTATTACCTTTGGTGGGGTCCCTCCCTGGAAGAAGGATTGAGCCCCAAAGGAAAATGAGGGCCTGGAGAATAAGATTGCATGTGGCTGATGCTTGCCTCATTTGTAACTCACAGGGACCACACACCATCATCAGACATGTATTTCTATCTGTCTTTCCTGACTCTTTTATCTCTTTTTATTGTCCCTGTGACCATGCAGTCCTGACTTTCCCACCCTTGACTATACTTTTTCTGCACACAGGAAAAAATAAATAAAGGAAAATGGAACAGAAAGAAAAGAGGCGCTTCAGAGATAGAGAGCATTAACAAAAGCCTGCAGATTTCCAGCACAGAGTAACAGGGTGGTGGAAGTATTCGGTTGGAGCCATAAATCTAATGAGATGGTAATGATATGCAAATTAACAGCACCATGAGCCAAATGGGTAAAGTTTCTTTATGGAGCATATTAAGAGGCATTTTGCCTAAGTGGAATGGTTGGGTGAACAATAAATACTGAGCCACAATCTGCAAGTATTGGTTGACAACAGCAATAAGATAAATAAAACAAATGAAGACAAGTGTTATTCCTCCATTTAAAAGGACAGATGCTGCAAATGAAACTGCATTTCCTTCCTGTCAGAGGGAAACTGCAGCTATGCAGCTGTATCAGGGATTTTTGATTGCTCTTGTTCAAATTAATACTCAGAGGAAACTTCTTGAAAATACAGTTTTGAACCAGCCTTTATATATTCAGGGATGGACAAGAAAATGTGAAACCTCAGGCCAAATTGTTTCCTAGTGTAAATTAGGTAACCCCCATTAGCTCTACCAGTTTATGCTAGCTTTGGATCTGGATCCCAAACTGTACCTGCCAGCATCCGACTGTTGATAAATATTGAGTGGTCTCACTATGACATTTTAATTATAGCATTATGGATTTCAGGAGGAGGGGGAGCAAAAGAAGAGAAAACATTTATTTTTGTTTTTAAGCTTAAAGAAAGAAAGAAAGAAAGAAAAAAAACAAAGGAAGAAAATAACAGTCTCCCAGATCCCACAGGGATTTAGTGGAGAT
Organism: Gallinago undulata; assembly: GCA_026546715.1. Lineage (NCBI taxonomy): Eukaryota > Metazoa > Chordata > Aves > Charadriiformes > Scolopacidae > Gallinago > Gallinago undulata. Next base: position 24,560,614 of record JAOTQQ010000004.1, read on the forward strand.
TAGCTAAATCCCAGTTCTTATCATTTTCAAGGGCTCCACCCAACCTTATTTTAACTTCCTTGCCATGGGCACCTACTCTACAATTTTCACATGGGATAGCTTGAGATCTCCCATTCTTGTCACCTGCCATATTAATGACATGTCTTTTGTCTCAGTGTCTGGAGGCCTCTTTGTGCTTGGAGGCTGGACAGACGCATATTTGCGTCTTGCTCTGAAGACCAGACTCACCCTCCATCAGTATGACAAACCATAAGATCTGCATCAAACAGCTGTTTCATCTGGAGCTGCAGAGTGATCTGAAGAGAGGGGAGCTGAGCTAGGACCCCAATGTGTCCCTTTGGTCTAAATGAATTGGGCACCGCCTGAGGTAAAAGTAGTGCAGTCCATCAGCGGTCACCCCAAGATCGGTCATGTCCATGCCTCGCTGGGCTGATGGTGTGGGTGGAAAGCAAGCATCAGGTCTCTTGCCCGCTGTCCATCTGAAAGTGGGGACATAGCCAGATAGAGACAGACCTCACAGTCCTTCCAAGATGAATAAACGGCAGCGGGCAAGGGCAGGGATGTCCTTGCCCTAGAAATGCAGTCCAGGGAGAGATGAGAAGGTTGAATAAAGCTCGAAGGGGAGACACTGAAAAGTTAAGCACTGTAATGCCCAAGTCCAGTATCTCATTGGTGTCAGTGTCCCTCTCAAAGGCCAGATCACAGCAGCCCCAAATTCAACCTGGGCTCTGGGGCTCCTCTTTTCATCCCAAAAGCCTGTTGAGAAGACCAATACCTGCTCCTTTTGTTCCAAAGGTGACCGTGAAGCCATGTTTGTTCACAACAGAGAGAATCACACTTCTGGTGGTTGCATCCTGCCTTCGTGAGGTTGGAGCACTCAGGGGAAATAGGTCTGTTTAATCATTAGAATTAGAACTGGTATTTCAGGTGTTTCAGGAGGGATTAGGAGTGGAGAATGTAGAGTGGAGGAGGAACAGATATATGACCCTCTAGTCTGGTGGTTAGACCACCTTCCTGGGAGAAACTGGAAGATACTTCTTTGCTGTTCCCTGAACATCCTACAAATGTCACATGAATTATGTTTTCTTCCCCCTTCCCACAGGACTAGGATCCAGAGCCTCCTGTTAATTTTCATGGATTCATATACTAGGCCTGTATTCCTTTAGTCTCATCTCTCTAAGAAGTTTGGATTTAACCTTGGCATAGTCACAAACAACACCAGAAATTAGCCTGCTGCCTGGAGGCAAACATCCATCCACCTGACAAGGAGGAAAACCATCTCCGTAGTAAGCAGTGCAACCCTCCAGCAGGCAGACGGGCTTGGCTGGAGGGGGATGTGGAGCTGCTGTCACTGCCAGCCACTGCATCTTAGAGGCTTTTTACTTGAGCCAGATTCCTGTCTCTGATTGGGGCTGTTTTGGTCACTCTCAAAGCCATGACCTTGCTTCAAGGCTGTGAAAGAAGAAATCTTCCTTCTGAGATTTCTCTGTCAGCGCAGCCCTGGTTTCTACTTCTTGTTCTTCCTACCCAACTTTGACTCCACCTATTTCCTGTGGAAAACACACAATTCAGACAGCACCAGAAATACAGTCTGAAGTTCTCCACAGCTGGTAAGACTGCAGTCGGACAAAAAGGTCTGGGAGATGACTCACTGGTTTAGGTTCATAGGGTGGGAGGAAGAGGCATGAATGCTTGAATTTGCTGCATCTGTCCATCCATCCATCCATTGCCCTCAGTCCACTTCTATGTAAGGGGAGGCATCTCATTGTTCCCTATGGTAGGTACCTCTGAGAAGGCCTTCTCCATGAAATAGAAGAATAACCCTAAAATAAGGTTTACCCATATCAACTTCATCTATATCAGTAGCTCTTTATTTCAGCCGTAGTTCAATGAGATATACAATGCCAATGTGCTGCTGAGGAACATCCAAAGGAGGTGGAGGGTTCCAGTCTGCCCCACCACTGTGGTCTCAAAGGACATCTAGGAGACGCTCTTCAGTGTCTGCTGGAAAACCTGCCCACTCTCAATCTATTGGGCACTTCAACAATGATATTCACAGTATCTCCGGGATCTCAGACCTCACCTAACTCGTTGTAGACCTTCCTATCAGCTGTTTGTCTCTAAGTGGGAATCACCATGTCTGCTGAACTCCTACTGCTGGCTAAGACAGGCCAAATTCTGTATGCTCCTGAGTATAACACTGCCTAATATACAGGTTTTCCAAACCTTCTCTCCACCTGCTTATCTAAATATTTCACCAAAGCCTCCAAGACCCAGAGCAAATGAATCTCTCAATGCTAAATCTTAGCATTTTACCTGTGATTTGGACTGTCCTGTGCAGCCAAGAAAGACAACAAGGCAGAAGGGTTTGAGAAATGTGGTTCAACAGATTGTGTGTCGATCTAGGAGTTAAGCAACCTGGTTTCTGTGCCTCAGTGTGATTTCTTTGTAAAGCCCTTTCAGATCTATGGACGAAAAATGAAATTCATAGAAGCTAAAGCCAGAAGTGTTATAGCAGCGTAAATGTGGGTGCATGGCATTTCCCCTTCAGAGCTTACTAATAAAATAGCCACCTCCATCTGTGGTCAAGTTTAATATCTGACAAAATCCATTCTCTTCACCTCTATTTCGCAATCTGGACTGCCCTGTCAATTATTAGCATTGTGCTCAATGGAGCTGCCACACAGCTCATTTTTGTGGTTACTAGCTTAGTAAATAAATGTGTCACAGTAAACATGACTTCTAGGGGAGTTTGAAAACAAGCGAACAAGCTAATAGGTGCAAAACTACATTGAAGCTACCAGCCTCTTCCCTTACAGACTGCAAAGCTGTTTGTTCTGTAAGTCACAGAAGAGATGGAGCCTCTTCCTCTGTGTCTTCCCATCCAAATGCTGGGGTCCCTCCCTACCCCTACAGTCCCTGTGCCTCTGATGGTAGCCTCAAATCCTCTGAGTGCTGGCCCAGCACACAGCTGTATGTTGCTAAGGGGTTATTTAGGAGATGTGCATGGCTTCGCCTGCAGGATGCTGTATCCCGACTGCTGAAGACAATGCTGAGGAGAGCAACTGAGAGCTGAACTCACTCTGATATTCTTTCAGCAGCACTGCTGCCTTTTGCACTACCAGCAATCTCTGCACAGCGGTGTGATGGTTACACCACCAAAATGGCCAGGACAATCAGCAGTGGGAAACTGACAGACAAACTAAGTCCGTGCTCATCTGGTGGAGTTTGGTGCATGGTTAAGAGTCAAGTGGAAAGAGAGTCACTGCTCTGTGTCTTCTAAACTATTTCAAATTCAAGGTAGGGCTAGTGGTAATTATGGGGATGATGGATTTGGGTTTTGCTGCTGGTTTTGATATTTTTTGTCAGACGAATAATATGCAGGTATGCAGGCTGCCCACGCGGTGCATGGCCAACACAGTCTGGTTCAGTATCTGCAACTGTAGTATTTATTTGCATGATGTCTGCCAGGCTTACTGCGCTGTGTGCAACAGAGTCACTGATGAATAAATGAGTCAAAGCAGGAGCTCAGCATGCTCAATCCTTTTCTGAAGTGGATTTTGTTTATGAACATCACCTGCCTGGCCATTTCCAAAGAAAAGATTGAACCAGTTGCACCAGAAGACAAGCATGGGCAATTGCACAAACAGAATGTCCTTTACATTGCCTGAAGCAAGAGACACCTTGGCTGTGCTTGGCCTCTGGTGCTCAGGTCCAAGCTGAAGTGGGGCCCAATTGTCCTGCTCCCTTTTTGGGCTGCTGGGAATGAGGTGAGTCCCAGGGTCGTGCCCTACATGAGGAAATCTTACTCCTGAAGTTTAGCTCCAGAGCTTCCCACACGGACTTTGGTTCGGGTCAGTGTCCTGCAGGCAGGTGCAGAGAAGCATATCCAGTGCACCTTTGTCCTGCCTGTTTATTCCCCCTTCCAGTTGGCTTGAAGCTCTTTAATCCTTCACATGCAGCTCCCGTGGAGAAAATTTGAACAAATCACAGAAAAGTCAAATGATACTGGCTTGCAGAATGAGGACAGCCCATTTCTAAGCTCAGTTGAGATTGCTGGAGAAACCAACACCTTCAGAGGCAGATGAAGTTACGATTTGTATAATAAAGGATGTTACCTCTACCTACAAGCCTCACCTCCTCTTATTGCCTTCTCCACCAACACTCCACATAACGCTTGCACCGAGACCCAGGAACGCAGAAGGGCAGCTTCCTCTCTTAAAAGCTGAAGGTCTTCTCCACAGTGAAATCCTCACGTCCCCTGAGCCCCTTTACAGCACCTGAGGCTGAGATCCCCCCCGTACCGATTTATCTCTCCATGCTGAACCAGCATGAAGCCAATTCAGTGCTAAGTGCAATGTTTCCCTCGTACGTTCTTGCAGATAGAGCAACATTATCCTGTATTAGGGAAGTGGCTGACTATGTCACTTGCGACATGCCAAAAGCCATAAGACTATATTGGTTTTCAGACTCCTGCTGTGTTGGCTTGGGCATTTTCTGTTCTCTTCTATGAGAGCACTCTGTTTTCGGCAGAAATGTCAGGACGCCAATGAGGCAGTGAAAGGAATCTCCTTGGCGTTTAGCCTTTAATATTTCCTAGGCTCTTAATCTTGGGATGGGAAATCTAGTGCTGGAGAAGGGAAGTTAAAGGATGGCTGATTTTCTTTATTCATTTCCTAAAGAATATGTACCTAGTGTTTCTACCAACAGTGGCACTAGGATTTAGGTCTTGCCCAATCAGTTAAAATGTGAGTGTGATGGGATCTCAGCCTGGGTATTTCTTGTGCTTGCTTTCAGCAGTGTGCAGAATAGAAGAAATAGAAGAAATAGAAGAAAAATAAAAGCTGAATAAGACTTGCTCCAGAAGGTCTTTGGTAAACAAGTTTTGCTCTTGTGTGAGTTTGCTGAGCTGGTGGGTAGCAGAAAGCAGAGACAGAGCCAAAGGCGAATTCACAGCCACGTCACTACCTTGGTACTAGCAGGGAAATGAGACTTCCTCAGCATCATTCTGAATAAGCCAGATCTGGCCCTTGTTTGTGCTGAAATAACTCCAGGGTAATGTCCTGACATCAGTGGAGTGACTCCAACTCCAAAATCTGTGTAATGAGCAACTCCGTCAAGCCTGGGAGCCAACTGCCACAGGGCGAAGTTAGGCAACTGTCACGTGTTACATGAGGATCCAGAACATCTCCCAAGCCGGATGCTACAACCCCTAAGACACCCCACACAGGTGATGTGGGTTGTCCAAGGTAGACTGCTGGGCTCCCATATCTAATAACAGAAAGAAACAAAGAGATCTCGAGTCTGGGACCTGGACTCTAACAAGATCTTGAATAATCCCTTCAGACACGAACCCCTAAAGTCCCAAAGGAGCCCTAAAGTCTTGGAGAAGACACTCTGGAGACAAAAAATGCTTAGGTAATGATCTGATGTAAATGCTGCCTCCCGTCCAAGATGGGTTCCAAAAAATAATTAACATGCTCTACCAGCAACCCTGGGAAACGCAGCTGGCCTTGATTCCATTTATTTCTCCCAAATTCCACCTTTTTTTGTCATTCACATACAAAAATATATGCCCTAAATCCCCTCCTTCGGTCTGGCAGCTCCTGAACACTGGAAACCTTAGGTGAGATGTTGGGAAAGAAAGTGAAATGTCTTGTCTCCTTTATGTGCCCTCAAGGGAGGGGACGGGAGCAGGAGGGGGACCATCCCAAGGGGTGAGATGTAAATGAAGGTGTTAAAAGAAAGAAGGAAGGGGAAAAACATAAAGAAGAAGAAAATACGTCTTCTTGGTGGAACACAAATGGAGTTCTAGCTAGGTATCATTTGCTGAGGAAATTGCATTTCTATTTGGGAATAAATGAGTGTAAAACTTGTTTGAGGCCCAGGTAATAATGGAACGGGGGAGGAGGAAATTGAAATTTATGACTTTGCAAATGACTCCTGTAGAAAAAGAGAGACGCGCATCAGACGTGTCTTTTTATCCAGCCCCCCCTCTTCTTCCCTCCCTCCTCATTTTCTCTTCTTCCCGCAGATGAGGAGGACAGGTCTGCAATAAAACAGGTCTAAGCTTTGCCAGCCCAGAGATGCTGCGGGGGGGGGGGGTAAAGGGGAAGGGGGGAAAGCGGAGTGGGGGGTGAGCCGGGGGGGCGAGGGGACATTAGCACTTGCTGTAACGTTGTCAGTGCCGATGTAAATGGACGTGCTACATAGTCAACAAGACACACTTGGCTGCCTGCAAGTGGGAAGTACTTAAATCTTGGCACTGATAAATGAAATATTTTTAAGGGAGCTAATCAGTGAAAATGGGGTTTCATCAGGCACTGACATGTCTCGCTTGCTTCAGCGAGTCCAAGAGAGAAAAATGATTGCACGGCGCAGTCCGGAGCCAGCCGGAGATGGGGAGCGAGGGAGAGGGAGGCGGGAGGCGGCAGCCTGGGATGCTGGCGGGGTGCGAGCTGGAGGAGGGGGGAGATCAGGAAGGGGGGGGGACCGGGGCCAGTGTCACCCCCGCCTCCGTGCACCCCCGTCCCCCACTGGCCCCCCGGGGCGCCCGCTCCGCCCGGGCGTGATGGATGGCCTGGCGCAGAACGGGCTCGGTGCAAATCCCCAATCTGCAGCCTGCTGGGCTCAGTTGGATCAGCAGCAGGCTAGCTGGTATTTCTGGATAAACACTAATAAATCTTCCTTTTCTTCCCAGCAAGCGGGGCTTCCCCTGCCTCCCCCAGCCCCCCGTCTTTCCTCCTCTCCCATGGGCGTGAGGGGAGAGGGAGGAGAGATGAATTCGGGGTGCAGGGAGCTCGATGGGGATGCAAGCTGAGCCCTGAGTCAGGAAGAGATCTGGCTGGGGAAAACCCCTGAACTTGCAAAATCTCCCACCAGGCTTGTTAAGTCCAGTTGTACTGTTGGCTGGTGGGTGAGTGGGGACAAGTCAGTCCCATTCTTATGCCTCAGTTTCCCTTCTCTGGAGTCATGATGGTTGTCCCTTTCTCCACAGCCCCCAAAGCCTGGGTGAGCCACGGGGTGCAAAGAAGCTCTCAGGAGCTGGGTTTGGCCTTTAGCCTCTGGGGCAGGGTGCAGGGGGTTGTGTTCAGCATTTTCAGCTCAGAGCATCTCAATGGCTCTTGTCTTCAGCCCCATGTGTGTGCAGGGGACTAGCTGAGACCCACATGGGCCAGTGGATATCTCCAGTGGGGTACCCTGCACCCAGATGGTCAGCCCAGCCATCAGCTCACCCCATTGGTGTGGGAGCTTGGGCAACAGAGAGACAGAATAGTCTGGGAAAAAGGGCTCTGACCTGGCTCTGCCTCCTCTGCCAGACCCCAAAGTCCACAACTCCATGGGGTTTCCCATGGGACTCAGCAGGTGGGTGACCACAGAGACCCCATCAGGACAAGGCAGAGCTTTTGCCTGCTTCAGCCAAAATCCAGCCGTTGAAGCTGTCCCTGTTACCAGCCTACCTATACGTGACCTCAAAATCCCCTGTAAACCAAAATAGAATCAGTCAGACCTGCAGCTCCTACAGTGTCCTCGCTCTGCATCAGTGAGGGACGTACCAGGATTTGCTCTCATCCAAAAGGAAAGGTCTGTGGGTGTGAAAATTATCACTGAATGAAATTGTTCCAACAGACTAGCAGAGGGAAGAAATCCATAAATTTAAAGAGGACAAAAAAAAAAAAAGAAAGCCTGGTACTTACATCCCTAAGTCATAAAGGTTCAAAGCAGGATTCCCTCAGTAATCAGGAAATGAAAATGTCCTTCAATTACGGAGCATTTTAAGACATGATTATTTCATGTGCATGCTATTAAGAAAATGACAGTGGAAAATTCATCATGAAATAAATTAATACTTAAACATTTTTAAAAGGCTCCCTGGTGTATTCTTACCCCCCTCCCCTTTTGACACAATAATGTGTTGTTTCTAAAGAAAATTTTATTGGACTAAAGATGATAAAATACACAATGAAAAATACATTTGGAAAGCAAATTCATAACTACTTTTTTTTAAAGGAGGCAGCTTAGCTGAAAATACGTAAAAAACTCAAGGACAATTTATTATTTTCTGCTAGTGAAAAGAGAGTCTTTTTTTTTCCTTCATAAAGTCAAGCATGCTGGTGTTTGAATAATGGCCTCCCAAACTCACACAAACCCAACAATTTAGGCTATATTTGCTTTCTTTTATTCTATATCTCTCCACCTTGCCAATGCAGCATACTGCTAAATGTCACATTGGAGCATGAATTTATCACCACCATGGCCAAAGTTGATATTCACTGAAAAATGCAGATAGCTACAAAAAGTGTTTGATTTGATCTGATTCCAAGCGAATTTGATGCTGGGGAGAGATATAACAATGTGGCACCAGAGACCTGAGCTCTCCAAATGGGTCTGTTCCAGGGTCTGCTGAAGGCAATACATACTTTTTTTTTTCCCATGGATTTCAATGGAGGTTGGATTAGGAGGTGCCTTTGTGAGAGCCACATGGAATTGCACTTGTTTACCTCTTGGCTGAGCCTTTCTGGGGTGGTTGGAGATTGCTGTAACCAAATGTCCACCCCAGCCCAACAGCAGAATGACTTCTGCACCTGTACAGCAGACCCCAAGCCAACTCAGAGCCTAGTGCCTGGTGCAAACCAGCAAGCTATGCCAAAACAAGGGTGAATTGAGTTTCAGGAGCTTTAAATTGAGGTGGGAACCTTGTGAAGACTCTGTAGGTCTGCTGTGAGGACATTGCACTCCCAGGCTGAAACCAAAGGACAGGTTTTATGCAGGAGGCTTGACTGTGCAACCTGCCCTTGTTGGTCTTGAATGCGAATTCAGTGCTCTGGGTTTGTGAATGCAGTCAGCAGGGAAAGCTGAGATTTCTTCCTGTGATGGGAACCTCACTGTTGGGAGACCCTGACAAAGCCAAAGAGAGGGCCAGGGAAACCTTGCAGCTCCTTAGGACATGGGAAAATTGCCTGAGGGCTCCCAGGAGAAATGAACTTCCACCTTATCGCACCCCAGCAGAGTGCAGAGTCCAGGGCATGTTTTTGTAGGACATGTTGCAAGATCCTACCTTGAATTTTACCTTAGCTGGTAGCCAGCTGAAAACAACAACCAATGCAAACTTAGCAGTGAAATGAGTGGTGCTAGGTCTGCTCCTGCTTAGAGCATGCAGGGATCACCTTGCTTTGACCAGATAGGCTCATCTGTTGGACTTGATGGAAGCTGGACTCGATGGTCCTTAAGGGTCCCTTCCAACTTGAGATATTCTATGATTCTATTATTACAAGCCCATTCTGCCACTGCATTTCTGTATTTGACCTGCATTATATGGTTGTGGAGTATCTATTTTTCTGTTCTGTGGCTTGTGTTTTGGGGGGGGACTATAATTCATGAGGAGTGCCTGCCTAGATAACTCACAAGTGGGATATACATGGCTGTCTCTTACTGAAGTACATTTTGTTGCTAACATGTATTATATTTGTACCATGCCAGAGGGGGTGTCTGCAGGTCTAAAAATGTTGGTTATACCTACAGCTACTCATGCTATTAGTATAGTTGTAGATATTATATGATTTATTGATGTGTTTTTATTTCCCACTGGTATGGTATAAATATATTTATTTCACAAAAGTGGCCAATAAATTTCCCTTATGAATCCTGTTATCTGCACCATTAACCATTGATCATTTTTATGAGGTCACAACTTAAGGTGTACATGAATTTACACCTTAATTTGTGACCCTTTCCAAAATAATACATAGCCACTTCTGAACTATTCACCTCACAAGAGGCACTGCTCATTTTTGCTGCTTCCTAATGCAACTCAACATTTGTTTCTCATCAGATAATGTCCTAGCATCGTGTGTCATTCAACTGTTTCATCTTCTCAACAGACACACACACACAAAAGGGAAAAAACATTAATGAGATAAAACTTTCCTTCCTGGACCCAATTCATTCTTTGAGTTGTTCTGGAATTCATACAAGAGAGACTAAGATGACAAAACAGCACTAAATAAACCCAAAGACATGTTTTAGCCTTCCAGCTAAAAAGACCAAGACTTCCTAACAGCAGCCAAAGAATAGGAATGTCAGAAATTCAGATATTCCCAAGTAACCTTCTTTATTTTCTTACTTATCATTGTCTTATTAATGATCTTTTAGATGTTGGGCAGCATGACAATTCTCAGCACTGAATTTTCATTTGTTATCAGATTCCCATGTGCTAAGGTTTCAGGGTGAGGTGTGTAACTGAAAGCCCTGGGTTAAATGCAATATTCCCATATTCTGCTGGTGGCCTTCACTTTTGCCCTTCTCTTGCTCCATGTCTTCACAGGGTGACATAGTGCTTTGTATTCACTTAGTAGCTATTTTCAGGTCGTGTTTTCAATTCTGAGCTGCCATTGGTGGGTCTTGGTTGTTTACTGCTTTTTCTGGTGGTTTCTGCTCATAGTGTTTGGTATGTGGTCCACCTGCCACCTGCCTTGTATGGCCAAAGCAGTACTCCCTGTTTCACCACCAGAGCTGACCTTTCAGCAAGCTCTCTTCTCCAACATCATAACATGTGTGTTATGTCCATTTTGTCTCAAGTTGAGCACGCTTCATTTCCTTTGTGTAAACTGAGCAAGCTCTCATTCATAGATTTGGCGAGTTCATACCTTCTACTAGAAGCTGCCTGAGGAGAGTATCTAAGTGTTTTTTGGCAAGGCTGTGTGCACTATACCAATAAGCAATCCCAAAAAAGCACCAAACAGAGATCCAGCATGTTCCTGGGGCTGTACACTGATGATTCTGTACACACTTTGTATGATGGACAGCTGTTCATGTCCATAGATGTGCCAGACATGGTATCCTCAGTCAGTGGAAATGCAACCCTTAGTGGCCTTGGCTGAAGAGAGGTGATAGCTTCAGATCCTACCTCCACCATCTGTGTCCCTCTGTTCAACTGACCGTCCACCTTACACTTGATGCCCCGCTTGGCCATGGACATCTCATCAAACACTGCAGCGAAATGCATGACTCCCTTTAACTATCAATGGACATGGCACCCACCACCTTGCCCAAACTACGACACACTTATTGGTGTCCAGAGCGGAAACACAGGAAAGCTTTCACATCCGGTAGAACCTGGCTGTGATGTCAACTGGAGTCCCAAACCCTTTGAAATCAGAGGTGGGGGAGAACCTGAAAACCTTTGATGCTAAATTTGTACTGCAGCAGAGAGGCTATTCTTAGGTTTTAAACAACACGCACTGCATGAGCCAGAGCCCTGCTTCCCCACACCCCCTCCACAGCTCTCTCTTCACCCAGAGTTTGGCTGCACAGACTTTTTATTTGCACAGAGTTGTCCTTAAAAATAATAAGTGACTATTTGCCTGTTCAAAGCCAGAAACAAGTTGACCAATTGCTGCTGTGTTTTACTTCAGGGTATCCATCTAAAGGCAGGGAGAGAGAGAATCAGTCTATAATGGTTTCCCTGGCTCGAAAACTCCATTTTGGGCCACGGAGAGTCATATTTCAGAGAGTATTGATCACAGTGCAGTTTGTGTTTCCTCACGTCCATGATCCTGTTTGCAGCCCTGTAAAATAATAACAGTACTCATGTCAGTAAGGTAATTACCATTGATCTAACACACTGTGACAAATTTTTCAGTCATGCCACTTGATTCATACTTAAAGTTATGGCACTGCTGACTGCTCCTTAAATAATTGAAGGATGCCCTTTGTAAATCAGCACACTCTTGCCAAAAAGTGGCAGTTTCTTCTTTGTTCCAGGCCTTGTTTCTTAGCTTCATCAGGGATTTCAAAATTAAACAGACAGCTTTCCACAGCCCATATAGTTCACACTTGGAGCAAATATCATCCAAGCTGGCAAATCACTTACGACACCTTTGTTCAAGAGAAGCGGGAAAAAAAGAAGAAGAAAAAGGTTAAACTGCAGGGAAGATCAGAGTCTCTGCAGTGGTGGGGTTTGCTAGCAGGTGGCAACATCAAGAGAGACAAAGCCAAATTTGGTTAATTCAAAACATCCATGAAAGCACTTGTCATCCTCTTGTGGCTGGGGTTCCTGAAGGCCAAAGAAGAACAGTGAGCAGGCCCATCTCAACAGGGAGGCCAGCCCTGGTCCTCTGCTCCTGGACCCACTGCCCACATGAGAGATCTTTGCAGCCTCTGTTCCAACAAAATCTCCACTGCATGAACCTCCACCATGCCAGGGGAGGCACCACAGCCTCCTGGGCTGTGTTCTCCAGTGTGGTGCCCATAGGAAATATCTGAGTCTCTGACATGCCTTGTAATAAGAACATTAACTACTACTGCTGACTCTTGAAATGCCTTCCAGAAATGGTAGCACTGCTAGGCAAATAATTGAAGGGAAGATGTTTTTTGGGTGGTGAGACCCATTGGCAGATAATCTTAAACCAGTGTCCCTGCTGGTGAAATATTCACAGGCTTCAAGGTGAGCTTGGATCAGCTTACCACAGTCTTTCATCAAAACAGCCTCCTTGGTTGCCAAGGAAGCCTAGAAATTAGTTTGAACTGGACATCAAACACCATGAAGAAATTATATCTCATTGACATTGGTGGGTAGATATCTACTCCGGTTCTGAAGTACCTTCTGGAAGAGCCTCTCCCCTTTTCTATGAAATATGGAGACAATATAGGGAGATCACCTGGTTGCTTTTTGAAGATTCCCTTCAGCTGAGCAATAGACAAAGATGCTGATGGAGCAGTCAATAAAATCTTCATCTTCCATATGCTGGGAGACTGTCCCCAGCTACTGGATGTTTTCTTCTCATCTTTTGTATTTAAATAAAATAAATAGACCCTCATTTGTAATGTATAGAGGACATTGCAGTTGTTAACACTGGGATTTGCAGCTAAGGTTCAAAAAAAAAAAAAGAAAGACCAAATTGTAGAGCTACAAGCCATGTATCATCTCCATGGCTCAACCACAGTGTCCTTTACTTAGCAACATCCTTCTGTGAAGTCCCCCTATGGTAAACTTCAAATTTAATCTGCCTGGACAGGAAAACGTGGCTACAGGCACTTCCATCATGCTTGATTCGAGGACCAACATAGCACATAAATGACTTAACACTCGGCGTGAGGCTTGGTGGCTCTCATGGGACTCCTGTGCTTGAGGAGCGTGCAGATCTGCAGCAGTTATCATGGTATTATAGGCTTTGGAGAACAAATTGAATGAACTGTCCTTCAAGAAAGCCTCAAGCCTGGCCCTTTGGCATTGTTGGGACATACAAAGCAACGGCTCCGGCTTTGATCCACTCTGCTACCTGTAAAGAGCCCTCTTTTGTGGGCATTCGTGTACCTGCTTGAGATGAGGCCAGAACAAACAGAGGGCACCTTAAAGGAGCTTACTAAATAAGTCTGGGATTGAATGAACAGCATATTCGAGGGGTCAAATTTAATTCCTTCCTTCCTTTTGTATTCAGATTAGAGGCCAAGGTAGATTTGTGGAAGCCAGGACTCCTCAGCTAATGCTGCTTTTGCACTTAACCTGCAATTTACCTGTCAGTAACACATACATTAAAGGCCAGCTAAGCTCTTCAAACTTCCAAACAATTTACCGCACCATCAGATGAGCTCTTTAGCATCCAAGAGCACAACAGCCCTGTTCATGCCTAAGAAAAACATCTGCTGCCTAAAGAAATCCTCCTCAAAAATGTGTCTGGCAAAATAAATGTGCATATTTAAAGAAACGACAAGTTTTAAGTCAATCAAATACCTCAAAAATAACAATAAAAAGCCTTCCAAAGAGACTACTTGCCAGTGATGTATTGGCTTGGTTAAGAAGGGCTGTGTTTTCAGAGCCTCCTAAATTCCTCAACTCAAGTGCTGAGTGGAGGTTTATTAAGTGACCTGTCTGGATGTATATCAGCCTTGTCCCTAGTGGGGGTCCTATGTTAAATTCCATCATTAAAACCTATTACCGAGCTATCAAAACCCGCTGTAATTCCGTCTAATGACCTCATTTCCCTAAGCGTAACTCAACGCAAGGTTTGCTGATGTGGTGTTACCTCTTGGTGGGCCACAGCCCCTCAGCAGAGCAGGGGGTGGGGGTGGGGGGGGGAGGAAGAGAGGGAGAAATCAATGTCTGCGGAGATGACAAGGCACACGGCCAGAGACTGGGGACCAGGAAACTATCCAATATCCCATTTCCTACCCAGTCTATTAGCAGCTGAAGTCAGCCAGGGCTCCGGGTTTGATTGAAGGCTGGGCTGAGACCAGATAGAGGAGGAGAAGCCCAGGCAATATGGCCACCAGACGAGCCTCCTTTCCAGCCAGCTTGAAATCACTCTGAAAAGTCGGTGTATATAAAAACGGATTATTGCATTAAAAGTTCAAAATGTTCTTTATATTTTATTTTATTTTAATTATTTTTTTTTTGCCTCGCCTTGCCCTGGGTAAGGGGTGGACACAAGGAAAAAGGGGAAAAAAAAAAAAGAACCACTTTCCCTTCTCCCCCTCCCCTCCTCAATCCCCCTTCCACGCACACCTCTACTTGCCATGAAATCATTTCGTAAATACAAAAAAGGCCCCTCAGGCTATTGGTGCCCAGACACTCATTTTTAGAGTGGATAATTGACTCCTTTCAGTTGATAATTCATAGCTTGCATATGCCAGCTAATACATCAGTGCCCAGAGACTCAGCGAGAGCCCCAAGCACAAAACGGGAGAAGGGGAAAGGAAAAGAAAAAAAAAAAAGGAAAAAAGAGAAAAAAAATATTTTGGATGATAGATGAGTGCATTACGGCTTTATGAATGAATTATGTCCTGCAAATACCTTGAGCAGGAGAGACTGTCGGCCTGTATCTATACTAATCTGGGAGGAATTATGACGATTTTCACATTAAAAAGGGAAAAGGGAAAGAATTAATTGAGCAATTGGGCCATTAAAAATGTATGTCGGCATGTTCTGTATGTCCATTTTCCAATTTATCATATGCTAGGAAGCTTCCTCCCAGGGTGACTGCCATTTTTCTTCTCTCTCTTATGTTTGATTTTTTTTTTTATTTATTGTAGGTTCCTGTCATACAAAACCAGATCAGGATCGTTTTGACAAGACAAAGTCTGGGGGTTTTTTTGCAAGGATGCTCAGTGTTGTCTTTGAACATGTGCTCCCATCAAAAAATAGAAGCGGGGGGACCAGAATTAATTTCTCCTTTGCATCTCCTACAGTCGGGATTGCTAACTTAATAAAAAGAGATTATTCCACAGTGTTTGTAGATTTTTATTCCTTCTCCGTCTGAGAAGGCTGGAGATGGAAGTTTGGCAGTAGGAGGGCAGATGCAGCGGGGGCTTTCTTTTAAAAAGTTATAGGTTGCTAATGGTGGCTCATCTAAAAACACCAAGGGTAAGTGCCAGCACATGCGAACACCCGCTTTGCACACGTGTGTGAAACGCCACACGCGACTGCTTGAGAAATTCACCGACAGAGGATAACATCACCCGGCTCCGGCATTTAGCTGTGCACTGTACCCATTGTTGGCCAAAAATACATCCTGAATTATTATACTGTTTGTATTCTGCGTATGTACCCTGTAGTATGTGTTAATTATTTTCAGATCTGAGAAATAATTTAGTGGATTAGAGCAGTTTGCCAGTGGGGAATATTTTTAGAATAACAGCAATGTTAGAAACAGCTTTCAACTCTATAATTAGTTGGTTTGTTTAAATATCTGAAATAACCACAGAATATGTTTCCTACTTTTATATACACAATATATTCCATTATATTGCTTAAAGTTGTTTAAAATTTTAGTACCTTTAAAAAATAGATCTTAGAGTCTAGCAAAAAAAAAAAAAAAAAGGATCAGTAGTTCAATCAATGTAAAAAAAAAAAATCACATTTAAAACCAGCCAGCAAATTTCAAGTAGTCTGACCAACACATATTGTTTAACCTGTGTCTTCGATTTTCTAATCCAGGAATTATGCTTCACCTGGACTTCCTCTAATACAATTAGCGTGGTGTGTTTGCTGAAACATAATGCCTTTACAGAATAATGTTTTATGCTGTAAAGCATATCTAATCTCTTCACGCAAGCCACTTTTCGGCAAATCATTTTATAATATGCAGAAATTTTTTGATGTTGTTTATGTTCTCGTGTTTATGAGGTCTTTAATTGATTTTAAGCTGCTCTTTAAGTACTTAAAGATGTTTTTAAAATCCTATTAATTGTTTCTGTCTTGTTTTTTTCAGGCTTGTTGAATATTTGTTAAAGCACTGGCTAAAACACACGGGTGCTGGAGGAGAATTTCACCAAATTTTGTGTTTGTATTCAGGACCTTTATACAGGATAAATAGGTTTATTGCCTTATTTAAGGTGCAGCAAGCCCCTAAATTCCCCTTGATTGCCACATACATGGGACTGGGTATTTTGCTGCGGGTTTGATTTAGTTATTCTCTTCTGTTGTACACAAGGAAGAGGTAAGCACATCTCCGTGCAGATGTCACCCTCCTGGATAGCAGTGCTTTTTCAGCAGCCACTCTGCCATACAGAAGCTTTTGGGAGGTCTTAAACAACCCCCATGAGAAGGCTGATGCATATAAAAGGGATGTGAAACAGATTTCTGCTCTTGCAAATCTTTCTGAGCTTTGAAAGATTCTTGCTTTCCCCAAGACTCTGCAAATTTTATACGGGGGGGGGAAAAAGCAGGGACACCCACTGAGCAGATGTCCTGACGGGGGCTCAGGGCCCCTGTGGTGGGTCCATCTTCAGCTCCCCTTGCCGCCTGACACAGCACCCCCTGCCCCTGGAGGGCCCCCAGCCCCAGTTAACCCACTCCTCCTGCTCAGGTGGGAACCCTCTTCTCCAGAAAAGGTGGTCCTGGAGAGCCCGTATCCTCTGTGGACAGTTTTGTTTTCAGCAAAATGGCCCTTTTCTTCCAAAACAACCATGACATTTTGGCAGTAAATCAAGGCTTCGAGAGAAAATAGGAGGGAAGATGAAAAGCTACATGCCTCCTCTCTGACGTTGTCTAGGGCAGCAGGTTCACCACCATGACTGAATGTGGGATCCTACATGGATGCAACCTGGAGGGGACCATCTGAGGGACTGCTGGGAGAGGCGGGACACCCCTTGTCCCTCTGGGTTCCCACCAGCATCCTCCAATCCAGCTTGGAATGCTGAACTGCTTTACAGAGATGAGGCTGAGCCACATTCCCCTTTGCTGCAGAGAGGACCAAGGCTGGAAGGTGCTGTACAAATGCCCAGAAAGACCTCGTGGTTTTTGTGCCAGGTCTTGTGCAGGTGCCGAATCCTGCACCCTGCTTTGCTAGGCTTTTTTCCTGGCCAATGGGCTACAGTGTGGGGCCAGCAGTGAGCCAGAGTCACATTGCTCCCCTACACATTGCCTAGCTCTTCTTGTCCTGACCTCTCCAGGCCTGCAGCATAGGAAAAATTTCACTGTGTTTTTTGCCCAGTGGGGTAAAAGACCTAATAATATTCACTTCTTACTTCTGGGAGTCTTAATTTTCTAAAAACTACGTATCAGAAGTGAATCCCACAGTGGGACGTCTCCATGTGGTGCCACTGAAGAGCTCTGAGCCCCGTTGCGGCACAGCATCCTTGACCAGCCACCTTCCCCACTCATGCCCCTGTGCCCCAGCCAAGGGACACGGGAATACGCTGCCTTCCCTGTGTGACCCCTCCACGCTGGGGATGGCTCCTCACTCTGGTTTTGCAGAGCGAATTAGCCCAGCAGGGCCTTCCACACCATGGCAACTGAACATAGTTCATCCAAAAACCAGCACATCAGTCTTACTGATTACACATGCCTTCTTCTGGTAACACACATCTCGGTAAAGGATTAATGACAGCCAGAATCCCATTAAGAGAAAAACACAAGTTCCCCAGCTTACTTAATATCAGGTTTCTTGCACCTGGGTCACTGAAGTAGGACGTAACCTGCAGAATATAAAATGTCCTGTTACTGCCTTTGCCACTGACACGCACTGAGAGGTGTTGTGAAGAACAGGCATTTATAATCCAGCCTCCCTCAGACATGCTAAGGCACGCACAGAGCTGAAGGTTGTACACAACCTTTGCAGCAAGGTTGCTGGTATGTTCTCCTTACGACTTAACAGCTCCAGTTTCGGGTGGATATACAGAAACCTACATTTTTTTTCCCTTCTGTATCCCACACAAAGCAAGGAATAAATGTTCCCCTAGACAACTCCTTCATGAAAACTTTGATTCCTTGTCCATGAAGGTCTCAGCTTGTTGAAACGTCGAAGATGTTAAGGCTGTAAAAGGTGTGAGCGTGCACCTGTTTGTGCGTGGCAGGGACTGTGTGTTTTTTTCATGCCCAGTCCTGAGCTGTGTGAACCCAAAGGAAAGTCTCCAGAGTGGTCTCTGGTCAGTGGTGGTGACAAACATAGAGTTCAAGGTGTGTTGAAGGCTTTTGTCTACAAAAGTTAAACCATTTTGCCAATGTCTGTATCTTATATCCAAGGAAAGTCACGACTGGTTCTACCTACAGCCAACCTCCAGGTGCCACACAGTCCCGTGGTTTCCAGCATCTTTCCTCTTCTGCTGGAGCCCAAGGAGAGCTACCTGAAGCAGGATATTGTTTATCCACAAAAAGAAAACATTCCCATGCCTTTTCTCCCATGGCCTTGCAGAGGGATTTGGGTGCCTCTAACCTCAAGGTTATGTCAGACCAGAGCAGAAATTTCTGAAAGTGTTCCCCAAAAGGCAGCCTGAGTGAGGTACAAGGAAGCAGCCTTGAGAGTCATAGAGACTTTTCCCTGTCCTGCGCCCTGGAGGACTTTATCTGGGACAAATCTGCGTTCAGAGGACTTTAGTTTAGTAGCATATAATTTTATGCCTTTTGCCTGATGTATTTTGTCATTTTTTACTTGCACCAAGCAAGAGAAAGGCTAAATAAATATGGAGAAATAAGTATTATCCTATCAGAATAGTAGTATTTTTCTTTTCCCTCCATCGAGATAAAAAAAATCAATAACAAACTAAAAAGTTAGAAGTTACATGCTGCCTTTTGTTTTATTTGTTAATTTACTTTAAAAAATAATAATCCTCAAGTGTCACTTTTTAAAGAGTATCTATAAGTAGTTTTAACTCTTGTCCTCCAGAAATGTGGGATGTACTCTTTTGATCTATGTAGCAGGAAACATATGAAGTTCACTACATTTCACGGGGGAAAAAGTGGAAACTAATAAAAGGTAGGGTTTCTGGAGAGGCACTGGAAAAGGGAACAGGTTCTTGCTGGAGTCAACAGCTACACCCTCCAGTGACGCTGGGTCTTGCTGTTTCTCCACCTGAGATGACTGCATACACCTGTATGATCCATTCAGCCACTCAGCAAGATTTAAGAATCAATTAGACATAATTTACTTAATTTTTGGTCAAAACTCTCTCATTAGCAGTGCCTCCTATTGCATTTCCACGATGGTGCCAATGGGACAGAGCAGCAGCCTCAGTGGCCATCTAATGCTGAGATGTTTAGAGGACTCCTGCAAGCAGCTCTGAAGAAAATGGGTCAGGGATGTGGCACCTCCTTGAAGCCAAGCCACAGCTGAAAAACACCAGAAAAGCACCCGCATCCAATGCCATTTCTCCGCTGAGCTTTATATTGGGTCTTTTTCGGGGTGAGAAGTTTTCTGAGAGAAGGATTCATTATTATTAATGATAATAAAATCGGCCATGCCCTTTCCTCCACTTGCCTTCCCCCAAATCTCCCCGTGTTTGGTTACCTGCTGCTTCAGGGATCCCGCACTCAAACTGTGCTGATAACTTGGGGAAGGGACCTTTCTCATTGAACAAGGTGGGAAAAGCAGCTTCAGATGTCAGGAATTTCCACCAGACGTTCAGCATCTGTATTTAAATTAAGAGGCTTAAAGCTCTCCTGAACTTTTCCAGATTTTTAATTTTAGTTTAACTTCAGGAGTAGAGATTTAAGCCCAAAATCTCGTATCTGCAGTGCCATCTACCGCGTCTTCCAGGGACTGCTCTGAAATAATTGAGAAGCACCGCTGTCAGGAGCTCTTCGCCTGAAAATCTGGATGCAGGTGTTCATATGTGGGTAGAGATGGGGGGAAAACTCAAACGTATGCTCAGGAACACTGAAAATAGCGGGAATGGAGGCTGGGTTTGCCGAAGTAGGTGAGGTAACGTTGTGGGTTAATCTCCACGGGCAGCTCAGACCCACTCAGCCCCTCACTCGCTCCCCACTGGTGGGATGGGGGAGAGAATTGGAAGGGTAAAAGTGAGAAAACCCATGGGTTGAGATAAAGTCAGCTTAATAGCAAAAGCTAAAGCTGTGTGCACAAGCAAGCAAAATAAGGAATTAATTTACCCCTTCCAATCAGCAGGCAGGTGTTCAGCCCTCCCCAGGAAAGCAGGGACTTGGGAAAATAACTGCCATAAGTCCAAACATCCCCCTTTCCTCCTTCCTCCAGCTTTTACTGCTGAGCATGACTCCGTATGGTTTGGGATACCCCTATGGTCAGTTGGGGGCAGCTGTCCTGGCTGTGACCCCTCCTGCCTTCTTGTGCACTCTCAGCCCGCTCGCTGGTGGGGCAGGGTGAGGAGCAATAACACCCTGATGCTGTGTTAGCACTGCTCAGCAATAGCTACCACATCCCTATTATCAGCACTGGTTTGGTCACAAACCCAAAACATAGCCCCATACAAACTCTTATGAAGAAAATTAACTCCATCCCAGCTTAAACCAGCAGAGTTTTTTTTTAAAAAAAAAAAAAAAAAAAAGAAGAAGAAAGGAAAACTGCTTTTTTGTGCTTCTTTCACCTTGAAGTTAATGTCAATGCATAAAACAAAACAAAAAAAATATATATATAGATATAGTAAAAAAGCCTTCTAAAGTGCTGAAACAAGCCCCAATAGATTATCTTGACCTTCAACTTCAAGCCATTTTATGATGACCTGACACACAAAGTTTTTGGGTTATTCCTATCCTTTGCAAATCTGTCCGTGGAGAGCAGCCCTCTTCAGAATCCTAGTGTGTTTTTTTCAGTGGAGCAGTGACTCCATGGCCAAGGGAGGACACCAAGACTCCTCTGACACTGCACCTCTGGCACTGACACATCTGGCTCCAGAGCACCAGCATCAGCAGGAGCAGGGGTGAACCTGTCACGGTGACATCCCCATTGCCTGACATGGGCACCAGCTGTGGGATGCATAAGTCGGGCCCTTTGGAGCTCGGCTTTTAACCTGCAGAGGTCAAGGTTGTCATTTGGGACAGGTATTTTGGTAGCCAAGTCTCCATCATGTCTCTAGCCCTGAAGGATGCTCCTTGTGGCAGGGACTCCCACTGGGGCGAGATGTTTACAGGCCGCACAACCACATCGCAAGAAACAGCCGTTAAACACAGAGATGGTGGGGACCTACCCAAATGGAGAAGATGCGGCAGATGTTGCACATCTGCCCCGGCCACGGGTAAGCCGGCAGCCCTCCCTCCGGCAGGCTCGTCCCGGCGCAGAGCACCCACAACCTCAGCACAGGCAAATCGCAGCTCCAGCGGAGAAATTGTTCATACCAGGGGAGCGAGCTCCCTCTGCTGCCCAAACCTCTACTAGCGGCAGGCAAGAGACAGCCTTTTTTGTCTGCATCGTTTTGAAAAATAAATAATAATTTTTAAAAAATCATGTTGGCTGGCTCTAGGGGGGAGATGCGACCGTGGCAGAACCCGCTGTATCTCATAGCCTGCCTACAAACCAGGTCCTGTGGCTTGATCCAAGTCTTTTCCCAGGCCAGACCGTAGTAACTGGGAGCCAACCCCCAGCAGCACCCCCTCTCCCAGCCCCTGCTGCCCCCCAAAGCATCAGCCCCGGGGAGCTGGGGAGGGGGGTGGCTCAGCCTGGCCCCGCCAAAGCACTTGCTGGGTTTGGAGCTGGCACGGGGTCACAGCACGTCCGTCCACCTGCAGCCAAGTGACATGTTTACCTTGGCTGGCTGTTGCTACTGACTGTAATTAATTACAGCAAAAGGGCAAATTGCCCGTCCTTTGAATCATTTATTGCAGTCACACGCAGGCGGATCGCAGGGGTCTGTGTCGCTATGTGGCTCTCCGGCGTCGGCTGAAGGATTGGTGTAATCCCTGTAAATTCATTAGCATTTATCAGCTCCCTGTTTGTGGCTCTGCCGCTCCATCCTCCCCCCTTTCTTGCCCTTCTCCCTCCACAGAGCCAAGATTTATCGCTGAATTAAAGCCTTCCCCAGCCGATGAGCTGGGGAAGGAGGATAATTCTATTACTTGTCAGAGCGGTTGAGGGGGAAATTGTGTGCAATAACTGCAGATCAGAGCACAGACTCCAAAAGTCCAAGCTTGTGAGATGGCATGGGGGAAAAAACAAAACAAAACAAAACAATAATGACCAGGCAGATGAGGTGGAGCTCAGGGCTGGGTTTTTCCTTGCTGAATGTCCATAGCAAGGAGGCTCAGCAGCCAAGCCACCCATGCACCCATTGCCCTATCTCTAGCATCGCTCTGCATAGGTGTGCACTTCATTATCCCATCGTTTTGTAGCAGGGTGCTGAGGAAGAAGATGCTCCTGCCTGGAGTGAAGTCTTCACAGAGGTGGGAAGATCTCCCATGGCTGGTGGCATATCTATCTCTGCTCCTCCCTGTCACTGGCAATAGCAATTGTGCAACAGAGCAGGAGACCGATCCAGCAGGAAACCAAGGTTTTTTTGAGAAGTGGATCAGATCGGATTTTTCAGCCAAATCAGGTTTCTAGTGTTGGTGCAAAGAAGGGGTCAGCTGGAGCAGTGGAGGCAGGACCATCCTCTTGGCCGTGGAGTGGACTAAGACCAGCTGGAAGTGAGCCATGCCATGGGCTAACTCACCTGAGCTCAGGCTGGGCTGGATCACCAGTTACTCCGTCAGCAGCTGCTCACAACTCTGATAAATCAGTTTGCAGGACGACTGTTGCATCTGCTTGTCCTGGCCATGCAGGGCTGGTGTTGCTGCTCTGAGCCCATTGCCACCTTTCCCTTCTCCTCCATCCTTTCCTTTCTCTGTGTTGTCAATATCAGGCAAATCCTGTTTGTGGACAGTAACTTCAGTAGGGAACCAAAGATGAGACAGGACCTGGCCACTTCTAAGCCATGAGCCTAACCTGGCTTCTGCAACATCTGGATTTACCCCCAATATTGTGCTGTTCCAAACTATCCTGGTTTGAGGTAAAACCCTGACCAACTGGGGTATTCCATCCCATCTGCCCCACGCTCAGTATCAAAGCTGAGGGATCAAAAGGTCAGCCCCTCCCTTGGCTTCAAGATCCCACCGGGCCCCACTTAGCCCTTAATGAGCTCATTAGCAGCTGCCATCTCCCTTGGCCTGCCCCTGCCCCAGGTGGGAAGCCAGGGTGCCATTCCCTGAGGGAGAGGAGCAGCTTGGCTGGGAGAAGATACCTTTTCTGAGGGAAGCCCCAGTGGGGAGCTGGGCCTGGCAGCCCAGGATGGCCGATGTGCAAAGAGGACCCTGTCTGTTCCTCTGCCTTTGATCCTGATCCGTGTGTGCCTGGCGCCAGAACTGAAATCCAGTGCCCATCCATTGCTGAGCCCAGCCTGGGACTTCTCCAGTGCCTGCCGGTGACGGGACTGTCATCCTGGGAGCTTGATATGGGTTTGTATATATTGTATCTATTTCATTGTTTTCTTCTTTTTTATTTTAATATTATTTCTTCATTAAAGTAGTTTAGTATTCTAAACTGCTCTCTCTCTCCCATTATCTCTTCTTCTCCTCCCTTTTGGGTGGTGGGGGGGAAGGGCCATCTGTTGGTCCGGTTGCAGTGATTTTGGCTGAAACCACGACACAAACATGCACACTCCAACCCAGCAGTGGAGGCTTGATGCAGAAATCTGACCTGAACAGGCACGTCCTTTTTTCGATTGTATTTATTGCAGGTGACAGCTATCAGCTTCATCTGGCAGTGCAGAAAATGAACATAGCCTTGCTCCCCCTGGAGGATATATGTTCCCTACAGCTCTCCGTGTCTGGGTTGCCCCATCAGTTCTTCACCAAGGGTATATTTATCTCTGAGGGTCCCTGTTCAGCCCCAGGGTCTTTTCTGTGACTGCAGCCATTGCATTTCACAGCCACAGCAAAGTGCTCCAGCTGCTCTGGTTTATCTACCACCCTGGTTTGGGTGTTTCAGCAGAGGGTGCTGCTTTTTGTCAAGGGTGGGGAAGGATTGGAAGGATGAGGATGGGATATGGGGAATAAATAAACTCCAGGGTTTGGTCTGTGAGTCTAGAAAGTACCAGATGATCCCAGATCTGCATTGCTGTTGGTAAATTGCCTTCAGAAAGCTGCCTCCAGCAGCATTTGACTCACACCCCAATGCATGAGGGTTTTGAGGGGCTACCTTGGGTGCCTGGGCATCACCCATTGCTCACCAGAGGCTGCTTGCTGAGCGTAGGACTCACCTGACTCCTGGCATCTCCCTGTTGTGCTGTGGCCAGCTACCAGGGCCATCCTTCAGGGTCAGAGCCTCCCACCGCTGGGACCCAGCAGGCTTTAATTTAAGAACAAAAATGCCGCTTTGGGATCTCTCCTGGTGTTTGCAAATTGTCAAGTCACAGCCTTTGGTGCAGAGGCTCTTTGCTGTGCTCAGGGAGGTCGGCCTAACAGTGGGATGTGGTCTGGTCATCTACCGTCAGTGATTGCTGCTGAAAGGCTGAGGGTATTTATTTCCCAAGGTCTTCTTTTGCAGCCTTGGGTATAAATTTCCTTCCATTTATTCGTCAAAGGCTCCTCTCCTGTGCTGTGTTCGGGCTGTCAGCGGTTGCCTTGGACATTTAGGTCAATCACAGATATTATTTCTGTCTCTGGAGCTGGCAGCTCTCATCCTGGGCCTTCAGTTTTGTGTCTCACCTATAAATAAAGCACCATTCATTCTCAGCGCAGTGGGAAGAAGCAGCGACGAGCTCAAAGGGCTGCTTCCACAGGGAGGGGTGCTCATTTCAAATAGCTCGACCCCTCGGAGAATTACTAAGCCCCATATTAAGCATCCCTGTTGCTTTAATAGGAAGCCTGGTGAGAATTAGGGGGATAAAAATAGGCATTAGAGCGGCGGCGTAAGGTAACTTGTCTTTGCAGCTCATCATTCACGTGCTGGACAAAGCTCCACGTGGTGGAGACGTGCAGCTGGTAAATGAGGGGAGGCGAAGGCAGAGCTTGAGGGGTGAAGAAACGCTTGTATTTGGTTTAGTCCTTGTAGGCACTGGTTTAACATAACTGATATTCCTGGGGGGCCGGGCCCCCAGAAACAGTAATCTCACTGATCCAAAGACTTCAGGTCCGTGGGTCTGGTCAGTCAATGTTCCTACTGCTGACAAATACCAGTTCCCAGACCCAGTCTGACAAAAGGCTACTGGGTCTCTTTCCCTGCAGATGAGTATTTTGACATTAAAATGAAGAAAAAAAAAAAAGAAAACCTTTAAATATAAGTACCGAGCAGGAGTGTTTACTGGTGGTTACAAGGTTGCCCAGCTCAGAGTTTTTTTGGAAGAAGCCTTCTTGGCTGTTGAGGTAAAAAATAGTTGCTAATTTGGAGGGCCATCATTCTGCAGGCATTTGCTCTCTAATGGTCTATGGATGTAGATTTATGTGCTGGTAAGTAGAAGAGGGTGTTTTTTCCTAATTATTCTGGGTACAAAATATTTGAAGTACTGACTAGGAAAGGGAATTGAGAAAAGTTTGCAAAAACTGCTAAAATGAACATCAGGCAAGTATCTATCACTGTAAATTATTCCTACCCCAGAGCAGCAATGATTATAAGCTCTAGGTCTTTGTTTAATCTCTTACTTCCTTAAGAATGCAAGCATATTGTTTTGTCATTTATTGGAGTCATTTTGCAAAGTGGATCTGGGGTGTTTTCACAGAGGGTTTACATTGTACATGATTGACTGAGCCGATTCCCTTCCAGACACTCACGTATCCCCCTGCTGCATAAATTGGAGCTGAGCACTTTTTATTTCCTTGCAAGGGAAATGAGCTCTGACGAATGGGGATGAGATGAGTATCACATTATTTGGGGGCTGAGACAAGGACAGGGGCCAAAGAGAAGACATTTCTCTGGGGCTGCATGGTATTCCCTCTTTTCACTCCTCCCCAACCCCTCCCCATGCTGGAATACTGATTTTATACACTAAAATAATCTCCCAGACACCTGCTGATTATTGTATTAAGATGTGATGAATTGCAATGCTCAAATGCTCAACCTGATAACCCTCTGCCTTTCAGATTTCCAGCCACAACAGCGAAGTATGGCTCAAATTGTGGCAGGGGGAACCTAGGAAGCTGCTGAGGTAGGTCAAGCATCCCCTGTACCTGAAGCCAGGTTGCCCGGTCCTGTGGTCGCCCTGCATCTCAGCATCCCTCTTGCTCCCTGAGATCTGCCACCTGTGGGGCAAATTTGCCCCCCGCTGACTGCAGGGTCTGGCCTGCCGTGCCACTCTGCTCGGATCATCTCTCCCCATCCTCCTCAGAAAAGCATAGATTTTCCTGTTTGCTGCAGTTCCTGTTCATTGCTGATAGATCCACCACCGTGAGCCCTGGCTCTTTATAACTGGTTTGTTCCCCCTCGCTGTAATTAGTCCATATTTAATCATTACCAAGCTTAAAAGGCAGGGACATGTTGCAGTCATCCTCGCAAATCATCCTTTGTCCAGATGGCCCACAAACTACATGGTAAACCTCATTAACAGATTGTGCCAATTAATTATCTGGTATGGGAATCACTTCACTAGCCACCCAAGGCAGCTGCCTCCAGGGGGGGAGCACAGGCAGGGAAGGACCTGCAAACCTCAGCCCCAGCCATCGGCCGGGGCAGCGATCAGGGTTAGCAATGTTGGACATTGCTGCCATTTTATCAATTTTTAATTAAATTTAATTTTAATTATTAAATAAATAGTGCCAGCTATTGCGCTGAAAAATTTACCCTTGTCTCCTGCAAACTGGGAGCCGTTTAGACTGAATGTGTCCAGTTATACAAGGCCTTCTAACCTTTTTACAGCTCTTTGCTCTTGCTTAGTGAGAGATTCTACCTTCTGAAATACATCCTACCTTTTAAAAGTACGTTCCACCTGGATAAACTACATCAAAATGCATTAGCATTCTAAACCATGCCAGCAACAGGGAGTGGTTTTCTCATGGCCTTAGACGTACCCTCAGCTGCCTAACATTTCTATTTTTTTTTTACCCCAAAGTAAGCAGATTAAAAAACAATTTTTTTCCCAGTCTAAAACTCGGTACCTATTGATAAATCTGTAATGAATTTGTACTCTAGGCTATTAATTGCCTTGCAGATGTTTAGCCATAGGATTCCAGTGCAGAAGGAGATCAATAGATGTTGAGATTAAATTATCCAACTGTTTCAAAACCCAAATAATCACTGCTTGAGCTTGTTTAGTTTGGGCCTGGGACAAAAGTCAATTCCTTCCCTGTGGACATTTATAGAAAGTACAGTTGACATAAGAAATGATGAGACTCTGGAAAACTAGATTGAGCCATAAATATTCAGCTCTGCAGTGGATCCGAGAATAATTATTTAACTTTCTCTAACGCCTAGCTCTCAGAGTGCTTAACAAACTCTCTATTCTTGGCAATCCTCAGCTGTTTAACAATTCAGAGCCCCTAATCCATAACTTGGGAGGGAAAAATGAAGATTTGATTCAAATAAACCCCTAGCTGATGGAGTTAGAAGAGCTTCACGGTGGCATTTGCAATCAGCTAAAAAGAACAGAAAAGGACGGAGAAGAGTGTCCCTGTCTGTAGGTATCTATAGCTACTCAAGATAAGCTCTCCTACCACTTTTTTCCTGCTTATAATATTCCCTAGCACAGTCAGCCCCTGGAAATGTCTGCATGCTCCTGCCAGCAGTTTCCACCTCCTCTCCCTCACCTGAGCCCTCCCTTAGATCTTTCCAGCCCAAGAAACCCCAGCAACCCCTCTCCTGATGCTTAACTGCACTGTGCCCAGGGGCAGGGGAAGACCTTTCCCACCCAGCTGCAGCTGGAGGGGGCTACGCCATCCATTTACTCTCTGGAAGTCCCTGGTTTGCCCTGGCACCTAATGAGAGTCTTTGTCACCTGTCTCCTTCTTGGCCAGGGTGGGAATTGTGCCCCATGAATGAGTCCTGGGAGCAGGCTGATAATGGGGACAAAGTGATGCTCCACCCAGTGCCTTTCTGTGTGGAAGCAACGTGTTCTTTTTAACCTGAGCGTGGCAAAGGTTCACCCAGGAGATCTGCCCCATGTGCATGGTGGGGAGGGTCCTACAGCACGTCCTGAGCAGAGTCAGGCCTCAAATGCCTCCTTCCCCTGGAGACGCTCCTTCTTCAAGTTCCTCTGCCTTGTCCCAGGTGGTCCCGCATCCTACCCCTCCCAGGGATAACGCGATGGGGGGGTGTCTCTCTGCTGAGCTCTCTCTTGGACTTCTCAGTACCTTTTTCCTCTCCTTCTCTCCAGCAAAGAGCTCAGTTGTTGTTATAGCAACCTCAGCGCGGTTAAGTCTCTAGAGGTAAGGTTTATAGGGAGAGGCAATATCTTTTATTAGACTGGCCGAGGCAGCTGAAAAAGGAAAATAAAAGGGGAAAAAAAAAAAAAAAAAGGAAAAAAAAGGAGGCAGAGAGCAGTGGTCTGGCGCCCAAGCTCATCCCAGGTCCTCAGAGCTGTGGGCAGAGAAGAACAAAGCGGGTACAGTGGAGGAAGAGGTGACACACGTGGATGTGGTGTGAGCATCCAGGAAGGGGCAGAGGTGGCCAGTGCAGGCTCAGCCAGGCTGGCAGCACAGCAGCCCAGGCTGCAGGTACGGGGGTGCTAATCTGGTTTTATCTGGTGGAAAGCAGCCACTCAGTGGGAAATGAGACCCATGTTCAATGCTGGCTCTTCCTACCAAACACCAGCACGGTGCTGGTTTGCCTTTACTGCCCCAGTGCCATCACAGCATCTCGCAGCAGCTGGTGGTCGCAGGTGCTGCCACAAGCACCACTGCATCCAGTGCCAAAATTAGCCTGGTCTCCCTGATCTGCTGTGCATCTGCTTTGGACTTCTGATTGAACTACTCAGAGCAAATCTTGGCAGCACCCACCCTACACTATCCTGTCTGGGTGCACTCCCCACCTGATGTATCAAAGGCAGCAGAAAACACTCCAAGGAGCTTATCAGCAAAGGCAACGTCTGCGTCACCTTCTGGTCTAATCCCCAACCCCAATTCCAGCCCCTCAGCTGCACCCACCGGTTCTTGGCTCTTCTTCCAGGGCACCTCCAGCAGCATGGAGTGTCTCTTTGCTCGGGTCCCACCTGACCAGCTCTGCTTGCTCAGGATCTGATCTCTGGCATCCATCAAACACAAGCCACCGTCTTCAGGCACCTCATCACTCAAGCAGGCAACACTCTTGGTGTTGGTACAGCCTCATCAATCAGCCTGCTGTTCTGGATAAAACCCACCTCCTAATGCACAACCAGTGCAGATACCTGAATGGTTTCTGCTGACTGCCGGGACGTCTGTCATTCAGATTGTCAGCTTTCACTTAAATTTATGGCTTGATGATAATTTTGTGTAAACACTGAACTCAGGGCAAAAAGCTTTGCAGTCAGTGATGTAAAAGCTCTTTTCTTTCTGTCTGGTGTTTCTGATCTTTAGTATTGCTCAAGTGGAAAGTCATCTTTCATTTTGCATATTCTTTTCTGTTTAACTAGGCCCTTGTAACCTCCTGAACAGAAAAGCAGATCAGGCAATAATTCATAGCCTGTCTGCTGAAGGAAACACGAGTGCATAAAAGAAATGGAAATGAATTCAGCATTAAACAGGTGGCTCTGGGGAAGGATGGGGAAGGCCTGTCTGGGCAGGGGGGGAAAGGCTTGCATGTGGCTCAACAAAACGATGTAGGATGGAGTCAGCTCCTCCAGGTCAAACTAAAAAGAGAAGCCAGGCCTGTGGTGGCTGATTTCTTTGCAAGAGGAGGGGAAGGTGAGCTAGGGTAGTGCAAGGCTTCCTGTATTTTAATAGCTGCAGCAAATTTTGTTTTGACAGGTTTGGTGACCATGGATGCTCAGGGATGACACCAGGTGATGTTCCGGTGCTGTTCCGGTGGCTGTGCAGCAGCAGCATTGCCCCCACACATTCCACCCAACAAAATGCTGCCTTAGAGAAAAATCTTGTGTTGTTTGGTGCCTGTAAGGGTGGCGGATATCTCCTCTTGGTTATAGAGTGTGAAACTCAGCTGCTGTCCGAGGCGTTTTTGTGAAGGGCCAATAAACCTCATGGAGACGGCAGTAATGAGCAGAGGGCAAATCTACCTTCTGGGTTTGGGCAAATCTAAGTTCATGGACAACTGCATGGGTAGTCTTGCTCAGGAGGCTTGGGCTTGCCTTTAGCACAGCTGCCACAGGCCTGGTAACCACCAGGGTATCCAGACAGGATACCTGTGCTTTATTTAAACCCGACTGGAATTTTTGCTTCTGCCCACAGCAGAGCCTCGTACCAAGTCTAGTGGAGCTCTTCAAGCCCCCACCACTCCAGTCACAGCATGACCCCCTTCCAAGGCACTCAAGGGTGCCCTTTTGGGGTTTTGGTGAAGAGGAACAGGGGGCCATGAAGGATGCGTGCCTGGCCCTGCACAGGGACACATCTGCTGACTTAGCAGGACAAGTCCTGGCCTTTGTTGGTCCTTAAAGCAAGGGCTGCCTGGACAGCCAAGGAGGGATGCCTCATCAAGCTTGACTGGCCCTGCTCCTCTCACAGAGGGAAGAAGGTGGCCCATAAATAGTCCCATTTAAGCCCTGGCTTCTTAGCAACAATGGAAATGCAGAGCTTCTGTAATTATGGTGAAATTACTGGTGTGAGCAGATGAACTCCCTCCTGGTTGCATCACACAGCTGGGCCCTTACAGAGCAAGCTTGTTCTTAGCCTCTCTGGAAACAGGGAACACACTGAAGTTAGTTATACTATGGCCCAGACAAAAATCTTACCAGGTACATTGACCATTTTCATAAATCCCCATTAATATTAAACCACAGTTGAAAACTCCAAAAGATCCTGAAACATCATTTTTGAGCCCAGTCTTCACCCGATTAAATCTAGATGGTTGTCTCAATTTACAGACCATTACACATCCCTTCCTCTGCTCCTCATCCATTTCTCCGAAGAGGAGAGCTCACAGAAAACAGGGGAAATAGCTGCTTTGCCAGTCCCTTCATGAGCACAATTAGCAGAACATCACAAAACCACAACAGGGACCATCCATGTGCCAACAGGACCTTTTCAACGTCTCATGTGTCCACTGCAGTCTTGGCTGAGGAAGAGAAAGTCCTCCCGAGCTCTCAAGCTGCCCCACAGATAAGTCCTCAAAGTCATAAAGGGTAGGAATCATGCTCTTGGCAGGAGAGAACCAGCCTACTCTTCAGAGCAGAAAGGACAGGTACATTACAGTGTCTTGGCACCGTGAACCCTATTGGAAGAGACTTTAGGCTGGTCCATATGGCAACAGAATTACAGGCTCAGCCTTTGTTAGACACTGAGGCATCAAGGACTTCCACTTTAATCACAGAAACTGAAGGGAGGATGACATTGTGCCTTAGAGAGGAAGGTCACAGTTTTTCAACATTGTATCTCCTTGTTCTGAGCACTGCTGCATGTAGGCTGTGCGGTACTATCCTGTACTGGTTACCATCTAATTGGATCAAACTGGCTCTGAATACATTTAGGGAGCTGATAAATAGCATATCTGAAAGCCACTCGCCTGTTACAGCTACGGTGTAGCTCTTGCTGTAGGGAGTTAATTAAAAACAAAACAATAAAGCTCTTATTGCTGCTGTGGAACTTGGCTTTTGGGGGTAGCTGGAGGCGTCAACCTGAACGGAAACAATCTGAGGAGCATACGCACAGTTATTTCCATTTAGAAGCAGTAGCTATCGCTGCAGTACCAATAAACTGTGAAGCTGACGTAAAGCCTTGAGAAGCCTTAGACACTCCTTGACACTAACATATTTGGCAAAAGTCCTTGGTTTCCGCTACGTTTTTTTCTGCAAGAGTTTCTTTGGTCTAGGATGTCAGACGCCGAGGGGAAAGGCAAGGACAGAAAATATGCAGAAGAAACTACAAGAACCTAGCAGAAAGAATGTATGAGGAGCTGGGAGCAAAGGTCTCTGAAATTAGCAGGGCAGAGATACAAGGCTGTATCTTTTTCCTGGTCGGGAAGATGCTAAACATTGTTATTCTAAAGTGGGCCTCTGACATTCTTTTTGAAGAACTAAATGTCTTACTGTCGTTTGTTTTTTTTTTCCCAGCAGGTGATGACTAGGTGACCTAGCTTTAAAACAGTTTGGGAGACAGGCAGGTCAGCATTTCCATCCTGATCTCACTTCTCAGACGTATCTTTGAAATTAGAAAGTCTGCAACCAAAAGGAGTCTAGTCGTTAGTGATGGTGCTTGTGCTATGGGTCATCTTATGCTGCTACCATCAAGAGTTCATCAACTTTGCCTCAGAACAGGTAGTGGAAGCTGATCCCATCTGTACAGGGTTTTACATCAGGGGAAGAGTTCCAGAATTTGCAAGCACAATTTTACTTCTCCTGGAGAAACAGCCAGGTGTTGTCTGTTTGGTCTATAGCTAGGAATGATCTTCAATTTTTCTTGGATGCCAAGCCCTCAGAGCTGCCTTTAACCCATCAAAGATTGCATCTCACCTTGGAAAGGTGACTTGAACATACCACTATCACCTACCTGCAGGCTGTTAGGACTGTGCCTAAGCATAAAGTCACCAGGTCTTCAGAAAACCGAGCTCTGGCAGACTACAGCGTATCATAGCGTCAAAAGTTGGAGAACTTAAGCCATTTGACCTGATCCCCCACTCACTGTCACATCCCAAATTCACCTCATTCAGAAGATAAGAGGTAGCTCACATGCACCTTGCTGAAGATCAATTCACATGTGAGTCCTGGGACATTATCAGCAAGGCTTGAGTGAGGACCAAGGGAAGGAGTGGACCATCGGCATGGTGCCACAGATAGAGATGCCTCGAATAATTAAGAAACCAGGCTAAGGCTGGATGTAATGGGGACAGAATCAGGTTCAAGTTAGCCTATCCCTGCAAGTCATCTATCCCTACAAGTTCAAGCTCAGAGCTGGACAGATGGTAAATTATAGCCCCAAAGAGATAGAGCTCTACCAACATCAATGGTGGTTTGCCCACCCCACTTAGTAAGGCACCCAAAGTGGGCAGTACATGCTCGAGACTGCTCTTTTTCTCACTGCTGCCTCCCTATTTCCACCTTCCAGACAAGGAAAAGATCTTTGTGGAAATAGATTTTATCCTATAAGCTTTAAACAAGGCTCTGGAAGCAGAGAATTAATTGGAAAATGATTGAAGGCTATTAGAGGGTTTTGCACGGCTTTGTTTAGTGGTGAAAGATTAAACACAAGTGAGAGCTGCTGACTGGAGCTCGGCAGCCAGGAGGACCCCAGGCTGCCAGCAAGCCTGTCCAGCAGATGTGCTCATTTTCCTGGTCAAGCCGTGAAAGCCACCCCCTGGTGTTCTTTCTTGAACTTTAAAACCAGCCTCAGGCACCAGCATCCATTTCTAACGCAGCACAGAGCCCTCCGGGTGTTTTCTCTGTATGGCACAAAATCTGTTACCTCTCCATTCCTGGCCAGAGGAGATGGGAGATGGGGAAAGGAGAAGAAAGGCTACATGCCTGAAGCCTCATGAGAATGAGCTAGGATAAGCCATGCATGTCCTGGTATGCTTACACCATGAGGCCCAGACCCGGGTTCTTGCATGCTGGTTTCCCCAAAACTGTCACAGTTATATGGCCAGCCACAAACCCTCGTGCCTCCAGGGGCCAAAAAATGGTCAGTCCAGACAAGTCCAAGGTATTTTTGTGCCTCACTCTCACACAGAATCACACAGAATCTTAGTGGTTGGAAGGGATCTCTGAGATCATCGAGTCCAACCACATTAAAAATAAAACCCACAAAACCAAAACAAAAAACAACAACAAAAAACCCACCCAAACAAACATAAAAACACACACAACCCAAAACAAAACAAAAAAAACCTCACAAAAACCAGAAAAACCACACAAAAAAGCACCCACCAGCTAAACCCCACACCCACAGCCCCACACACAACATCCCACCACAAACCAATAATCTTGGGCACTAGAGCATGCCCTGAAGAGCCATGTCTACACGTT
>JAOTQQ010000004.1:24594907-24651662 GCA_026546715.1 Gallinago undulata
GTCCTGTCATTATTCCCTTGGGAGAAGAGGCCAACCCCTGCCTCTCTACAGTCTCCTTTCAGGTAGTTGTAGAGGGCTATGAGGTCTCCCCTCAGCTTCCTCTTCTCCAAACTAAACATGCCCACTTTCCCCAGCCTCTCCTCAAAGGACTTGTTCTCCAGACTCTCGTGAAACAAAAACCACATCAGCCCTTCAGTCCTTTGTTATGGTGGATTCCCTTGGCCCAAAGCTCCCTTGCCCCACCGCGGCTCCAGGGACAGCATCACCATGAAGGTGAGCTGGGATCACCACACATCCACCTGTGTGGAGATGTCTGCAGATGACACCTCAAATGAAAAACCAAAGACTGTTTCTTTCCTCTCCTCACCATAGTGTGGGGTATGCAAGTACAGCCCTGGTTAGATGAAGCTGTTGACGGTTCTTCCTCTCAGCAATAACTTTTTTTTTTCCCTGAATATTCTTTGCAATTCTTTTATGTTATTCTGAAGCCTTTCTCTCCAAGTCAGCATTGATTTATTTGGAGAGAAAAAAATGGTCTTCTGTTTTTTATATTCATCTCATTGCTGCCCATTGCTTCCAAAAGAGAGATCCCACACCTCTGCTCCTCCAACCCTCTGCTCCTGCCAATCTCCTCCCTTGCTGTGATTAGGGTACCTGACAGGCCCCTCTCTGAGCCAACTAAATGCACTAATCCTGGGGAAAACAACTTGGTCTTCTATGCAGTGTGAGTTTAATGTGGGTGTGATAAGCTGAGCCACTGCAGTGTAGGGGCAAACACATCGGTCCTGGGTTGGGAGGAGCAGAAGGGCTCTGAGGTCCTCCCTGGGTGCCAGGGGATGTGTGAGAGCCCCATGGCGGGATGTCCAGCCTCCCCGAGGCCCCGGGGAAGGCTGTCCAACCCTAGCCATGTGCTCTCTGCCACAGTTCTGCCCTCAGGGATGCACAGACTGTCAGTCACCACACGCCTCTGGTTGTGGGGCTGGGGTCTGTCCATCAGGCAGCTGCTTGTGGCTTGATACAGATGAGCTTCTATCCCATCACCATCATCTTCCTTCAGTTGTGCTTACAGATCATAAAGGAAGATAGATCACTG
Organism: Gallinago undulata; assembly: GCA_026546715.1. Lineage (NCBI taxonomy): Eukaryota > Metazoa > Chordata > Aves > Charadriiformes > Scolopacidae > Gallinago > Gallinago undulata. The sequence continues at coordinate 24,596,001 of JAOTQQ010000004.1, forward strand.
CTTTTTTTTTTTTTTTTTCCTCTAGGCAGTCTGTCACCCTCAGACTGATCTCTGCTTTTATTAACACAGATCCACGCTCATAAAATACAACCCAATTACCTTGAATCCTCTCGCCTGCCCAGTCCCATGTCACATCTGCAGGGTCCGTAATTGCTATTCCAGGTGTCTGCTGCCCATCTCAGCAGATATCATCTTCCTGCCTTCAGAAATGTGTTTTATCACTCCTGGTCTCCAAAGAAAACAAAACCTGTTCCACACAACTAGGAAAACAATAAAATATGAAAGCCCTACACAAACCCACTGTGTCTGACTCGACTTTATCACTGTTGATGTGAGCTTTTGCTCTGCCATTTCCCCGTTGGACAATTATCAGCAGAGCTACCCAGCGGGAGCTAAACAATAATCTTACGGAGTAAATACAACCTTCTGGCAGGGAACGACCTGTCCTGCCCCAAAATGTTGTCAGCAGCGATAGCACGAATACAGCTGATACCCGCTCCTCGCTGGGACTTGCTTTCTTGATAGGAACTTCCAGGAGCTGCCAGTTCAGTGTTACTGCACCAGCTCTGGCTCTGGGTTGAGCCTCCTGTGGGGACTGAGCCTCAGGCGGAGGAAGGACGGATGCCTGGAAGGGGGTTGACCTACCCTTGTCACCACAGCTAAAATTCTGGCTGAATGGGTGACTGCATGGCTCCAGCAGAAAGCACACCTGGGTGAAAGGGAGGTCTGGTGGGTAAGTCACAACAGCAAGATGCGGTGAATTTACACAGCCTTTTTTGTTCTGCCACCGAATCCTTGTGTGACCTTAGTCACATCACTTCCTCAGGGCATCCGCCCCCCTCCCTCCAAAACGGGAATGTTCACTCCGTTCTCCCACCCTTTCTCCTGTTTATTTCTACTCAGGCTCCCAGGTCTTGGTGGCAGCCACAGCTCCTTATCGTTCCTCTTACATATAGCTCCTGATACCGCTGGGTCCACCAGTCAACAGGGGCACGGATACAGTAAACCCCAGAGTGCCTGTGCTTTAAGTGCTCTCAAAAATACAGGGAGCACGATGCACGCCCTCACTGCTATTCACTGCCTCCGGCTGCTGCTCCGTATTTCCCTGTGAAGATAATAAGGCAAAACATTTCACACCAAATGGTCCTTCTCCTTTTCTCTCCTCAGCACACGCACTTTGCACTTGCTCATTAACGAACGCACACCATCCACATCGACCAGGGCTGGCGCTGAATTGATCTTCGAATGCCTTTTCAGTGCCATAGCCTAGTTAATAATTACTTTTATGACTCACTCCACTCCATGCTGCTGGAGCGCCATTAAGAGAATTGACAGCACAAATAACAGAAACATTAAGCCTAATGATGTTGCGAGTGTTAGCCCTGCTGAAGTGCTCCTGGTGTCACGAAAGAAGACCCTTTCCCTTCAGCAGTTGTCCCTCCCAGGGGGGTGTTTTCTACCCATCCCCAGCGCTGCAGAAGAAAGTCATCTTGCTGCTCCCTGGGGTTGCGACAGTAGGAGCATGGGGTGCACACACCTTGCACGCATCCCCGTGCCACGCGGGGTCCTGCAGCTATCATCTCCGAATATCTTCGTTCCCACTCGGCAAACCCTGGGCATCCTCGTTTTCAGCGCAGTCCTGCAGCTCCCCACCTCCCCTGCGTCCTGGAGGACCCCTCCGCCAGGGGCTCACCTAAATCATCAGGGAAAATGTGCCAGTTTGAGCCACTTTCCTGGATTTCTGTCACAGTGGCAGAGGGGCAGAGGGATGCCCAACCCCTTGCTGATGGGTGGATGGCAACTGCCATCTCTGGATGCTTCTGTCTCAGTTCCTGTCAATTTACTCTCATTTTTCCACTGCTTTACAATTCACAGGACAGGACTTAATACTTCCCAAATTAGTTTTAAGTAGCATACCTAAGGATCACAAAGCTTTTCGGATGAACAGAGTGTGACAACGAGCCTGATAGATTTAAGGCTATTTAAGAATACGAGACTTTGGTTCAAGCAAAGAGGTTTCCCCGCTGTTATTTCCCGAAAGCAGAACTGTTTCTGTGAAATAACCATGTCCTTTTCTTTTAATGGGAAAATTCAATTTATCTTCCCTTTTTCTTAGCCAGTTCCTCCTCTTTGCCTTCCTTGCCACAAATTCCCTAATCTTGTTATTCTTGGGTGTTGGAAAAGCATAATCATCTGAGGCATGAAATCAAAGACAACAGCAACACTTCCAGGGAGGTGACTTAAGTCAGGGGAATTAATTCTCCCAGCAGACAGCTCTTATTTAGAACAAATGTGATTTTTGGAACTGAAGCCATGTTTTTAATGAGGGTCTATGAAAATACATGTAGCCCAGAGCTTCTGGGAAATTTAGCATTATGCCAGAGAAACGTATCATGTAAAGGAAAACAACAGCCAACAGGATCGTTCAGTAAGTTCATCGCTCAGTTCCCTGCAGGGAAAACCGGTCTCTGTATCTCTTATCCTCAGAGATCTCTGCCCTGAACAGGAGAATCTAAGGATTTTTATTGAGTGACCAAATCTGGTCCACCCAAAAGGTGCGTTTTGAGGTTTAATCGAGTAAAGAGATGGTTTTTCCTTCCTCTTTTCAAATTAAGCCAGCACGCACGAGTCTAGACACAGCACAGGGTTAAGGAGTGGAAACCCTTGCCCCAGGATGCTACAGATGCTGAAAGTTGGGGCCTTTTTCCTACAAAAAACCAAGATTAATCTGAGCTGAGTCGCATTTCAGCTCTGTGCCTCAGTTTCGTTTCTCACCTGCTGTGTTTCTCTTTACCCAGAGCAGACACTGCTTTACTTGCACCTACACAGTGAAGCACCAGAGGTGTGGATGCAAGCACTTGACATCCCCATGGTCTAAGACCACATTCAGAGGGATTTCCAGGGATTTATGGACACATAAAAAAGGGTTTATCCAGCAAGGATGCAGCAAAAATTTACCTTGGTTTTGGGGCTGGTCGGTGTTTTCAGATGAAGGATAAGAAGGAAAAGCCATTTGGAGACCATCTCGCAGCTTGGAACTGGGAGGACAACCTCGTGGAACTCTCCTTGTTCTGTTACCTGGGTTTACCTCCCCGGAGCAAACAGCTCTGCTGCTCCCAGCTGCAGCTGTAATTGCCAGCCAAAGGTTATTTTCCTCCAGTGAACTCAGTGGCCCCATGAAAGGTTCCCAGCCCAGAAACCAAAGCTGGCTGCTTATTTGCACAACCACCACGGGGTGCAGGCAGCAGCGACGTGCCCACCCCTAAGGAGGCTGCAGAAGCCAGAGCCCTTGGGTTTGCTGGCAGCAAGCCCTTTCCATGTGCAAAATCTGCCTCTGCATGAAGAGAGTGGAGCCCCAGAAACAGCGAACGAGATAAAAAATTGCAGAGGGAGAGGGAAGATAAGCTCCTAATGGCAGCATCATATTTGCCTGGCTCAGCTGGAGATAAAAAGATGAACCATAGATCATAATGATTTCTCATACTGAGATAACAACAGAGGAGGATTTGTCTCCAAAAGAAGCATCTTTTCTGCCCATGTGCCAGCAAAAGAAAATCACTTTTCTGTCTGGCTTCGTAGCAAACTTCATCAAATATCCATCTGGCACCAGGCCAGCGAGCTACATACGAAGCTGTGTTCACTGTCACAGCAGACTGCTGCCAGAAACTCCAGCAAAGATTCCAGCAGGAGGGAGCTCCTGCGATGGTTTTGGGAGGGCAAGCAGATCTCAGGAGTCACGGCTTATTAAAAGCACTGTTCCAGAGAGATCTGGCTTTGGGGACTTGATTGGAAGCAGGGGGTCTGGTAAGGGACTGCAGCTCCAAAGCTGCCTTTGAAGTTTGGTCCTCATGTGGAGACAGAGCCCAGCAAGATCTCATTTTAGGGGTGCCTGGAGAATTGAATAATACAGCAATTCTCAAGTGTTCGGATCAGAAATTTCATTTGGAACCTGGGAAGCTTTTTTCCTGGCAAAAGCATCATGAGAACCAGTGTCTTCTCAGGACAGGCCAATTTCAAGAAATCAGAATTTCCCAATGAATATGTGTTCCCTGGAAAAACTCCTGGGGACTCTTTGTATGCAAGGATGCCTTGAAAAATACAGTCTATCCTCCCAGCCCTGACATCCTCTGTGGTCTGAGAATTCAAAGCCATATCAGCATGTGCGGGTCCCACAGAGAGACTGAGAGTGATTACAAGTAGCAGGAGATCTGCCACTGGAAATGGCAAAATCTTCTCTCCCCAGACTTTGTAAATTAGACTGAACAAAGCCATGGAAATGAGCCTGTAAGGAGCAATCCTTACTTACCAGCCCTGATGGTCCAGCTGTCTTCTGCAGCCCAGTGGTTCACTGTGGGACAGAGATCCCCCTCACTGGATCTCCCTGGGTCAGCAGTGGGAGCAGCTGGGACAGAAGAAGCCCCCAAATTGGCCACTATTGCATGGATCCTATCACCAGGAGTTTGAAATTGATATTAAAATTTAAAAAGTCAAGCTTCCAGCTTCCCTAAGAAACATGAGAGAGCAAATGGTGTGGGACGACACCAGAGGAGATGCTCCATATTCTTGGTCCACCGAGAGAGGGGTGCTGCTGCAGAGGATGCGCGTCTGCTGTGGCTTCACATCACCCTGGGGACATGGGCAGGGTGTTGCTCTGAGGCCACCCCAAAGAAGGAGCTCTTTAGGGTCATCAGTCTGATTGATTGATAGTCTGGAGTTTTAGAAAATAAATATACAAGCATGTTGTAGTGGGGCAGCCAGTGGTGTCCAAGGGTCTCTCCCATGGATGCTGAAAGCTCAGCTGAGCTGACAGCATCTGACAGCTGGAGAAAACCAGCCTTTCAGCCTCTAAGTTGAGCACATTTGCTATGGACTCACTGGAGACTAATGACATAAAAGCTCTTTTTTTAAAAAAAAATAAAGGGACTTTGCAAATGGAAGTTTCACATTTCTGTGGATATTTTTACTCTTTCATGGATTTTTTTTCCTCTTCCAGGACTTGTGCAGGGGAAAATGCCCCATTTCTTGCACAAGTGAGGCCTGGAAGGTTTGTAACTTTGCTGTGGACTTGGGAGTCCTGCAAAAAATGGCAATTCATGAGCAGTCAAGAAGCTCCTAAGCCAGAATCAGGGCGATGGGTCAGAGAGGGAGGTAAGGGCTCCTGAGGAAGGGTGAGCACTTCACAGGAGGGAAGGGGTCTAGCAGCTCAGCCTAATGAAAGGGAAGCTCTAGGAAATCTGCAGCAAATCTAAAATGTTTCAGGGATACACATTTCCAGGAGGCAAAAAGGTATCTTGATTAAAAGCCATTGTTGGTACGAGGATAAAAGGACATAAACTAGCCACAAATAAATCTGGGCCAGGAATTAGAAAAAGCTAATTACGTTTCATGTAATGTTTCTGCTTTGTTCTTCCAGATAGAGAGAGAAGCTCAGTTCATGGTCTAGGTTAGTGCTGGGCAGCTGCCGTGGCAGAAATGCTACAGGCTGCAAGTCCAGGAGGGCAGCAGTGGATGCTCAGCAAACACTCCTCTGTGCTTTTCTCTCTGGTCCCATTTTTAAAGAAAAACCCTTCCAGGGAGTTCTTCCTAATGGCCAAAAAAAAAAAAAAATCCTTTCTGAAGGGAGCAGCTTTTCATTTTACACACTTTGTCAGTGGAGCCTTCTTAGCCAGCTCGTTTCTCAGGTCTTTAACCAGCCAGCCTGCCTGGAACGGAGAGATTTCCTCTCGTCTCAAATCACTTGGCTGCACATGGGACAGAAGCCCTTTGACAAGGTGATTTTGCAAGGCTCTCAAATCCTCTTTATTCTCACTGTGCTATCCCTCCTTGACTCATCTCCAAGAGACCTTGTTGGGCTAAGCCCAGAAGGAGCACGGAAAAGTGATGGCACCAATCCTAGACACACACAAACACCCAGATCCAGCTTCCACCCCTTCCCCGCATCATAAATTAAATATCATCTGTACCCAGGACTGGCTGAGGATAAGCTGAAATAATCCAGTCCCTTCCTCCACCACCGGAGAGGCTGAATTCAGACCAGCCCACAGTCCTCAGCCACCCCAAGCCCGCAAACCTGCTCATCCCATGTCCCTAATGAGCTGGAGGCCCACAATTCACATCTGGCCTGTTCAGGTACTCAGCTGGGAGTTAACACACATGTGCAGGAAAAACAAGGGCTATTCCCGTGCTAGCCAAAGCAACGATAGTGAGAGTCCAGGGTGGGACTAGTGTTTGGGCAGCCAGGGCTTCAAGGAGCAATGGTGTTCAAGAAGCAACATGAACTCGTAGGGATGCTTTTTCCTTGCAGCTGGTTGCACTGGCTAGAAAATCAAGCAGAAGAGTGAGGAGCACAAGGCAAAATGAATGTAGACAGCCTTGGGGCACATAACATCCTGGGGTAAGGGAGAGGGTGGTTGGTAGAGAGAAAGAGAAGTTGGCCCAAACACTCACAGAGTGCAATTATTTTAATGGGTCTGTCTTTTCCACGTTCCACATTGTACACACGTAAATAGTAACTAAAAAAAAAAGACTCACAGTAGAAACTCTGACTTGAAGCACAAGAAACTCTCCCTGTCTCCTGCTACACAAGGAGGCACAAGTTTCACAACAACATTAGTCACAGCTGATCACGGAGACAGACAGACATGGAAATCCTGAAAGACAGAAAAAGGCAAAAGCAGAGCATTCATGCTTTGGAAGGCAGCAGATGTTCCCATGCCCACCTTGCTGTGGAGGCAGCGGTTGGGGTCACAGCTTGGTGTACAGACCCACCACACCAAGGGATCTCACTGGCCCTACATCTCCACTTGCCCAGGTGCCGTCTCTACTGGTCATGTCTCTTGCGTCCCAGGGGTGTCACCTCCCAGAGTTCCACGAATGGTATTGACTGTGATGTCACAACACAAGCACGAACCACACAGAACTCCAAGCTGGCCCTCAAAGTCCCCCATTCCTGCCCAAGGGACCTGTGCCTTTGACTCGTATGGGATCTGCCATTGCATTATCCATCACTGGTAGCATTTCACGGTGCAGCCGCAGTAAGGAGTGATCCCAGTATGCACACACCAAACTTGCTTTTCAAGCCTTCAGTGGGGAGATGAAGGGGTTGTATGGTTACCACTTGATTTTTCTACTTTTTTGACTCCAAGTGCTCAAGGAAATATGCTATAGTAACCATGTTCACATAGGCAATACCTCTAAAGGACTTTCAGGCTGTTGTGTGCTATTCCAAAAGGCTGGTGAGCCAGCAACCTGGGAATCGAGCCTACATCAGCGAGCTATTTGGTTTAATTGCTACAGCAATCACCGGCAGGCAAAAATCATGGGAGCCTTTTGTTCAGTACAGCAGTTCCTGTGTGCTGAAGGGCAGCCAGTGCTGGAAGCAGAGCTCATCCATGAAAATGAGCTCTAGAGGGGATCATGCAGAGATCAGACCATCAGACTCATCCACCTTCAAGCAATCTCCAGAACTCAGGTGTGCAAATACCAACTGCGGTGCTTGGCAATGTGTTATCCTTAAAGCAGCTTTAATTGGAGTTAGGAGCAGGTATTTTCCCACCTGGACAAGCAGCAAGCTGAGCAGTAGCACAATTAAATGATTTTTCCCAGGACCTAGAGGCTGTACAAAAGACTTGAACCCACATCTTCCCAGGCCCAGACAAACATCCTTCTCCTGAGCCGCCTTCTGCTCCTCCTAGCCAGCCGACCAGCCCTGCTAAAATCACAGACGTAATTCCTTGATGTAGAAGAAGCTGTTCAAGGCAGAAAAAATGCTGGAGCACTCAAGAGGACCCAAATTAAGACAGAGTGCTTGGTTACCTCTCATGAAGGAATGAAATCAACCTCTTCCTAGCTGAGCTCGTGAGGGGGCCATCAGCTGCACAGCAGCTCCCCAGAGCAACCAGGACACCTCATGCATGGACTGTAGAGCACCGTGGCTCTTCTCTCCAGCTCCCCCATTGACCCCATGTGCCATCACTTAACGCAGCCCACTAGCCATATGACTCTCACAACCTGGCCATGCAGAGGTCTGCTGGTGGCCCAGGGGAGCCTTGGCCATGTCAAAACATCTACCTCTCCTCCAGCATTTCAGCCCTCCTGCCTCTCCATACACCCATTTCTGCTGGCTAGCTAGTGGCCTAGCAAACCACTGATGCTGGGCTGAATGATAAGCGTTACCTCCATCTGGCTACAAGAGATGTGAAGTACCACAGGAAGGAGGTGACTAAAGGAAACTTGAACTATGAACTATTCTATGAAACATGAAAAAAGTCCCCCCCCAAAAAAAAACCTGAGTGGTGGTTTGGGGTATGGGCTGTTTTCTGGCCCTTCTAATCTGGGAAACTTGGGGCGTCAAAGGGAATTAGTAGGGTGCAGGAGGAAACTAAGCCAAGGATAGAGAACTTTATAGCCTCTCATTAAACTCTACAGCTCTCTGCTGCAGAATCACAAGTGATGAAAGCCGACAGACGTTCAAGGTGCAAATGGATTATTTCCTGAAGAAGAAATCCATTCAGGGCTACTAAACACAGGCACCACTTCCAGCTCAGGAAACTCCTAAGCAATAGCACATCGGAGGCTGGGAGACCATTCCAGACAAGCAACAGCCTGGTTTTGCTCTATCTTTATGTTCTTCTCCAAACCTTGGTCTTGACCTCATCTGAAATGGGGTGCTGGGCTAGCTGGGCCTTTGGAATGGTCTTGTATGGTCACTCTTGTGTCCATATTACTTCCTATTCACTCAAAGTCCCAAAAGCCCTATTTGAAATACGGGATTTATATAAACAGAGAACCTACTCAAAATCTATACTCACACTTCTGCTGCTGCCTCCTCACATACTGCTCCTGCCCAGCACAACTGTCCTTCCCTACACAGGTCCTGTATCTCATAAAACATGTGAACAACCTTTACAGGAGCCAGAGCAAAGGCCTGTTAGCACAACACCATCTTTCTAGCCATGGTCACCCAGGAACCACAAAGGCTTTGCAGCCACGATTCATTAGGTCAGGGTCTTTCTGAGGCAGAAGTGGTGTCTTCATGTTGAACAGCTCCTGATAAATTCTCTTCTGCAAACTCTTCCCATTGCTTTGCAAGCCCACGAGTTCTTTGAGCGGCCAGTTCCCTGCAGCAAAGGAATCCACTCTCTCCTGGTTGCCCACCATGTGTAATGGATCTCGCAGCCACTTGGGGGAAGGAGATACAGTCACCATCTTCCAGCACAGCTAAACTGAAGCCCATACAGTGATTTGCCCCTTGTCCCAACCTGATGTGTGTCCTGGGCCAGCCTTCTACAAAAAGATAGAAAGGAAGCTGCCTAGCACTCCATACATAATCACCGCCCAAAGATCCTGCCAACCTCTGGTTATTCCAAGAGCTTGTCGCCAAGGTTTCAGCCTGGCTGACCTTCTAATGCACCTACTGCTCTGAGCAGCACAGCTGCAGCCCAACCTGATTAAAAGAAGAGGAAAATACCAGTGCTAATTGCAATCCTGTGATGTGTTGTCTCTTAGAATGGGTGGAAAAGCCACCCAAGTGAAGGCAAGATAGGGCAAGGATTTTCAAGGGAGGGGAGGTTGTTTCACACTGCTTTTTCATGAGCAAACACATAGCTTTGTCCCTGCTGCCAAAAAGCCTGGCACTAAAAATGCTGAAATCTTCTTGTGACTGAGTAGCAGCGAGCTGTAATTTACCACATTCCTGCTTCTTTCACGTTCAAGAATCGCTTCACTTCTGAGAAGAAAGAGCTGTCATTTGTCAGCGCTACGTAGCCCCTCCTTCCAGCCAACTCATTTCCACGTTGTGCTAGACAAATTAATTCATTCCCCTCTTCCTATCCATTCCCCCAAAAAGCAGGTGTATTCCCAGGAACCGAGAGTCATCCTTTCACAGCAACATCATTAACAATTTTCTTTTTAAAGCCATGAAATGGGCATGTTCCTTTCAGCAAAAATCCAGGAATTTTTTTCTGCTATTGCATCCACCTCCCTTAAATCAATTCAGAAAGACCTGTCTGTCTGCTGGCTTTTCACAAGCACCTTCCCCACACCCACGGATTTCCAGCCCACCCATTGCAGCAGCATCTGGCTGGCTGGTAACAAAAGCTCTGCCCGGCCTTAGGATGCGGCCAGGTCCCTGGGCAAGTTGAGCTGTATTGCTTCTCCTCCTGGGCTGTACTTGGCCACTGGCCCGTTGCCTTCCATGGTGAAGAGCTTGCAAGTCTTCGCGTTCTCATGAACTGGTGTGGACTTTTTTGAGGAGATGGGGGAATTTGTGGGGCTCAGCTGGACAGCGGTGGTATCCTGCACCGTGTGCTCACTAGTTTCAATTTCAAAGGCTGTGTTGCCAGGTTTGATGAGCCCAATGTTGGAACCTGGTTTGGATTTCCTGGCCCCGTGAGCTGGGGGCCTCCGGCTACAGATGCAGCAGGCACCAAAGAACGTGAAGGCCACCACCAGCAAGATGGGTCCGATGATGATGGGAGGGTTGTTCATGGGGAGGAAGGTCCCAAAGGCAAATGCTCCCACTAAAGTGATGTTGATCCCTGCTAGCATGATGCAGAGTCCACAAGCGCAGCAGAGAGCAGGGGAGGGGAGGCCCTGAGGTCGTGTCTTTTTCTGAATGGGTTTCTGGGACAAAGAGGCACTGCTCTTTTCACTGAACATGTTGAGTCTCAGAGGTCACTTCAGTTTTCATGGGATGCACACTGTGTTGAGAAGATTGGCTCTGGTCTCCTGCTGCCTTGAAATCCCTGGAGAGGAACAGAAAAGCATGTAACTGTTAGAGCAATAAACCAAAGGTACCTTTCTACCACTGTTCATGGTAACCAGCATCTTCTCTGGATTTCCTGGTACCAACAACTAAGTACAAATCCAAACCTTCTCTCAAGTCTGGGCTCTCTTGTCCATGGTGGTCACATGCAGTCTGCCTCAGGCTGGAGCTCTGGGCCCAGTGTCCTCAATGCTCTTTGCCAGATGGACAATGCCCAGGTGAATCTGAGCATGAGACAGCCCAGAGCCTATTCTTGGCTCTACCTGGAGTCTGATCCACAGCGCAGCATTGCAACAGTGTGGCTGGACAGGCAGACCTACATCATGAGCTCAGATGTTTCTCACATGGGTTTGAGACCTGCTGTATACATCTCTCGGCACTCCCTCTATTCCATCCACTCTTCCCTTAAAATGCAGGCTCTTCAGGACAGGCAGTATTTCCTGCTGCCTGTTTGGGCAGTAGCTGGTCTCACCCTGTTTGTCATCACCCCCACAACACCTGCCCAAAATAACAATAGATCCCAGTACTGCTCTGAACACCCCTCACTGCAATGTGAGCAGAATCTCTTCTTGGATGGGCAAGTCCCAAATTGTAACAGAAAGTGGGACTCTTTGTTCCACGTCTCAGCTCTCCAGTAATTGAAAGTAGTCATCCAGGTTGCCTTTCTAGCCAGTGGCAAATAAAAAGTCCCAGAAAGAAGATGATCCAGTACATCCCCAAAAGATGTCCACAATGGGGGGCTGAGCTGACTGCAGAGGGAACCTTGGAGATGACTTGAGCAGTTAAGAGTTAGATGCTCAATGAGACAAACTCCACCCACTGACACTGAATGACTTGCCATCAGTCACAGAAGCCTGTGATGAAATGGAGCAAGTGTGGGTGTTTAGCCTGCTGGATCATGCTTCCTACCAGGCCCCACACCACATTCGGTGTGATCACATGAGATCCTGTAGAGTGAGGTTTTTCGCCTCAGCAACTGTAAAAACAAACTTGTACGAGGTTCGTGCACAAAGCAACACTGGTTCCTGGATGAAGGCTCATGGAAACTGAGATGATGAAGCTGGAAAAGACCCTGGAGATCTGCCTAGGACCCAAGGCAGGAACACATAACCCTGACTGACAACAGCAGTTTCTCCATGGAGGAGATTATTGGATGTGATAAGAGCTGGCTTTGTGTTTTGTGTTTGTGCTGGGAAGCCAAATTGCCAGAAGCTGAATTGCCAGCAGTTTGCTGGTGATGCCTTTGATTTTACAAGCAGGAGAGCATTTCTCTTCCCAGGCAGATTGCAAACAATAGCAGCCTGCTCTCTCCCACTCCCCTGCCTGGCTCCCTAGCTTCTTCCCTCTTCTGTTGTCAAATCACTTTCAAAAGGGTTGCTGGGGGAAAATGGATACCACACAGGTTTCTGCTGCAAGAGCCAACAATCACTGTTGTGCTATTAACACTCTGCAACCCCTAAATTAAAAAAAAATAAACCATCACCCATCAACCTGAAACATGCCAGTGGGATCAGCCGGGCATTTTCAATGTGTTTCCTAGGTTAGAAAATTTTCCCACACCTCCAGCTGAGGCAAAGCTCTCTACTGGTCCATCTGGTGTCATATCTCATTTCCTTGGCTTGAGCTGTTGTTTAGACCTGAATGAAGTGCAGCAATGAACTTTCAGTGAAGTTCCGATTCACCGAGACATCAGCTGGAGCTGACAGGGAGCAGGCACATGGAAGGATTAAATCCTTTCTCATCCTGGGATACCTTACTAGGGAGGAGTCTCTCTGCAGGCAAAGATGTCTCAGGAGAACTGAGAACATGTGAGATATGAAAGGACATTTTCTCCATTGGCCAGGCTAACATCTATGTGCTTTTCTCCACCAGGATCCTTTTGTTCTGCCTGGGAATCCCATCACACTGATGTGAGCTGGAGCCCTCATTCTGCCTCCTTCACCAGCCCTGGACCAGCAGCCAGACATCTTCTGGTTAACAACATGCACATACACACACATTCACAGCGTTCTCACCCCAGCTCTTACACATGTCAGTCCAAATCTTTGGTGCATGGAGACTGTAGATGCCTCAGGGTGGCTCTTCCCTTGATTTTCCCTACACCTTCCTGCTGCAAAGTGCTCAGCAAGGAACCGTGTGGCTCCTTGTGGTTAAATTATATTCCTCATTCACTCCACCGGGTTTCTCCCTCCCAGCTCCTCAGCACTTATCTGCTTCCACCCTGCAAGCATTCCCTCTCCTGGGAGAGCTGGGCATCTATCACAGCTGCTGGTTGTGCTCTAGCAGGATGCAAAACCAAACCGGCTGCCTCTGTTCCTAAGCAAGGCAGAGACCAGAGGTCATGCTCCCACTGAGATTTTTCCAGAGGAGCTTCAACCTGTTGCCCATCACATCTGTCAGCGGTCACCTGTAGGCAATCCAAAGAGACCATGCTGGTTTCTGGCTGCTTTCAAGGCTGCAGCAGTGTCACCCAGCATGGTCCCCGGCAGCTCATTTTCTCTGCCTGGCAATTTTTATTCATCGTTACAGCTCCATGAGCACAGGGAGGTAAGCTTGGGCAAAATCCTCACTGGACCTCCCCAAGCTGTAATAGGGGAGGAGTGGGACAAAAGGGCTTGTTCAGGTACCACTGGCAATGATAAGGTAGGCCAGCCCATCCAAGGATAGCTCACCCCAGCCAGTAAAAGAGAACCACAGATCCACTCCAGAAGGATAAATGACATGTGAGAACCATGCAGGGTGGATACAGTCACCATCAGCTTCCCAGGCATTCATGACCACTTCCCAAAAGAGGAGACCAGATCTATAGTAGGGAAAGGAAATCAAACTCAAAACACCAAACCTGCTGAGATGGCATCAAAGAAAGCAAGGGAGCCAAATCTGCCTCATTCACATTACGTACATGGAGATACACCTAGAACCATGGGAAAGAGTTAGCTGGAGTGGTCAAAATGAGAGCCAGGGTTGAGATCTCATTTAAACTGTGTGAGAAATTCTGGGGGTTGTCATACCCTTTCTGTAGCTGCACCATAAAGGTTCTGGCCATGCTATGTCCAAGACAAAAATTCTTTCCCATCCTCTTTGCTTGGAGCACCTACATGGGATAACGGACCTTTCCCAGCAGAAAGCAGTGGAGTCATTGGAGAATCTAAGGGGAACCCTGCCTGGAGTGGGGACCTCTCCCATCTGCTTGAGGACAGAAGACCTTGGAAGACAGCACCATCATAGGGCTAGGACATGACCTGCACACACACCACAGGGCAACCAACAGTACATAACAGGCACTGTGTTTGGGCTGGGAACATTTAGAAAGTGGATCACTGTTGGCTCTCACCTTCATCTCCATATAAAACAGGGATTGGACACAGGGGATTCCTGTTGGAAAACCAGGTGAAATGGGGATGAGAAAGCCATCAGAGAAGTGGAGAATAAAACAAAAAAAACCACCAAACCAAAGCCACAGAATGCCTTACATGATCCTCTACCCGATAAGACTCTGCAACGACACAAAGTCCATCTTTATTCTGATTGCCATGTACAACACAAGCATCTTTGTTCTCCTGTCATCTCCTAGAGCACAGGCTGATGCTGTGGGGAGAAGGGTCCCTCTCCATCCCCTTTGCAGTCACAAGAACTCCCTGATGTGGGTGAGCTCCCACTGCTTACCTGCCTGAGGATATCTGGCAGCTTTTACATTCCACTTCAGCCAAGTTACTTGGTTCAAAAATGACCAACTTTCTTTCCAACAGGCATCAAAAAAGTTCTCTTTGGGCTCTCTGTGTGAAACAGGTTCTTTTCTTACCAGTTAAGAGTCTAGGTTTCTTCTTCAAGCAACATTTCAGCTTGAAACACATTACTGCTACACACACGCACACAAAGCTGCATATCCAAGCTAGAGGGATGGAAATCCAGAGGCTATAGAGATTCCTTCCAGGGGAATATCCACCCCTCCCTATATTCTCAGGGGGACAAAGAGAGACTTTAATTCACAGTCCTGAGAGTTCCTGAAGCTCGAAGGGGACACTGACATATCCAGCCAGCATTTTAGGAGCATCATTTAAAGCCGTACCAGCAGTGCCAGCAACACGCACAGCTAAGCACGCTTCCCTCTTAGTTGTAGGGAGGGGGATCGAGCTGTCATCCTTCCACACAGTCTCACCTCAGCAGCACAGCCAAAATATTTGACAGACCCCAGATGAGTCTCCTTTCTAGAGGTGTGATGGCACAGCGAAATAATGACAGTGATCAGCAAACAGAAATTGCAGTCAGACAGCTCTAACCACCCCCCGCACACAGGCAGTCTCACACACGCACCCTTTGGCTGTCAGGAGAAGCACAAGACTTTTTTTTTTTTTTTTTTTTTTTTTTTTTTTTCCCTGGGCAAAGTGCTGGGAAACTCTCCGGCAGGGCCAGGGAGAGCCTCAGAGTCTGGGAGGGGAGGACACTCACCTGGGCAGGAGCGTGGAGCCGGGGAGGGGGATGGAGAGAGCGGGTGTCCCGGGTCTCCCCTTCACCCTTCGGTCGGGGATGACAGAACCGTGGCTAGTGCCGGCAGGGCCGGGGCTGGAAGCCCAGCCGTGCGCTGGGAGGAGCAGGATCTCACATGCCACCTCTCCTCTCTCCGACGAGCTCGGGAAACTTTGCTCCGGCGCCAGGCGAGCCCCCGGGAGAGCTGGGCAGGCTCCGTGCGAGCTTGGCCGCCTTCTCCCCGCTTTCCTCCTTCCCCTCGGAGAATGATGTCCTTCTCCTCAGGCAGAAGTGGGTTCAGACGCAGCATCTCTGCCCCGCCGCATCCTCTCCTGCCTCCTCCTCCTCCTCCTCCTCCTCCAGCCCGCGGTCCCCAGCAAGGCTCAGCCCCGCCGCCTCCCTCGCTGTCCGGCAGGTTCTCTCCCTCTCCCCGCGCCTCCTTTTTTCTTCTTCCTTTTCTTACTTCAAGGCTGCAGCTCCCGCCCCCTTCAGCTGACAGAGGTGGCCGGAGCAGAACAGCCCCTTTTTAACCTCTAGGAGGGGAAAAACCCCGGAGCGAGTCCCCGCGGAGGGGCAGCCCCAGCCCCGCTCCGGCACCCCCGGGGCGGGGAACAAAGAGGAGGAGAAAATCACGGCCAAGTGCCAAGGAATAAGATGCAGGCGCTCCGCTTGCTGCAGAGAGGCAGGGAGCCCTTAAACGCAAGAGGTTTGAAACATGGGTTACAAATAATAATCCTTTTTTAAAAAAATAAAATACGAGTGGTGTCCGGGTGCCTTGGGATGCTGGAGGGATGCAGGAGGGGCTCCTCGCTGGGTGGTCGGCAGTGAGGGGTGCTGAGACAGGACCTCCCAGAGGTGGAAACGTTCAGAGTGTGGGAGCTGGCAAAAAAAAAAAAAAAAGAACCAACAACAAAAAAAGCCCCCAAACAAACAAAACGCCCTCAGATGTAAAACTAATGTTTTAACGTGGCAATCAGATCTCAGGTACGCTTAAATGCTTGCCAACAGGATGCTAGACCCCGTTGCAAGCACGGCCAAGATCTCAGCTCCCGTATCAAGAAGCCAATCTCTGTCTGTTTGCAGAGTTGGTGACCACAGGAAACGGCAAATTGCAAGTTGTGCCCTGGATGGAGAGCAGGTAATCCATCCACAGCTTCAGCAGTGCTGACACTCACACGCGCTCGCCTGCTCTCCGTGCCCACACTGCTGGAACCAGCCTGGATGCTGCCCGTGACAACTGAGCAGAGGCATGTCTCCAGCTTATTGCAGTCGAGTTCTGTATGAATCGGGCTGGAGCTGATTGAACATGAATCATGCTCCCCTCTATTCTAAATGATTGCTTTCATGGTCTTGAGAGAGAGAGGAGAAAGGTAACATAGAGATGGGGAAAAACAAAGGTCAAAGAGAGAAATTGCTGAAGAGGAATGAATTCTTACTTCTCTCTGTTCTTCAGGCACTGCCCCAGCCTGAGTATTCTTAATTCAGCAGCATCCTCTACTGCATTAAATTGCATTTCACCTTACAAGTCATCCTGGAAAATCAGGCAAAACCAAGATTTGCAGAAAGGAGTCCATCCCCTGCTGAGGAAGACAACTCTGTTTTCTCCTTAGCTTGGCTAATGCTAACAGCACACTGCACGACTTGAACAAGAGGGCAGGAGGGTATCAGAAAAGCAGTGCTGCTCAGATATGTTGACTGCCTGGGCTTCTAGAAGGAAATAAATGGGAAATCTCATTGCAGACCTTGCTAGAGATGCAGCATCTCCACTAAGGATTCCCTGGTCCTGTAACACAAGGTTCAGAATGGCTCAGTGCACTCATCACTACCAGAAAAGTGATGGGAGAGTTCACGATGGAAGATTTTCTGGAGAAAATCTCAGCGTGGCACAGCTGAGAGAGGCAGTTCCACATGTGGCAGAACTGGTGTTTAGGGATCGCTGACTGTTGCTGGGTAGAAACTGCAGTGGCTGAACTCGTTCTTGGTGTGGCGCAATGGAAACAGCCCTATAAGCCATGTTTATTTAGGAACAGTGGCTGCCAGAGGGAAAGAGACCCCTGGGGTCATTCAAGTCCCCTGCTATTGCGTTGTATAATAGCATTCATAAAGTGCTCAAGCTCCAAAGGGGCCCAATTAATACTGAATGACCTGTGAGATGTTCCCTAATTGCACAAGGTAGCGATGAAGAGGCTGCGCCCGCTTCAGGTTGGCTGCTGCACGACTCCCTGTCACACTTTCTGCTTAATGGCCCATAAACCCAATAAAAAGACTTTACTGAAACATTACATGTTTAGGGCTCCACTGAAGCAACGATTCTGAGTTTCACATAAATGGCCCTGACAGCCTGGCAGACGGCATTCACATGATTAAAACAACTATGAATTCAAGAACTCAAACTAAAGGCTAGATTTCCCACTGGTATAAATCAGAGCAGATTCATGTCCTTGCGGAGCTTTGATAGCTCATGAGCATTCACGGTTTGCCAAGGGGGTTTTGCCAAGCTGATGGTTTCTAACTCCAAACTCGCCAGGGACTGGGAAGCCCTGCCTTCTTTTAGAGGCAAGATCCCAGCCTCCAGCTGACTAGAACTGATATTCCTCTGGGAGAAGCTGTTTGTTTCCAGCTTCTGCTGAATTCAGAAATTAGCTGAAGTCAGAAATTTCTGAATGAGAGGCAAAATTGCCCGCCTGCCTTTCCCCGCTGTCAGTTCCCAATTCTGGTTTACATTACTAAGAAATCGAGCTCAAGCACTCTTGCACCCACAAAGGCTCGGCTTTAGTGTCACCACCTCCTGGTCTGAAGCAGGGCAGGATGGTGACCACCGCATAGGAAGCCCTTAGATACCACATTGGTTTTGGGGGGTTTCTTTCTGCAAGAATAATTGGAAAAAGGTGGGAAGGGCAAGGATGACCCATGCTTTCATAGAAGTTTCAAAGGATTTTGTTTGAGACTAACACTGGAGTGAAAGAAAAGCATCCATGCTTACGAGAAGAGCAGCCTGACAACAGTCCACAGCCTCAGCACAACAGGACCAAAAAGCAGCAGCCTGTGATGCTGCCTGCTGAACCATACCCATCACACAAGGAGCGTGTGGGAGACAGAGAACGCCTGGAAGTTTATGGTCCAATAACATCATTAGACAAAGGTCACTGCCAAAATGTCCCCCTGCAGATTTCCATGAGGTCTCCGGAACTGGCAGGTCTTGGTGCATTTACATTTTAATTGCCTCTTAAGGGAAGGAAACGCCAAACCGAATCTGCTGTTGCTCCAAACCGCTTCTAAATGCCACTACCTCTCTCTGAAAGTTTATGCTACAGCAGGATTCGTCTCTGTCTCACGGCTCTGGGCTCTGGGCTGGTTCTGGCAATTCAGAAGAGGGCAAGGGCTATTTCTGCACCAGTGTTCACCTGTCTATAATATCAAGTACAGAAAGAAGGAGGTAAAAAAGAAATTAGTATTCATCATTTCTAGAGGCAGCTGTGAAATTGCTGTGCAGGAGATTTAAACCCATGAAGGAGACACCTGAGCGTGTAATTAAAATCACAGGACTCTGCTGTGGAGAACAACAGCATTAGTGCGCTCTGTCCCAAAACAGAGGTACAACCTGACCTGTCAAACACAACAGACCAGCTACAGCTTCTGGCTCTCAATGTCCTTGCATTTCCCATCACTGGGAATGGCCTGAGGGGCAAAGCTTGCTCTAGGTTTGCCATGGTCCTCACGATCTAAGCCTCTGCTATTGACAGGTGTTGAGGTAGAATAACAAGTGAGGTAAATATTTTTGCCTGGTCACAGATGACCATTCTCATATCCAGGGATGAAGCTTTTGTTGTTTCTGAATGTAGACCAAAACTAGCTTTTCTAATCAGAGCAGCTTGGCAGCCACACTTCAGGCCTGGTCTCCCTCAGGACAACTGCAATGTCCAATGTACTCACTGCATCGCAGCAGGGATAGTTCCTACTTTTACTCTGCTCTTCCCGGGAGCATTCTCATCATGCACAGCACTGGCTTCATGACCCAAAGCATCTGGGCCAGCTGCTCCCAGATTCATTAGCAGCTGCTCCCATCCCCTGTGTGCTTATGCCATACAGTGATCCCCTTCAGAGCAGAGGTCAATTAACCCCCAATTAACCATTTTAGCTGAAGACTGTAGGCAGAATGTCTGTATTTCCTCACCAGTTCGCATTTCCTCAGGGTGCTGGCAGCTTTCACCATGTGTCTGTAGAGCACTCAGCTCAGCTGAGCCCACCAAGCCCCTCCATTCAAAGAGCTGTGACCTGACATGGACCCACGGTCCACTCATGCCAAGACTTCTGCACACAGTCCTGAGGAAGCTGAAGTGAGAACAGGACACTGCTGGGAGACAGACGGAGAAAGGTATAATGAGTTGTCTTCATGACACTGTTTGGGATTTGGGCCCTGGACAGAAGGGGGATCTCAGCTAGGCAGTCAACAGCCCAATTTCCAACATCACTAAATCTTTGCCTCTGATCAGGTGATCTACTTCCATAGCACCTTTGTGGTTTGGTGGATTTTTAAAAATAATCTAGAGATCATTTTTCTCCCTTCACACAAACAAAAAAACACCCAAGGACTTCCAGATGTTCAAACAAGTTTCACCTTCCTATGACACCCTCTGAAAATACTGAGCTGAAGAAAGTCAGCAGACAGGAAACATCTGTGCAAGTGGCTGTCCTGTTACACAAACAGTACAGTAATTTTTTATGAAGCTTTCTCAAACGGGAGGAAATCAGCAGGTCAGTTATCAGCAAGGGGCAAATATTTTTAATTACCTTGCAGGGAGGATTATGCATCCTGTGTTTAATTCTCAAAGGTTCCCACTGGCAAACTAATTAGCAAGCAGCTTCACTGGAAAACCAGGCTTGAAGTTCTGTGGCTTTATTCGACCAGGAGGCAAACACCCAGTTCATTCTCCACTGTCACATTATGGTCCTCTCTGCTGGTCAAAGGATCTGGAAGAGACAAAACCAGGTAGTTTTCCCATCAGCATCTCCACTTCATGATTTCAAATGCAGTTTAGGAGAGACCTCAGTGTTACATCTTCTTTTTTAAAAGAAGTGCTGATAGAAATTTTAGTTGAAGGGCTGTTGGCTCCTCATAAGCTGAAGTCAGTGTGTGCATTATATATTATAGTTTATACTCTATATATTATACTCTATATTACATATTCTAATATTTTTTCTTATCTTCCCCTTCTCCTCCAGGAGGAATACACAAATGCATCTGATCCACATTTGAGCTGCCAAGAGCTAGAGTTAGTTAGTTAAGAGCTTTGATGGGGTAGGATTCATGATAGCGAAGTCCTGATCCTGTAGAGCCTTTAAATATGAGATTTTTCTAGGGATTGGCCTATGGACTTCAGCAGGACTACTCACAACCCTGAAGGTAAGTACGTACTTTCTATGGTCAGTACCTTCACCAGATAAAGCAGAAGTAACCTCACAAGAACAAATGATGTGCATGGATACAGGGTCAAGCCACATAAACTAAACATCACATGAACAAGGAACTGCCCTTCCAAAAGCATTGACGCTCTTCTGTTGGGAGTATGTCTTAGGTGAATTTAAGGATGTTTCTGAGGGTGGGATTTAGGTGGTGTCACAAACCAGCAGAGGTGAATTGGGCTTTTGATCATGAAGAAAGCCAGAAAATGAAAGTATCTGAAAGGAAACAATAACCAAATGTCATGTCCTCTCTAAACCTAATTCTGGTGGCCCAAAGCACAAGAAAGAGGACGGCCATCTGTGCCACCTTTTGACACCAGGTAACCTACCACATCAATTCTGCCTTAGGAACTAAATCCACCAAGTTGGCCTGCCCACAATTTCTTCCTGTCCATCCAGCTACTCAGATACCCCCTTGAGCAAGGTACTGCTGCCCAGTTGAGCCACAGGCAACACCAAAGGCTAACTGCAAGCATGCTTTTGGGTGCCTTAGGTACAAATGTGTTTGTCTCTCTCATCCTCATGGGGAAAAGCACCTACATGGTGATTTAGACTATCAAAACCTGTTACCCAATGGAAGCAGGTTAAGCTAGTTACTATGGGTAAAATGAGGGATTATAGCTTTCCACTTCTTGATAATTTTATTTTTTTCAATGGTGTTCCCATTCAACCTGTCCCTGGACGTGGAGACCAAAATACCTTTGGAACAGATCTGATGTTGCTTTGTGAGCCAGCAAGAGACTTAATTTGTGCCTGTTATATCCACCCGATGGTCAACTTGTAGCATGCCAGACCACAAGAGATACTAATTACCATCAACATAAATCACATTAGCCAGTTTGGATTCCTGGAAAATCTAGCTTTGAGGCATGTCAGACTCAACACTATCAACAGATGGTGTTTCTGTCTGAAAAGGAAACATGTCCTTGATCAGTTCGTCACTGCTTAGGGCGCTGATGCTCGTTTCTCACCCAACAGTCATCACCCAAGGTCTGAGGCTTTACGTGGCAACACACAGTCTACAAGGGTGATTAAGATCTGGAAATACAGGCAGTGCTGAAAAGCATTGTCAGTGGGATGGAGTTTATGACCCTTCAAAATATCTAACACCTTGGACACAGATGAGATCTCTTGAAAGTTTTTGTGGCTTGTAAAAACTCCTGTGTCCCTCGTGGCTCAATCTGCAGTACAACAGTAGGCCACTTCACAAAGTGAGTCCTTAACTCTTCAGATCAGCAAAATAAGCAAGACCAGTAAAAATTAGAGATCAGAATTGGGACTCCTTATGTGAAGGTCTCTAAATATTTTCAATGTGCATCCTATCTCCTCAACTGCGGGGTGCATAAAAAAACCAGACTATTTAGATCCTTCTGTGGTTTAGCCAGATCCCACAAAACTTCATGAAAGTTGTTGCAGTGACTTCAGTGAGCTGTGAACAAGGTCTGTAGGATGCTGCCTTCTGAAACATATTTGCCCTCTGGTAGAGAGCAGATGTGTGGGGCCTCCGTATAGGATATCAAGTTATAACATGGCAAAGCACGGACCATTAATCACATCCTTAAATGAAGTGATTATAAGGTCATCACGTCAAACATTGCCTAGCATCATTGTGCCTGCACAAGTTTTATTTTACATAGAGCCTGGGGAAGCAGCTGGTTAAAACACTTGACTCCAACTCATTAGCTCTGGTGCAAAGCCTCTCTGCTAATACACTTAATCTTCCTGCCTCTCAGTTCTTACACCACCCTCCCAGTGTCATCACCAAACGCAGTGAAAGGGTTCTACTTTCCCTCAAAGAACCTGCTGTCAGGATGAGTTCAGCCCTCAGACACCATAGACCAGAGGGCTGCGTTTGCCTATAGCAGACATAGACACGCACATACCCTACACCAGACCCTGTCACTACCCACCGGTCCATATGGAGCAACTGCTTCTCACAAATGTGAGGTTAGCTGTATGTGATAGACATCTTTTTGCCTTCAGTAGCAGGATCCAGAGGAGGAAAACAAAAATCCCACAATAATTATGTGCCATGAAAATTATAGCAGCCCACACATGATTAATTCCGTAGGCTTTGGAATGAGATCTTCAGTAGAAATCAGTAGTGTGGTCATATAACCTTTGCAGTTCTATTTACAGTAGTTGAAGAGAGAGGAGAAGAACACCAAGTCAAGCAAGTTTCATCTCCTGTCAAGAGCAGCCACCAGTGTTTGCCCTCAAGAAAATGATCTTTCCTTTTAAGCAACAGGCACAGGACAGAAGTTCCTATTTCACCATGCTATTCACAGACTGATGGGATCCACAAACCAGTAAATTGGGAAAGGTGCCTCTCCTCTGTGTGTGCGGACACACCATTTCAGACACATGCCAGCAGAATTGGAGTAGATGAGTTCAGAGCAGTAGGATGTAGACAAGCACCACCAGCCTGTACCTCTACCAGCAGATATGAGAAAGCGTTACTCACTCACTACAGCTGGGTGGATGACTGACTGGGCAGGACAAGAGCTTCTGTAGACAGGTTTTAGTGCTATTTAATTTTAGAAGTCACTGAAATTGCACTATCATCTCCCTTTCCCCATCCCACATACAGACGGTGCAGGTAGAGGGAAAAGCTGCCTTGGTCAGTCTGCTGGGTGGAGGAGTTAGCAGGGTCTCTCTGAGGGCTAAGACCAGGTGAGAATTAAGCACAGAACTCTCAGCCATCGTAACTGCCAGGGTAATGTGACATTCTGAATAAATCTCGCATCCTCTTTAGCAAAGCTTGTAGAGCTGAGAAATCATGAAGTGTCTTAGAAGCAGATGTTGGTTTACAGGAGCACTTTTCCAGTGCCACAGATGTGGTCAAAGCCGGATGCCCCTTCCCTCGTCACCTTTCCCTATGTTTTTTTGTAATATTCACTTACATTTCCCCCCTTCCACAGAGATCACGGACTGAAGGTGTCAGATGCTGCATAAACGCATGGATGTAAGAGGTTTCTGTCTCTAAGAGGATGGGGGAATAGTCACACACACACATTTGGCAGAGTGGGACACTGAGGCACAAAGACTACCTCAAAATGAGTCCCATCTCAAGCCCACAGTCCAGACCTGCCTTCCCCAGCCTGGGAGGCAATGAGGAGAGGCTTCCCAGGGTTTGTGCATCACCCAGAGATGCAGCACAACTGCAAAGATGCTGTGAACATCCCACCCTGCTGCCCAGGGGACCGGCAGCCAGCCACTGAGCACTCAGTCCCTCTAAGATCTGCAGAAGGTAAGGGTTTCACTGTTTTTCTCACTAAATCATTTGTCAAAAGAAGAAAAATGGATGCTTAACCTGCCTGTGTGAGGAGTCACTGTTTGCAGCGCCTATTCCTTAGGCAGTAGAAGCAGTGCCTAGAATTATTCACCACTATTTTAAGTAAATAGGAAAAAAAAAAATAGTCTGTGTATATCCATTGTCCCGAAGATCAAAGTGCGCAGCAAACAAAGCAGCAGCTCAGGCTGAGGGTAAGAAACAGGAGAGAAAGCCCAAACAGCACTGATTTGACTGGGGGAGGTGGTTTGTGCAATGGCAAACTGCTGGGGAAGGATCTGCAGGACCTAATGAAGCCAGGGCTGATTTGCGACCATTTTCTCATGCCCAGCAAGTGAGAGACTGCCCCAAAAATACCGGAATGTGTTTGGATACAGGATGAATTCACCAGCTGTTTTCTGAAAAGCCTGGGATGCTGCAAACACGATCAAGGAAGTAGAAAGAAAAATAAATAAACCCAAAAAACTGGAAAGATCTTGGATGAGTGTTTCTGTGACTGTTTGAAAGGAGTAAAATGGTCTCCTTTGAACACACGGCTTCTCCTCATCTTTCACCTGTGCTCTTTAATTGATCATTAGTTTTTCATAAAAAGGACAGGTAGTTACCAGTGGGTATGGAGGCATTCCCCTGGCTTTCTGGTCAGGCGAGGACTGAACTTTCCCTGCCTCCTCAGTGAAAGGGATGGGGATCAGAGCTCCTGCTTAGCGTTCATTTGCGATTCTGACCTGCTGCTAATTAGACTCCCCAGCCCTACAGTCTCTGCCCAGCCAACAGAGAGTTTAACTCCAACAGAGAGACTCACTTCTTAAAGACTGTCACTGGCTTCCCCACTGATTTGGTTTTCTCAGGATCTGGGGAGGATGTTCACAAGTGATGAGCCCATGGCATAACCTCTCACCAGCCACCAGCTGCAGACCACACACACTCCCATCCCCTTCCAATTATGAACCGAACTGTGTGAGCAGCACCACACAGTCTTTTTACCGGAGCAGGCCAGCTCTAGAGATTCAGCTAACGAGGGGCACCTCGTTAAGTACCTCAGCTGATGTGTTTTCCTTTGCACTCAAGATGGGCCTGGAGCATTCACATCGACTGCTGAAAGGAGCTTGCTCACAACTGCTAACTCATTAAGCGCAGTAACTCAACAACTTGCCATATCTGATGGTCTCTAAATAATTAAAGCGTGTCCCTTACTGCTCCTTGCTGCTCATTTAGCAAGTTTTCTAGCCTTCACCTTGCAGTGGTTTTTCCTCCAATGGAATTAATGGAGGTACTTCTTGAAAGTGCCTGCTTAAGCAGCTCACCAGCCAGTCTCCAGCATCTTCTCCAGGGCTTCCATCGTCCTAACAAGATCTACCTTACCAAAGGAACCACACCTTCTCTGTCTCCAAGCTTTTACCACCAGCTTGGCCACCAGGAAGCTGAACCCTTACCTACGCCACGCGTTGCTCCCAGCTTCCCCAGGCACAGATGGATCACAGATGCAGCTGGGTGTTTGTCATGTTTAACCCCATTTTATAAAATTGGAAGCAAGTGCTTTCCCCATCCCTGTCTCACCTGGGAGAAATCTTCTGCTGGCTCCTTTGCATGTTCGAATGGGTGCAATTTGATGCTGGGTGATTCAAAGTACACTTGTACTTCCCTGTGGGATTTTCTGCTCTCTGCTGGGGCCTGTACAACACCTACTCCTCTCAGTGGGAAACGGTACATGCTTCACAGAAAGAGCAAGAAGCCGGAGTACTGCGTATTTGCATTTCTCATACAGTTCTGTGCACAACTGCAGCTTATTCCTGATTCAATAACGTGGTGATCCCAGCTTCTGGAGGGATGGATTAAATCAATGATTAATTTAAAGTGATTTATACCTTTTAACCATTCAAGCATATTTCCCAGGTCTGAGACCTGCAAGCCACCCTGGATCAATGCCTGGAAATCTATGAATATTATTTCAGGTGTAACTATTTATCCTCCATAACACAGCAACATCCTCACCGCTAAGGAACCAGTTCACCCCTTGGCTCAGCCAGAGTGCTGTTTTCTGACATTTTGTGTCCAGTCTACTCGTTTTCTCCTTCCAGGGATCATCCAGCAGGCCTGGGGATGCACAGGTGGGGTATATGGAGAGATGCTGTGGTTCCTCTGCCGCTGCCCCTGTGCAGCCCTAGCCCGCTCTCGACAGGGAGCCAAGGACCAGTGTCCCCAAGGCCCACTGCTCCCTGCCAGCCAACCCGAGAGGCTCCTGCAGCAGCCGAGAGTACAACAGGCAGTTTGCAATCTCCATCCTTCCCTGTGTTTATCAGGCAACAATGGTTTTGGTTGTTTTTTCCCCAACCAGGAGATTCTTGCTGATTACCAAACCACCCACGACACAGGACAGGGTTTCCTGCACCAGGCAGGCACTGAGAAAAGCTTGTTGTGACTTAGGAAATGAGAAAATGTGCCCTTTTCTTCCTACCTCTGCCCCGACTCCCAGGCGTGATGGTCCATGGTACAATACAGTCTCTCTGCACCTTGCTCACCCCTTCTGCAAAACAGGGTTAATTGTATCTTGAGCATCTTGTGTGTTCCAGCCATAAACTCTCCTGCTCTGCACCTTGCTGCAAGTCTCCATCTGAATGACCAGAGAAATAGAAACGAGAAATAGAAACAGCAGCAGAAGGGCTGAGCTGACACTGACACAGTTGTATAAACAACACAAAGTTGACTCTAATACTCGAGTGGCAGAAGTGTCCGTGTAGGGAGGCAGCAGCAGGAGACTAGACTGCAGGCAAAATAAAAATGAAGAAAATTTAATTGCAATAAAATTTCCCCAGATAGCGCTTGACTGGCTAGCTATATCACGAGTGGCATGTTTGTTAGAAAGCATTAATAAAACCTGCAGTATAATCCAGGAGGATTCATAGGAAACATTACACAGGAATTTATGGGTCTACTGCAAAGTTTTATGCCCTCAGTACTGAGGCTCAGTTCCAGAAGACAGACTCTGTGGTGGGCTGGAAGCTCTCCCTGCTGTCCAAAACAGGCAGGTGGAGAAAGAAGCGCCTTTTGGGGTGGCAGGACTCTCTGTGGGACTTAGCATTACACCAGTAAGGTATCAGAGCATACGAATCGGCTGCTGGTCCCCCCCAAAGCAGAGGGAATTGCCCCACACATTGCTGCAGGGACTCTCTGGCCATTGACTTGGGTTTTGATCTGGCCTTTTCATTTGCCAGAGCAGAAGCCAAATGAAATTTTTTGATTTTAGCCCTCCCAGCTGTACCCCCAGCCCTTGTGAGGGCAGGAGGCTGACCGGAGGAAGGGTGAGAGCAGGACGCGTGGATTGGAGATGAACAGGTAGAGAAACAAGAGCAAAGCAGGGAGACACACACAGACACACACATGAACAGCACCACATAAGCCTCGCTTCTGAAGGAAACCTGGCCAAAAAATAATTAAGGCCTATTCAGACCCTAGCCAGTTGGACCCAGTGATGGGCACGTGCATCTGCCCAGGCATTTCAGAGCCCTGCTTCTGCCGCACTGCAACTAGGGGTCTGCAGCAGCTGAAAAGAGCCAGAGTCAGATTTTACTGTGCTGGGGACGAGGAGCAGGAGAGGTGATGCTCCGAAGCCTCCTCCTCGCTGTGGGGTGAGCAGTGGTCACGCAGGTGGCTGCCCACAGCCCAGCTGCATCCAGCCCCACGCGGGGCTGAGATCACGCTGCAGCGCGGTGGAGGGAAGGGAAGGCAGGCAGCATAAAGGATGGAGAAAAACAGCAGCCTCTTCCATTGTCAGCCAAGAAGTAAATACGCTCATCTCTCAGAGAAAATGCCAGCGACCACCTCTTCCACTTGTTATCATTCCTTTTCCGTTTGCTTTTAATTTGCTCAACCTATAATTCGTTAAACAGGCTGCCCAGTAGGTATCATCTCAGAACTGGCTATTATACAGGTACTGCTTTTAGCCTGGAGCAGAGAGAAACCTGTCACCATCAAGACTGGGGATACAGCCAGGAAAGCTGCCCGTTTCACCAGGAATATACTAAACATAAATTGTGTCCTGTTTCCACCCTGTAACACTTTGAGCTCCTTGCAACAGCAGCCCTAAAAATCACGATGCAACCAGGACATCGCACAGACCAATGATGAAAGGCCACAGGAATAACGCAGGGACATAGACCACACAGGGGATCCACTTAGGAACTCGGAAGGACTAACCCACATCAGAGAGTCCCAATGTTTTGAGGCAGGGAGCGGTCTCTCTGCTCTGCGTTTGCAGTACAGCACCCAATACACACTTCCTTGGGTGGAGATATGAGTAGCAGAACTAGGCAGAGCTGATCAGAAAGTCTTCCAAACCCTTGTTTCACCAAGGAAACCATACAAGGTTTCACCTAAAACATCTCAGGTACGATGAAACTAAGCTGATTTTCTTGCAAAGTCTAGATGCCTGCTTTCCTCCTAGACTGACCAAGGACAAGCATCAGGTCCCTTAGCCTGTTGATGTATGGATGAAGCAGGCCTGAGCTCCCAGCTTTGCAGCAGAGACCTCAGAGCCTTGAGGTGGCTGCAGAGATCCCACAGAACCTGGGGCTCATGGCCTGGCCAGAGCCATTGACCCCCAAAGCCTCCTGCAGCTTCAAAAGGGAACTAGAGTCAGCACAAAACCCACCAACATCCCCAAGGAGCTACCAGGTCTGAAAGCATCTAAGCTCACACAAAAACATAACTCTAAACCAAAGTCTTCAACTCCACAGAAAGATTGGATTTTTCAGCCAGCAGACTCTCAAGGACAGCTACAACCCCCAAATTTAAAGAACAAAAAGTATTTGACTGCTTAGATGTTTTGTGGCAGGAGGAAAGTGGCATGGTGTAGACCAGAACAGCCTTCAGTTCCTTTGGAAAAGGAATCCATAGGAAGGTATTGGCTTCTGACACCTGCTGAAGCCTTATCTGCCCTGCTGAGTGCCCATGGACATCCAGCAAACATTATGGGTCATGCACCCAGTGCCTGCAGGTGATTCCTTCAGGAGCAAAGGACACAGATTGACTTCAGGCCAGCTGGGAAAAGGACCTCAATCTCCCACTTGCTCCTGTTGTCTTTTTCCAGGCAAGCTGTATCTTAGAGCCCTCTCAAAACATTCTTTCTAGCTATTTTTGATGCTTTTTGGAGTGGAGCCCTGCAGCTCCAGCACTGCAGGCTCTGGCCCTCCCACGGGGTTAATGTCCCAGTCCTGCTGCATGAGGCACTTACACAGGTCCTCTAGCTCCAACCAAAGACAAATACTGATTCCAGTACATCAGAAGCAATTTCTGTCAAACAACACAATGTTCAGCTCACCCACAGGCAAACCCACAGAAAACAAAGGAGTAAAGGCAACATGTGGTCCATCTGCAAGCCCTTTACCCAGACCAGGCTCCTGTAATGTCCCCCATAGCCCAGGTACTTCCAGGTGCATTCCCCAGAGCCTGGCACCCTACAGATGTGTGAGAAACACTGCTGGTCTACACCTTCTTCCTGCTTTTCAACAAAGCAAGATAATTCTGTGGCCAACAGTTTCCATCAGCTCCAGCCAGAGCAACCCTTTTGATTGTCGGTATGGGTAAGGGAGGTGGACAAAAACAGTTCTGGCATTAAAACAAGACAATTCACCCCAGAACAGCATCCCACCCTGTCCTGCCAGACCTGAGTGCTTGTCAAAGACTCATCGCCCTTTTATCCTAGTGTGATTTCTTCCTAACTTCCCCACCTACAGCCTCCTTTAACCCAGCAAAGGTCTCATTTCTCCACTTCACATGTATTCACCACCACCCTGGGCCTCTGGGGCTGCAGGAGCAGAGCGAGGAAACATGCCACTAGGACAAGGAAAACTTTAGGTCTTGGGTTTGGTGAAGATTTGGCACTAGAAAGCAGAAGAAGATGGAAATGGGATATTCATCACCTGCTGTGTTGGACTGTTTGGCCACTGATTCAGAAGACGAGATCTCTTCCCAAGATTGCAGTTGACACATCCCACCCAGAAAGCTCTGACTTTGCAAGCGATTATTTCATGACGAAGATGAGCTGCTGCTTCTCTCTGTAGGTCTTGTGAGAGCAGCATGACCCAATGTTTTTCACCCACTCTCCTCCTGTTTTCATCCGTCGGAGGAAGCGAACATCAGCTCTCTGAGGTCAGACAGCTTCCACTCAGGTTTCACCACCAACTAATTATTACAAAGGGGCAGGAAATAGAAACCAGCCTGGGATCATACCAGACGTGGGCTAGGAAAATTCTCAAGTTCATCTGCTGTGGTTAAGCTGCCTATTAGAAGCTGAATAAGAAATATGATTAAAGATAGCTGTTATTGCAGTTTGGAGCCAACAGCGACAGCTTGTACTGGGAAGCTCAACACGTTGTGCCTGAGAAAGCCCACTGTACGCATTAGATTACATTCGTTTGGGGAAGTATCAGGCTGCAAGATGGAAAGACTCAAACCTTTGGGCCACTGAACAGCAGCAAAACAAAGAGAAAGCTGAATGTCATTCAAAATGGGGAAGATTAGGCAGGGAGATAGGGAGCGGGGCTGCACCAAGGTAGTCTTTTAGACACTGCCCAAACAGTGCTGCTGTAGGAGGTGAAGCGAGGGGCTGCAGCAGCGTAGGATAACATGTAGGAAAATAAAAGTATCTTGATATCTGCCCCCTTGCTTCTGATGAGCAAAGGCAGCATCTACATCCCACATTCAAGTCTTGCAAGCACACTGGAGCGGGCATGACTGGGGTCCTACTGTGGTCACCAGCTCTTTGGGACAGGAATGACGTAGGAAATCCTTCTGACCTTTTATTACAGAAGGGGTCTTAAACATGTTGAAATGAAGTGGCTTGCTCTGGGTCACACCACAAGGTATTTGTAGGGCTGAGGACTAAACCTGCTTTTTTTCCAACCACTCTCCCTCAGCCATATCATGCCAATAAAGCCTTTGTCCTCATTTTCTCTCTTTGCAATAAACCATATTTCACTGAGCACAGACCTATCTGAATCTGCAGCTTGTAAATACACAAAGCAGTTATTGCATCTAACAATGTATTAAATTATACGTACTGATCCTATTAATGTACCAAGCCCACCTTGGGACAGCAGGACAGTATTTTCAAAGCTGTCTCCAGTCCCCGAAATGATTTCCACTCTTCTTCCTTAAGGCACAAGCTGGGGTGCGGCTGGACAGGTTTTCTTAATCTAGTGAGTTAAAGATGCAGCAGTGATACTAAAGTCGGGTACTGAAAAGAGCAGGCAACCAGGAGCATTGCTGACCTGCACACAACACACATATTTTCCTTCCTGTGACAGCTTTTGGTAATTTTACAAATGGTATTTTGCTAAAGAGAGATGTTATTTCTAGGTTTTATTAGAACTGGCCTCTTCACTTGTTCCACCACTTCTGCATCAAGTTTCATGATGCTCAGCACAGAAGGGGATGTGGCTCTGTAATAGTTTATAAGCCTCCCTGCCAATTTGGGAGCGAGTTTTTGTTCATACAAGTCTTTGAGAAAGTAGGCTGTTGAGGGAGATGTGCTCTTGCTGAAGGAAGGGCAACACTTAGCTACTGTCAAGTGAATCTCGATAGAAAATGAGACGGTCTGGGCCAGGGCAGACCGAAGCTGCTCTGCAAACGCTCAGTGCTAAGACAGCCAAGGCAATTGCATCAGTACAAGACAGATACCCCTGCATTTCCTACAGCCCGGGTCCCACGATACCTTGCTTTGGTAATGAGCCATAAGCAAAGAGACAATGCTTTCTGCAGCCCTCGTAAGAAGGAGACATCCAGAACTCTGCATTATTGTCGGTGTCCTTAACAGCCCATAAATAGAGCACTTGTGTTAAGAGACAGCCCGTTCCTCCCACTTATGCCACCGGCAGCCGCCTTCTCCCAGCCACAGCCAGAGCACTGCGGAATAAAGGACCTTGCCCCTTCAGAGCTGGTGCCTTATTTTAGCTTTTAGCAGCGAGGCCCTGGCGACTGGAAGGGAGGGGAAAAAAGAACAAAACAGCAGTGAGAGCTTTATGAAAGGACCAGAAAACAAAGTGCCAGGAAACCTACAGCAATGCTCCCCATGAATTGCAGCCAGGGTTTGAGCTGAGCAGCAAGGGCTGGAAGGAGGAGAAACAGCCAGCTCAATGCACCATCCAGCTCATCCCTGAAGCCAGAGGGATTCTCCACAGCCCCAGACTCCTCCTGGACCACATAGGGGAGCACAACTTCAGGGGGAGCTGACATCACTTAGTTATAATCTGAGTGAAAAAGCGACAGTCCCATAGTGTTAGGCTATGTGAGCACACAGACTAAGGTCCTGAAGACTGGATGTCCCACATGAAACAAGAAGACATAGGAAAAGTAATTATCCCATTTCCTTTCTTGAAACTGGAGGTAAACTGAGGCACAAAGCAGTTCCCAGGATAGGCGTCTGTGTGCATGGCTCAAGTCACGGATGCTAGAGAAAGAACTTCTGTTTCACGCATCAAAATCTCTAGGGAGTAAGTCTGAAGAAGAGGAATAGCACTTTTTGTGACTGCATTTTTAAAATACAACAGTTATTTTATGATATTGCTGGAATCACAGCACGTATGTTCTTGCATTGTGCAGACTTGGCCCCTGTCAGGCCTCCAGCTTCTGTCCGGAAATAAAACAATGGAAGAAATCTGTATTCCCCTCTGGAAATGTTCACACAAACAGCAGCACAGTTTTAATTAATGTAATTAGCACTTATAATATATTTCTGTTCTTACAGCTGTGACAACGCAGATGCCTTGAACTATACTGTTTGCCTCTCCAATCTTACTGGGACGTTTTGTCCTCTTTCAGCATGTTAAGCCACTGCCACAAAGAAAGTTCTTCCCAATGGGTTTTCCATGGGAAACTCAGGAAGATGGATGATTCGATGTTTCACAAGAGCCTATGATTCCCCATCCCAACTTCAGAGAAACTCTAGTTAGATCCAGTCCTGATCACACTGCTGAGAAGCCCCAGGCTGCTTCCGTTTGCTTGGGAGATCGAGACAAAAAGTGTCAGGGAGCAATTGGATAAGAAATGGTGTGGGAATAGTGGAGGGAGAGGCATCCCCCAGACCTTCCCTTCTCACCCCTTCATTACCAGCAGACTCACAACTCTGCCCCTTGTGCTGCAAGATGTAACTTTGGGAATGGTGGCAGCTCTGGAAGACATTCTGAGAAGGGAGCAAGGATGCAGATTGAGAGACAGCGTGGATATGCACCCGATGGGCAAGACTCAAAAAGACCTATTATCCCTGTGAAGTACACAGACACGGAGCAGCAATCATTAACTGCAGTCAAGTATATTATCTCTTCATGGGCTCTTCTCCTGCAGACCTGATAATTCATCTCATCCTACACCTTAAAAGATCTGATAGCTGGGAGATGTAACAAGAGAGATCTCACACCACAAGACATCATTAGTCTGACTACATCTACTCAAGGCTGTTTATTTTTCTCCAATACGAAGCAGAAACATTTAAAACCTTGACGTACAGTCAGGAGAACAAATGAACTGAGAGCCCAGCAAATCTGACAGTTACCCTCTTCTGCACGCTTCTCTGCTAATTCATGACTGCTGATGTTACGTGACAATTCTCCCCCTCATTAGCAATTACTGATTAGCCATATAACTCCAGTCCACGCACAGCCTCTGCGCTGATGCCCTAGGAGACCCTGGCTGTTTTCTTTCCCAGGGGGGCAAATACACCTCTCACAGCCCCGCTGTGCCCCCAACCAAACTTTTCTCATCATCCTCCCACTCTCTTTTTTTTTTTTTTTTTTGCTTTAAGAAAGAAACTGCAATGAAGACGAGATTGTTTCTACCAAGAGATGGTGGAGGCACCTCTGAAGCTCTTATGAATTACAAAAAGTCAAAGAGTATAAGCCTGCTGAGGGAGATATCACTTGCTGTCATCAGAAGACCTCCTGGGAAGAGCTGAACCCTGAGCGTCCCAAAAATTAAGAGTGTAAATTGATATGTGCTCCTTCGCTTCACAGAATCTGTGCGTCATATGAGGCAGGGGTAGCTGTTACCACGGAAACTAATCTAATCTTTATTTTAATTTTTGTTGTAGTCAGATCACAACAGATAGGAAATAGCCATGCTCAGAATTAGAGCAATTGTATGTACGAACACCTGCACAGAAAACATACGTAATTGTATACGTGGCTGTAACTAAATGTAAAAAAAATGGTTTTATATGGGGAATATACTTTTTATGGAAATAGAACCCAATTGGACTCAGAGACACACAGAACAGGCATAGCTCTGTGCACAGCCATTGTGTTGAGTGCAACTGAGTCTATCACCATCCTGCAGGAAAGGATGGTGTACAACTTCTGTACCTTCCATTTGGAGAAGTACTTTATCCCATCCAAACTGCCTGTCAGCTCATTCTCACTCCCATGAAGGCTTCTTCCAGAGAAGAAATACAGGGACTGCTTGCCCATGTCCCAATACAAAAGCCCTGATATCAACAACCAAAAAAGTCTTAGTCCAGGCAACAGTCTATCCTCAACACAGTAACATCCCCAGCCCAAGTCATGCATCTCAGGAAGGAAAATGCTCAAGATCTTCCTCTCTTGACTCACTGCAATTGCTGCCTGTCCCCAGGGCAGGGAGCCAAACAGAAAGCGCAAACAGGCCAAAATCAGGAATCCCAAGTTGGAAACCCCTCAAATTCCAGGTGTCAAAATGCTTGAAGCTCTGAGCAGGGAAGAGTGAAGTGCCTGAGGCACAAAATTGCTCAGATAGTGTTGGTGTGCCAGACACCCCTTAATGCCAGATGGCAGAGACAGACAGAAGAAAAACCTTAAGCACGTTCCCAGGACTTTAAGTATCTGTATGGTCAACATTCACCACCACCGTTTTTCAAATATGACAAGCCAGATCTTCTCCTGCTCTGAAATGGGATAGGTCTCATGACATCATCAACAAAGTTAAACTGGATTATGTCAACTTTGTTTTTATAAAAGGTCCTATCACCAAGATCTCTTTTGGGGTTGGGGTTTTTCTTGTTTTCTTTTACCTGGAGAGCAGGACTTTCTGCGAAGAGGTCGCAGCCAGAACACCATCCTCTGATATTGCTGTTATCAATGCAAATCCAGAAGACAGCTTGCAAAATTTACATCTTAAGGAGCCAGCACCAAGCAAAACTCATCACCTACAGGATCCGCCCTGAAACATCCTGAATCAAGAAGAACAATTTCAGCTAAAATTCAGCCTGTCTTCTGAGCCATGAGGCTGTAGGAGTGTTGTGTCACAGGTGAATCAGGCAGGAGGGAAACATGGAATAGCAAGTCTTCCTTAAGCTTCAGAAAGATGTCAAACCTCTCTGCCTTTTGCTGACTGCACAGCACACCTCCAGTTCATGAAGTCCTTAAGCTGTTGTTTGCTGGAGGCTGGGGGTTATGGGCAAGGAAAGTATTCTAATTACATGTCTTCCTTCAGCATCTCCTCCACTGACAGAAACAGAGTGCAGAGTTAAACAGGATTTTGCTTGACCCAAATCAACCTTTCTAATTCTCAGCAACAAGCCAAGATGTCCCAACCTCCAATTTAAAGGTGACAGGATTATCAGCCCCTCCCTTCAGCTATTTCCAAACTAGATCCCTACTTTGAGTGTCAGATCTCTGGTGAGCACAGGAGGAGACAAGCCAAGATTATGGAATAAAGGTGAAGTTCTGCTTTGAAGCAGTGACTTAATTTGGGCAGATGAGATAGGTGTTTAGAGAGAGATGGATGTTTGTGCCTGGAACAAGAACGAGCAGAGGAAGCAGCTCAGTAAATGATATGGTTTTAGGTATTTTTAGTAATGTAATGCAGCAGTAAGAGAAAAACAAAGAAGGAAGAGCAACAAACAACAAAAATCAGTTCGGCTTCAACCCAATACAACAGTATCACCCCAGTACATCAAAGCGAGCTCCTGGCCATCACCTATAAGGGCAGGCTAGAACAAATCCATTCCTATGATCCCGCAGTCTGACAACCCTGAGTGGGGTTGAGCACACCCCATCCCAGTGGATTTTAATCACTCACCACCAAGACTTGTCCCTCCATCTGCTCCTGGCTGCTGCTGGGAACCCTCCCATCACCTCCAACTGCAAAAACAGCAGCTGCAATTAATAATGTGCAGACATTCTCAATTGCTCATCTTGGCAGCCATCTGGCTTCATATCACATATATCCCTGCTATGCAAAGCAAAAGGGTATTTTATCTCCTGCCACCAATAGCTGAAGGACGGACTAAGAAACAAGCAAGACTGATCTGGAAGAGAAGACAGATTATAAAGAAGCAAGAGGCAGAGAGGAGGGTGCTCAGCAACGTATCTGTGCAAACGAAAAGGGAGCTACCTTACAGAAGCAACAATTGTGAGTTTCTATTCCGTGAGGGCCCATTTGGAGCAACGCTCCATGAAATCTCTGTCATTCATTTTGTCTGGTTTCCTTTGCTTTTCTACCATCATCGTTTTTGTTCTTAATTTCCCTTCTCCAGGCTTTGAGTGCAAACAAACATAAGTCAGATCTTTAACTGCTCTAATTTGGTGCAGTTCCCTGGATGTCCATATAGCAAGGTTGATTTAATTCAGCCTTGTGTCTTCAAAGGAGCCTTTAATAGCAATTACAAGCCAGATGAGTGGGATTTTGATTTCCAATTAGGCCAGCTTAGCCCAATTCAGAAGTGCCAAATTTTGCCCAGCTCTGCCATTCAACTCAGTGTTCTGCATTTTGCGTAAATACTGGCAACACACCAGGAAAGAAATTAGAAAACACACTCCCTTGGATCAGGACAATCTCCTGGAGCCATGTTTGTACAGTACCTACCATAATAGGGACCTTTGCCATATGCGAGGGTTTTAGATATACATTTTTTTAAATCAATATTTGAGATAAGAGTCCCTATCGCATTAAGCATCCCATCTCATCTCAGGGCTGAGAATTTAGCCCTGAGACCAAAGATGAGTATCTTCCCTGCATTGCAGAAAACATCACACAGTTAAGATGATGTTGGTGTAATTTTAGTTCATCTGCAGAATTTTGCTGGGCAGGGATTCAAGATGAGAGTTCTGGTTTCGGGCAAGCTGCTGGCTTGTGGTAGGACTCGTCTGAACCATGACAGGTTCTCAAGTGTCTGTTCCCCCATCCCTGAGATGTGAATGACATCGATATCTCCGGCTGAAAAGCTTTATTTATTTCATTTTCTCATCTCTTGGCTCTGCCTTCACGAACACAAATTTTGGCTTCAAAAACTAGCATTGACATTATTTGCCCTTTCCCTACCACTAAACTGCTGCTTAATGAGAAAATAGCTATTCCTTAAGCACATATGTTGAGAACTAGACCATTATTAGATATCCAGCCAGTTCTCAAAGGGATTCACCATCGAACCCTTCAGGGATAGAAGCCCATCAGACATCCTGCCCAGCATCGTGACAGGTGCATGTCTTTGGTGGGAGATCACAGCCTATTCCCAAGCCTTCGTTTCTGGTCGTGCTTTGCCAGCTCCAATGTTCTATTGGAACAGGGCACAACGTTAACGCTTCCACTTCTGCCTAGGGTGATAAAAGCTTTCAACACTAGTCTAACACGAAACCAAAGAGCATTTGCTACAGACGTGATGGTCAGGTACTATTCTTTGGCAGTACTTCAGCTACACATTTAGCACCTTCCACCAAAACGAGATTCATACTAAGTTTAGGGACCTACTCCCAGAGCATCATTTAGGCCCACATGAAGTGGACCCAGAAGATGATCTGACCATCTTCACCTTGTGCATGTGGGACATGTTATTTTATCCAGGTTCCTGCTTCTCACTGAGCTTGCATTTCTGCCTGATTCCCAAGTTATGGCAAAGGATAGAAGGGACCTTACAGATGTCCTCACTTGCTTGGAGGTCAAGTGGGACTCTTCAAGTGCCCAGAGCTGCTGACCCCTGCTCTGGTAAGCGGAGGCGGGGATCCAGGAAAGAACAAAGGACTAAACATTCGTCTGACACATGTCAATGTGAATCTTGATCTGAATGAACTCAAGCCAGTAAATGGTAAATACTATTTTAAAGGTGATTAAGCAATGTGCAGAAAGGCATCACATAAATATATTTGTTTTTTTAAATCCCATCTGTGTCACGTGGACCGTAGCACATTCAGATTTAAAAAAAATAAAATAAAATTGGCAAAGAAAAAAAATCTGCTCTCTATACAAACCTTTATTCATGCAAACATGGAAAGAAGCAGAGCTGCCAACAGATAACACCTACATCCATGAATTAGTGCAACTATGTCTCTGGTGAGCTAACATCCTTTCTCCCATACAGCTTTCCTGCTTGCAGACATTGAGACAAAATGAAGTTGCAAAGAGATTTCTATGGTCATCATTTCCTTCCACGCACACTTCATTTTCAGACTTCGTTTTCCCATGCAGGGCTTGGGTTCCTTTCATTCTGTTTATTTTTCCTTCCTTGCCCACTTAAGTTAAAAACAACATTTTGTTCTGTATTTCCACGGCTATTCCATGGTGATTTGTTAACAACGTTGGGTTTGCAGTCAAAGACTGGAAAGATAAAAAGTTGGCAAGCTCCTTCCCTCATTAGGGAACACAGCTCTCAAGCACTCAAGTGCCAGCCTATTAGCTGAATTATTCAACAGAAGAAAAAAAACACATGACAAATAAAATATAAAAAAAGAAGAAAAGCTACAAGGAGAACGGGCAGGGAAGGGAAGGGAAGCTTTTTGACTTTGGTGCTGTTGGAAAAGTTTGGCAGCATTCCTCGAAGCTCAGTTGTGGGATTAAACCCATCTAAGGAACTCAGGCAAGGCTGAATGGCTGCTCGGAAGCAGAGAGAAGCTGGCATTCATAATTCAGATATTGGACTGCATTGTTGCTGTCTTGAACTGATAATGAAGAAGCCCAAAGGGGCAATATTTCCAAAACCATAAATGTAAGGGGTCTGTTTACGTGCAGTTTGTGAGTAGCTGGGGGTGTTAGAGACCTTCCATATCCAGCCACAGGCTTTAAGCACTGAAACAACTCACCATCAGGATCCACAGTAATAGTTTGTGTGTGTTCTTATTGTGTAATAAATACCGTGTAATTCAGAAGAGCTTAACCACCCACGAGAGAGGAGCGCGCTGCCTCGCACGTACTGATGGCCAGAGGCGTTGACACACGGCAGCCTGTGCCCTTACAGCTGTGAACCTGACCAAAGACTGATGGGAAAGTCAGGATAGTCTCAATTCTGTTCTCATTTAACCCGAAAAGAGAAAGTGCTCAGTGATTAAGGCACAACGTTAAGCTGGGTGGTCAAAACCTGGAGGCTCCTCATCTTGCCGGGGAACTGCATGTGAATGGGCAAAACCAGGATCTCAATCTTAACTCCTGAGGGAGGTGACTAAGGACACAGTGTCCACCTGAGAGGTAAAACTGAGTTGGTGCCTTGAAGAGACCTCAAGAATATGGAGCAAAGTCCTCCACTGGAGAAGTCAGTATGCAGGCTGGGCTGCAGAGGAGAGCACAGACAACTGTCCTCACTCCAGAAGCAGCATGGACAGGGGAGGAGAAAGGTGTTATCTGAAGGGTTCAGAAACAGGAACTGTGCAATTTCAATAACAACTGGTAATCAAAAATAGAATAAATTTGGACTTGGCAGATTTGGACTCAGAAACGGAGAAGAAAACAGAAAAAAAAAACCACACATGAGATCTCTACTTTTTCTTATTTCCTGTGCTAAAGCGAAAGGCAATGATTTTTCTGAAACTTCATAAGCTATAGGGATCTGCTTATTTTAATTGTCACGTGATGTTAGGAAGACAAAACCTGAATCTGGAGATCTGGGAAGCATGTCCTTTAGCTACTCAGGGCCTGAAAGAGCGGTGCTGCTTATGCAGCAGGCTACCACCCACTCACTTGTTCCCAGACAGGTTCTCTCTTTCACCCAGAAACACTGTACGAGTAGATTTTGTAATATTTTTGTGAAGAGATTGGTTATGCATACATCTCATGTAAAAGTAGTTTCAGTGATGTTAGCCCCTGAAAGGGGGTTTTACACCATAGTTGTGCTGACAGCAAAAGATCTAACAAACAAGAAGACAGCAGCAACAATGGAATTCATCAAGCAATTAAATCATTTTGCTTGATGACCCAGACAGAAAGAGAAGCCAGGCAGTGAGATCTGCTGATGACACTGAGCCATTACTTAGAAGAGGACCAGAATATTGCAAGCACGATGCTGAGCACCTTAGTAATGGAACAAGAATGAAATTCAATGTCAGATAGCAAAGCCATCAGGGAGCAATTAGAATTTTTGCTGTAAGAGTAAAGACTTGACCTCTGGTCTACTGTTCCCAGAGGAGAGGAAAGGACTGGGTACACAGAAGCAAGTGTGGCTGCAAATACCAAGACACCAGAGAAATCTTAAGGTAATCAGGTGGGAGATTTCAGGGGACCCAGGAAACATCAGTGCTAGTGTGTAAGACTGCAACGTGCTTCAGCCCACACAGCTGGCTTTTCCCACCCAAAGGGCTCAGTGAGAAGGAAATCCGGAGGAGGAATGCAATTACAAGGAATAATGTTTAGAAAAGTATATATTTACACTGGAAGATGAAGTCATTGCATGAACTAAGAGGTAGAAAGTGGCTGCAGATGCGTTCAGATGTTCCCCTCAGGCTCTCCTCCAGCCTTCACAACAACTCAGACCTCTCATGGCACCTGTATGTGGCTTTGAAGGTGGGAAAGGTAGGTAGCCCTGAGTCCCAGCAGGCAAATTGAGCTAGAGGGCTTACATCCACTCCAGCCCCACGAAGAGCTCCTGGGAAGACATGAGACACAGGCTGAACAGATGGAACAACTCTTCTTGGAGCAGCGCCAGCACCAGCTTAGTGTCTTCCCCAGAGACCCCCGAGTTTCATCATCCTTTGGGACAACATGTGTGGAAGGAAAGCAAAAAACCAAAATACCAACAGGATCCCTTTCAGAAGACAATGTTTGGTATACGTTTGCAATGCTACACCGAGGAGAGCTGATACATCCATGTTGAGAGGACTGGTCCAAGTTTCCATCCAATTTGCAAACCCCCCCCCCCCTTACCCCAGTTTTTGAGAATCAATAGCAAATTGGCCATAATTGTTTCAAATACTTGGTTGAGACTTTGGCAAATTCCACCCCAAAATCAAGGTGGCAGGGGAGAAGCTATTAGTTTTGAGGCATGACTGGCTTTGTCATTGGATAAAGCAAAGGCCTTGCTGCTCCACAGACCTGAGGCAATGCTTTTTGGCCTTGGGAAGTGTGCTGACACGGTCCAACAAAGGGTGATTAATCAGAAGCCAGTGTAATTGAACACTCCCACTGCTGCTCAATTAATCCGATGACTTCCCTTATAAATTCATAATCGCAGCCCGTGACTGCAGCAGACCTTATTTATATGCCAGAAAGGTTTCCAGTTCTGAGAGGCTCACAGGTGTCTGGGGCAGAGGAGGGCAGCAGAAAAGCTGGTTATAAAACAAAGCACTCGGCAAAGTCCTTCCCCTTCCCTCCCACTCCAGGCTGAATCAGAGCAAAGTTGCTGAAGTGGGGCTGCCTGTCACCCTGCCAAACTCCGCTACCCGGTCTTGGTGTCAAAGCAGCTGTGACAGGCAGCGACAAAACACCCGGCCTCAAATTAATCAGCTGGAAGGGACCCAGCAAAACTGGGTCATAACCACTGGATGAGTCAATTCCCACCATCTTCAATATTACAGATGTTGAGCTGGGTGCAGGGTCTGACCCCTTGATTCCCATGCCAGCCAGTCCCCATAAAATAATCTAAGG
Organism: Gallinago undulata; assembly: GCA_026546715.1. Classification (NCBI taxonomy): domain Eukaryota; kingdom Metazoa; phylum Chordata; class Aves; order Charadriiformes; family Scolopacidae; genus Gallinago; species Gallinago undulata. The sequence continues at coordinate 24,637,796 of JAOTQQ010000004.1, forward strand.
GTGAAACATTCCTTTTCATTTTTCTTTTCCCATTGGAAGGGAGTTTGTGGCTCAGCAACATCTCCCTCCAGACCTGCAACAGCTTTTTTTTTTGCAAACAATGCCAGTGAAATGCCACCATCCCTTTCACAACTCTTGCTTTCTTCCCAGATGAAGTGCATTTCCGTGCTTGAAGTTTTTTAATGCTCTGATTGAACGTGGCAGTGGCAGCCAAACACACATGCATCGCATGGGAAACACAATGAAGGAGGGAAGGAAGGGTACAAGCAAATATTTCTTCAGGATTGTCAGGCCTTTAGTTACCATGGCAGTGTGTTTCCATGGAAGCCAAATTTGAAGCCTGTTGCTGCCACCGGAGTGGCCCAAAGAAAATTATTAGTTTTGAAAATTAACCAAGCTGCTCTCTACCTTGAAAGCCAGCCCACCCACAGCCCTCAAAAAAAAAAAAAAAGAAATTAATAAAATAGGAGCATCTTTCCATCCCAGATAAAGGATTCAATAAACATGTGGGGAAGGAAGAGAGAGCAGAAGAAAATACCGCACAATGAAAAGCAGGAGCTTCTTTTGATGCAGCCAACAATGCAGAAAGCGCACTGGTGAGCACAAGGCTGAATACGTTTTATGAAATATTGCACAAAAAGGTCAGCAAAATCCTACCCAGAAGCCTGCACCATCGGCTCCCGAGGGGACAGAAGGAGGGGGGGGCAGCACTTTGAGACCAGTGCTGTTTGGTTGCCATTTGTTTGAAATGACTCCCCCCCTCCCCCCTTAACCATACTGATACCTCTACCTTGGTTTGTTTGTCCATGTCCCAGGAAAAGCTTGGGGAGAAGAAGGAGAATTTTCCTGGGGGCTGCTTTAGTCAACAGTAAAGATGAGCTTAGCTGCTTTGCTGCTGTTCAGAAGATATTTTTGAACTCTCGAAAGTCACCTTTTTCCTCGCCCACCCCATCTCCCCACCAGAAAAATAAAAAGGCATTTCCTTCAGCCCCAGTCATGTTTCAGAAGCCAGGGAGCCTGCATAAGGTGTCTCCTCCATTTTATCACCAGTAACTGAAAAAATGTGGATGGAGATTGAGCCCTTTCTAAAGAGGAGATGGTGGGATTCAGGGATGAAATGGGAGTCGTGTCCCACAGGCTGCCTGAACATGAGACATTCAGATGACAAGAGCAAACCCAGCACTACTTCACTACTCACAGTGTCTCCAGATCTGTGACTTCCATCCAGAAATAAGGGCCTCTTCCCCACTGACATGAAAAAAAGCATCCCGATGGCCTATCAAATTAGGCCTTCTGGGGATAAAACACCTAAAGAAAGCTGAAGTCTCATAGAAAGGCAAAAGATCAGAGGGAAAGAGGCACCTGTGATGAGAGACTGTTGTACCATCAGCTGAATCTGACTTCTCTTAGAAAGATCTAAGAGGTGTACCACTGAAACACCGCTCTTGTACCAGCACTACAAGGTCTCCTCTGCTCTCTGGTACCTCGCCTGCCCGGGAGAAAGAGGGAAGAAGAAGCAGGTGGCTTTTTAAAGCACAATTCAAACAAAAACATTTGATGTAAATAAGGCAGGAGATTTCCTTTGGAAGAAAGGTGAGTACAAACAAAGGGCCCGCCACCACAGGGTTTGGGACCCCTGCTCCATTCAGACCTCACTGGAAAAGGAACTAAAACCCTCTGTGTCTGTCACAGATGGACTCATCTGATGACACCAGGCGTGAACCTCACAGGCCACCGGGGGGTGCTGCATCCCCCCTCTCTGGCAAAACCACCTTCCCCACCCAAACTCCATTACAAACTCTCAGCCATAATCCTCCACAGAAACTTAAAAAAGACTGCAAGAGGCACTCAAAACTAGAGCACACCCAAGAGCAGAACAACTGCCTTAAATCAACACCTCTTCTCTTTTTGGGGAGCATTTTGCAGTTGTTAGCATTACACAGCTCTGGCACCCACCACTACCGTCTGCTTGCCTTCCTCTGCCAGAGGTTGCCACCTTGCAGAAAGGAGGAAAAAGCACGTCCAGATTTTAGCTCTTCAGCGAAAAGCCTGACCTCATAACTTCATGTCCTGAACAGACAAGTTTGCAAGGAGGAACCAGGGGGAAGGTAGGATGCTCTAACACAGGTCACATGTGGAGGTGGCTGCTGGCAGCATGGGGAAGGCAGTTGAGAACCACAAGAGCCAGACGGGGCTCTGAGCCATCACTGAAGGGCTCATCAGAACCATCAGAACCATCAGGGACAGCTTAACCATTTAGAGCAAGTCCTACTGGGGACTTCCAATGTTTCACACACCAGCACTTAGGACTCTTTGCTCTGCACACATCCAACAGCTGGAATGTTCTCCTCACACAGGAGAAGGCTTCAAGTCCAGGGGAGGACTTACCCCAACGGCAGTTCTGCTAGCCACATTATATGGCATGAACTATAGAATCAGAGAATGGTTTGGATTGGAAGGGATCTTAAAGATCATCTAGTTCCAACCCCCCTGCCATGGGCAGGGATACTTCCCACCAGAGCAGGTTGCTCAAAGCCCCATCCTGCCTGGCCTTGAACACTTCCAAGGAAGGGGTATCCACAACGTCCCTGGGCAACCTGTTCCAGTGTCTCACCATCCTCATAGTGAAAAATTTCTTCCAAATATCTAATCTAAGTCTCCCCTCTTTCAGTTTAAACCCTCTATCCTTCATCCTATCATTACACTCCCCAGTAGTGTATAAATATCCCTGAACTAAGGTTCTCTTTGGACATTTCAGTCTCTCCTCCCAAGCTCTCTTTTGTAAAGGGAAAGTAGATGTGGTGAGCAAGCCAGCTTCGTCCTCCCTGTGCAGAAGACACATGCATTGGTTTCACTTTCTATGCTGGGAGAGACAGACAGATGAGGACCGACTGTCCAGGTCAATAGTTCACCCAAGAACACAGGGCTTTGGTCTTTGCTCCACTAACTCTCTCTCTGGAACTACCTCTACCACCAGTGAATTGCAGCAGGTGCAGAGCAAGGTCTGCAAAGGACCACTTACCAGTGCTTGAACACATCCATCAGATACCATGGTCCATTGTCTTTGGGCAACCAGCACCGTTAGTGTCTCTTTTTCACACTTCCATGCTAATGCGGCCATTTGGACTTCTGGAATCTGAAAGGCTTCAGGGCTCCATCCAAGAGGATACACCACACCACCACTCCTGGCTAAAATTCAGGTTTTTAGCTTCACACACAAATCAAAGGGAAGAACATGAAATGTAACAGTGCAGGTACGTTACTGAACTCACTGACCCCATTATCTGATCTCTTATGGAGGTCAAAAGGACCACAGGATCCCTTCCAACCCTCTCTGTGCAGTCGTATCTTCATTTTACCACAAGCTGAGATTACATAAGACTCCAGAGACTGATAAAGCAATACGGCCAGAGAGGAAGGTATGCTTAGTCTTCAGAGACTTAAATTGCCCTAAATCCAATGTCACACAGAGAAATAAGGAAGTAAGTAATTCTCTGTTTTCCTATGTCACCAAAAATCAAGTGTAAAAAAACCCACACAGAACTGCCAAATCTGTTAAATTCATAACTTAAAACATTTTAATAAAAACAAAGCAAAATACATTTCATAATCTGTCCACTGGCACAATGTATAAAAACTTTTAAATAACAACTTTAATATTAGTCACAAAATACAGCATGTTGTATAAAAATACCTGTACACACATTGCTAAAAGATAACATAAAACCGCTCCGAACAGGCCATGCAAAGACATTCAGCTTTGACCTTTCAATTTCCAAGCGCCTGCTGGACCTGCTACATTACTCCTCCTTGGGAGGGTTTTGTGCTGGCACTTTGAGGGGGGGCTCCTCCACTCCCTCTCCACCCTGCAACCAACGCCCTGGCAAAGGGCTTCGGAAACGAGCTGACAAGTTCAAGATGCATCAGGTCAGGCACCTTCGCGGCCAAATTTTCACAGCTTACTTTTCAGAAAGTGCTCAACATCCGTGTCCTTCTCCATGGACACCTCAACCTTGGTCGCTCAAAACATCCAGCTTTTCAGCCTTCCAAATAACTCCTGACCCCTCAGCGCACCACAGTACCAAAAGCGGAAGAGAAGATCTAGACACTTGGCCTGAGATGACTGCAGGAACACAATGGCTGCAGCACCATTTTTGCACAGAAGTACCTCTGCATTCAATAATCCTAAATTATTCACACACCAAAGTTTGCCGAAGCCTGTCCATTCACATTAATAACTCCAGGTAACACATACAGAATGACTTGGAGAAATATGAGTTCACAGAAAGGAAGGTATAACTGAGGATAGCATTAATATAGAAAAAAAACCCAGATACTAAGAATAAACTGTTCTAAAAACAGCCTGTTATACTGTGGTTATCAGACTTAAGAATGTAACTTGTCAGAGAAGGGGACACACTGGACACACACGCATACAAAAAAAAAAAAAAGATGAGATGTAGTAGATTTCAGTTAAGAACAAAAAGATGTCAGATAAAGAAATAACACACTCCCAGCTTTCATCCCACATGCTGACACACAAACTACCAACAGGATAAAAACAACAACCCAAGTCTTCTTCATCTCTACAAGCCTGAGCGAGCGATCCTTGCACCTTCACAGTATCATCCCCAATACCCAATTTAAGCCCAACGAGGGCAATGGAGACAGAAATCCACCCAGTCATTGTCTTCATTTCCTGAGGCCACAGAAAGAGAGAAGGGCGCTGCTGGCTGAAACCAGCCCCTGCTGCCGGCACTAGCAGTGGCACCTGGCAAGACGTGCCATCAAGGACAGCAACCATAGGCATGGAGAGACTTGATGCTCTGCCAGGCATGGCAAGAAAGTGCATTTTTTTTTCTTCTGGTGTTTTCAAGTTTGCGTTTTAAAGCATGCTCTTCTAAGAAGAAAATAAGGAAAGCTTAGTGGTTTATCACCTCAGATAATACAGCAGCAAACTCACCTCTAGTTTAAAAAGATCAGTTAAATTATCTTAATGCACCAAATCTGACAGGCAAAATACATTCCATAAAAAGCTGTCCCCTTAAAGTTACAAGTCGCATCACAAGAGCAAGCTTCTAAGCAAAGAGTCAGAAGCAGAGAAGCTTTTATCAGCGCTGAAAATCCAAGTACGAACACAGGCTCATGTTGCCAATCCATAGCAGGAAAGAAGTTTAAAAGGCTTTATGGGGAACTGGCTGAAAGTCACTGTTTTTGGTGGCGTGCGTCATTGCTCTGCGCTTGGCGAGGCGGGACTTGGATGGAGGAGAAAGTTTCATGGAGCACACAGCATGGGCAACGTTCTCCTGCTCCACGCTGAGTTCATTCTCGTGCTGAGACAACTGGCGGTTAAGGGCTATAGCCTCCGCAGCAAAAAGCGTCAGGTCTTTTGTGCTACTGTTCCTTCCAAAGGAAAAAGGGGAAAGCAGTTACAACATGTGCAGAGAACCACTTCACCTGGTTACCCTCACAGCAGAACATCTATTTCTAGGCAGATTTATTTCTCCTATCAAAACATTAATGCGGCAGGAAAAATAACAGGTTAATATTGGCACCTCTCCTCATTGCGAGGACCAGCAACATGTGACAAAACCTCTCTGGGATTTTGGAAACAGCCACGGTTCTAATCCTCATTCTGCCAAGGACACCCCGTGTAAACCCAGTAAACCACTTGAGATGCCATACTTAATTTCTATATGTTAAAAAAGCATAGGCATATGGGGCAATACTGTTGTCTTTGTTCAGAAAACTGCAATCAAACTATAACTGCGCTTATGGTTTAAGGAAATGCACTTCTGATGGAAAGAACCACCTGGAATCACCATTGGGAAACATGGAAATAGAAAGAGAGATGTGTGACTCAGGCTCTCTGGCATACAGAATCTGCCATCAAATCACTTAAAATGAGGCTTGCCCTGCTCAGTTAAACTGATACCATGATTACCACCAACTGCAGTGGATGTCAGATCCGAGCCTGTGTATATGATGATTATTCACCCATCAGAATGTAGTCTCTTTGGATAATGCATGCCTTTATGTCTTTTTGTCCCCCTCCTGGGCAGCAAACTGCCAAAACCATCATTATTTCCTAAGATTAGCACCGCACCACAGGAATCCTCTCCAATGCCTTTCCCACAAACAAGCAAGATTAGATCATCACGAAAAATCAGAGCTTTAATATTTCTGATGTTCCTAACAAAATTAGTGCTGCACATTTATGAAGTTCCACTCTCAACCAGGGATCTTACCCCCCGACTTGTCACACCCTAGCTCTCCCCATTCTTTCAGTAATGATTCCTGGCCAAGTTCACACACATTTTAAAAAAAAAGAAAATACTACCTTTGAAGAACTTGGGGGGTAGGTAATCCTCTTTCAGGAGCCTGCTAGAAGAAGGAGTTAAGAAAAGTTAGTTATATATTAGCAGCTTTCCCAAGAGAGAGTTATAAAAAACAGGTGACTCCTCCCAAATCTTTGCAACTAATGGATATTGCATATCCACTCACTGTGGACTTAAAAAAAAAAAAATCACTGCCAATCTACAAATCATGTTTTAAAAAAATAATAATAATTAAAAAAAAAAAAAATCTATCTCCCCTCACAAGAAGATACTACAGTTTGCAGGTATGAGACTACAGCTTTGGAAGCTCTCCAGAGGGTCCATTCCTTCTTTCATGAACGGGGAAGACTAAAGCTAAAGAGGACACTGCTGTTCTTTTAAAACTGTACCTACCAGCACTCTGCATTACTGTATTAAAGCATAGCACAGTAATTTGTGTACTGCAGTGCTTGGTATTCACCAGACAGCCATTTAAAAATGCATAAAGCAATAATTAAAAAAAACAACACTTAAAGCTCGACAGATTCATCCAAATATTTCCCACACAGAGCTCCAGAAATAATAAAGCCACTGCATATCGTTTAATTAATCAAGATAAGAGCACTAAAACACGCAATGACTACAAACAGTTCAGTGGCAGGGAACAGCTTGTTAGTCACTCTGGAAGAATAACCCTCTAAAAAAATTATGAAGATGTATACATACTCCTTGAAGCCATGAATGTTGCAAAACTTGAGCAGCACTAAGTCGTTCTTTGGCATCACGAACCAGCAACTTTGAGATGAGATCTTTGGCCTCAGAGGATATATGTGACCAGTCCTTGTCAGGAAATTCATACTTGCCTTCCTGAATGCTCTCAAAAAGCTTGTTCTAGTAAAGGAAAAATTTCTTTCATTTAAATAGCAGCTAGAATGCAACCAGAAGACTTCTCAGGTGGGATTCTTTTCACTCAGTTTTATCCATCTAATGGGGTGGGTGACAACCAAAACCATCCAGTCTTTTAATGGAGTCAATGGAGAGGCAGCTCCACAGAACGATACAACACATCCTAAGATGCACATGATACACTATGTGCTGGAAACATCTTCCCCCCCATCCTCCCCATAACAGTGTGCCCAATGTATTGACTTTTAGAAAAAATGAATTTAGGCCCTGCATGGAGACTGTCCTGGGGCTCAACTTTCATCTGAGGAGTTGTGGTGACTACCATAAACTAGATCAAGAATTACAGAATACAGGAGGATTGTGGGGGTGGGGAAGAGGACAAGGAGAAATTCTGAGATCTTGCATCAGGAGGAGAGAGAGGCAGTTGCCAAACCTTACTTTAGAAAGAGATAGCATTGCTCAACTTTTATATTGCCACCCTTGCTTCTCAGTGACAGCTCATACTCCCAGATAACTGGCTGGGTTACAGGCAGTGCTGGCATTACTACACCTCAGGCTCACGAGGCAAACTACATTCTCCCACATACACTCAGGGCCTGCACATTCACCTGGCAAACTCTGCAGACTTCTCCTCTGTCCCAGCCACAGTCCGTGCCACAGTTGCCCACAAAAGGGGGGTAACCGCTGAGCATGATGTACAGAATCACTCCCAGGCTCCAGAGATCACACCGCTTGTCATAGAACGTGGCCTCCTCTGTGAAGACTTCAACCACTTCGGGTGCCATGTATTCTGCAGAGCCACACTAGGAAACCAAATTCAAGCATGTTTTCAAAGGGAGGGTCAAATAAAAAAAAAAGACTAAGGTTTATCATTCTCTTTGTAGTAGGTGGCTTGGTCTAAAAGCAGAAGCAGGCATCAGGGACTACTGAAGTTTACTATTGGCTTTCACTGCAGGGCTCATTTTGTTAAGCCAAATCACAACTGCTGCATCCCTCAAATGTTCAATGGAATTGTCAAGAGCTTTGAAACATTTTGTAAGCATATTGCACAGGCAAAAATTAACACATTTCAGCTGTAATGATTATTGAGACCTCATAGAAGGCAAAAGAGTTCCTACTGTTCTTCAGCAGAATCATAAGCTGTTCCATATGAATCTATGATTCTTTACAGAGGGTCAAAATATTAATTGACATATTTCAGTTTTTTTAATCTTATCCATTAGTTATCGGGCTTTTTAGAAAGTAAACAAATATATCATGGGGGGTGATTTCTGTAACAGACTCCTGCAAAACTCAGATTTTCCTTTCACGGTAATGTCAAAAGCACAGCACTCTAGTTTTTCAAACTAATGTGTATTATAAAGCCACACACTGATTACAGAACTTGCACTGCACTTAGCTCATGGGTCTTGGCTACAGAACCCAAATATGGGGAAATTAACACAATACTAAGGTTCAAACTCAGTCCACAAGCACACAAAATACCTCCACAAAAAGCTTCCTCATTTGACAGGTAACAGACAAACAGTAACAAGGTGTTACTTTCTGGCCAACAGCAGAATTAACACGATGAGTCCCTTTGCTTTTGAACATTTGTTCTATGGCTGGGAAACCAAGACAGTATTTAATCACACACACACCCGCTATAAATGAACTATCCACAACTGGGTGTAGTTGCAGTAAGGCCTTTGGAAACTCTCCTCTGGAGACAAGAAAAATTGTTCTATGGTAGAAGAGAAAAAGCATAAAGCCACAGCAGGTCTCTTACCGGCGTTGTTAATTCGGGAGTAGTTATTGGAGTACACGCGCTGTTCAGCTTCACCCCACTACCAAGATCAAAGTCACATATTTTTACTGGTGATATCTAAACACAAGGACAAAACAGTAAAAGGATCAGAAGAGCAGGGATAATGTAATATACATGAATACAGGGTCACATGGAAAATCCCAGGACAATCCCCAAGTCATTCTAACAGGAGGATCAGTGAAACCCAATCTCTTACAGGTATATTCCACTCCTTGCATTTGCAAGGTTAAGAAACCAGAGTAGCACCTTGTCTGGAGATTCACACAGGATGTTTTCAGGCTTCAGGTCCCTGTGAGCAATACCTAAATAAGAGTACAAACGTCTATTAGAGAAGATACTCCCCTGTTTTATTTCTCATTATTTCTCTTTATTAGAAGGTGGCCCGGGATATATTCTAGGCCCAAGTTTGCTACACACTCCCCTCTCCCGCGCGCCGCGCCCCCCCCCCGTTTAATGATTCTGCAAATAACTGATTTCAAAGTGTCTTTGTTAAAAGTCACTGTTGCATCCTGCTATGTCTTTATCACCCTTAAACATACATGAGAGTCAGTCAAGCAAGTAAGAACCTGCTAACATTGGAACTTTTTGGCTTAGCCCAAATTAATTATGTTAATTAAAACCATCTTATTAAGATGACTGACCCACAGGAAAATTTACTTGCATAAACAGTTTACTCAAAAGGTTTTTGTGCCTTCTACAGTAAGGTTCTTCTTTCCAGCGGGATCAATTGGTGGTTTGCTGAACTCCTACCAGCACAAACAATACCTGAGTGACTCTCCCCAGAAAATACCCCGAGTTCCCATGTGAAAATATCATTCCTTTAATGGTGAGGCACAGACTTATTCCTGAAGTAAAATAAAAACTAAAGGGTATGGTTGAAAATACAGAAAAAAAGGCCAAAAGAGAACAACCAAAGCTTCATTCAACTGCCATCAGAGTAGGCAGATCCACTGGGAAACGCAAACTAAGCAGTTCTTCAAATGCCTAAATGTGCAATTTCTAGAAGTAGTCCACTTAATATGATCAAACTTAATGTGAAGGCAGAAAACCAGAACAACAACAACAACAAAAATCAAACGAGCGGGTTGGCTGCAGTTTAACTGTACTTTAGCTTTGCTTAAAACAATCACACTCCAAGCGCACTTGATACTACTTCAAAGTATCAGAAAAAAAATCCCACCAAATTCTAGGTAAGGGAGTTTCTAATGTCTTCTCTTGAGCATGCTCCACAAGACACAACTTAAAAATATAATATTAATAGCATAGCACAGCACTGATCTAAAGGAATCAGAGCTTTCATAATGACGCAGTTCACATTGGCTTATGCAGGGAAATAGGAAACATGAAAAAGGAAGATGGCCCGCGCTGACATTTACAGCAAGGCTGACAAAGCTCCCAACAGTTGGCTTGGTTTGTGATATGAAACCCGACAGCACTTCTTTTGTATTATAGTTTGAATTCAAATGCCTGATTATGTAACATTTTATTTTGCAGTTGCACACAGCGCTGAGAAAAGAAAACAACTGCCTTTAAACACTCCTCCAGTGGATTATTAGCAATAATGCACACACATCCCAAGTGGGTGTAAGATGGTATTATGATCCAGCTGAGTTTTAAACTACTCCTGGCAAAGGAATTAGTTGTCCTCATTCAAATTTTTTTAAAGCATCTAGCTATAGCACTTCACTGTTAAGCTATGCAATAAAACTGCTTTCATTTCCTGTTTACTTTAATGTTCTGTATGCTTCTTACTAATTATTTTAACATCACACAGAAGAATCATAAAGAGAACAATAAAATGGAAGGGGATGGTGTTGTAGCCGATTCTGCAAGCCATGTCCCCACTGTACCAATTCACAGCAAACAAGAAGGAAGGGGATTGCTACTCTAAAGCCATTTTAATGAATCACACCCATCTTGTTTGGGGAAAGGGGAATTAAAAATACAAGCTGAGAGAGAACTACAGAAAGATATTAGCTGAGTCGATGTTAAACTTCCTTTAACAGTGTTCCTAGACTTTCAGCTGCTCAGCAACCTACTACAGCCTATATACATCAAGTAAGTATTTTTCCACATGTTCAGCCTAAGGTCCCTGTCCCTTATTTGCTCCATATCTCAATGTCTCCTAAACACAAGTATTCAAAGAGTACATCCTCTGCAGATTTAAAATTCAGCTCTCTCATAGACAGGCTATGAAAATTATCAAGAATCTTAACTGAAACTAAGTTTGTTTCCATATTCAAATGAACTTGTGATAACACAGTCACAACATGTGACAAGATCCATACTCCTCAGGTTTGCCGCTTACTTTATTCCTTATGCATTGCTACCCTTCTTTTTAAATGGGTTCAACCTGTCAAGATACCAATGCTGTGATTCCAACTCAGGCACATAGAAGTAAAGCCTGTAATTAAACATTTACTGAAGTGGAGCCCATAGGAAACAACTTTGACAGCAAACATAGATCTGCTGAATATCTGTAAAACCTGGCTAAACATAATGGCAAAATGAACAGATAGAAATGTTTATCAGAACAAATAACCAATAAACATCACCTCCAATTACATGCCTTTCTATTCAGAGGTAGTCACTTTAATCAAATAAAAGCAAACATTAACTGAAGCTGCTTAATCTATGCAAGGCCAGATAATCATGACATAGATCACTTTAAAATCTTCCGTATTATATTCAACACGAACACATACTCTGGGATGACCATAATGCATACAGATACTTTGAAATGAAAGAAAAGCACTCAGAAGCATAAAAAGCTGCAGGAAAACATTTTAACATAAAAGAACTCTCTACAAACAGAGCTGCTTTTAAATCTGAGCAAATGAGGACACTTTCAAGCAAGGACTACTGTTCACTTTTAGGTCTCTCAACCCAACAGTGGGGGCCTAAATGTGGAGATCAAAAGCTACTACAAACAAAAAGGTCTTGTAAAACAGCAAAAATTCTGGATAATTCTGGGTCTACAGAGAAGCAGTTCTGTAGATCCAAAAGCGGAGAAAATTAAAGAGTATTAGCTCCCTTTTGAATAACCTTTACATGGTGGCTTAGGTAACATGAACAAGCAAACAGATTCAACGCTAATGTTAATTCTCCCCAGATACCGATTTAACTTTTCTTCTTCAAAAGGCAATACCATCTTAATACAGCTGATTACTTAAACTATCACATCGTGAAAATAATATTATAGAGGAAAACAGCATAAGTCATCTGGCACAGCTGTAAATAGAAATGCCAGCAAAAGCTGACAACTTACAGATAAAATGCACTCCATAACCCAAGCATACAATGTCAACTAGTAAAGATGGAGACAGCCCCCTTCTCTTACCTTTTGTATGAAGAAAATCCAGAGCAGAGGCGATATCTCTTACCACTTTGCTAGCTTCTCGTTCGTTGAAGTGCTTCCGCTTTTGTATATGGGCCAGGATTGAACCTGTCAGAGTAACAGGTGAAAGGGAACACCTTAGTATGAATGCTGCCGGGGCTGAGAAAGGGCTTTGTCAATACGAGGATAAAACAATAGCTACTACTAGTCTGCCATAAAGGGAGAATTCATCTCAGTGTAAACAGGGTCAGAAGCACCTTAGAATATTTATTTGCAACTAACACTCTGTCCTAGCGTGTTTACATGGCAGAAACTGAAGTGTCACAATCCAATGTTTGAATACGAAAATAGCCTGAGAAAATAATTATGAAGTAGTACCAAGTATCATGAATCCATAACCTCATTTTTCATATATTATAACAGCATTTCACAGCAGGCAACTTCTGTGGACTGAACAAGGGAATTACTAAGAAGAAATAGGCACAACTGAGCAGCTTCAATACTTAGGCATGCTGGAACGTAAGTTTAAGCACAGCATGAGAGGCAATCACTTTTTACTGCCCCAGCACAACTGGTCTGTTTACCACACTGTGAACAGTAAAGACTTGCTAATACTACTACTAAAACTCAAACATCTAAGGAAGTACATAGCACTTAAACAAAACCCACCCTCCCCCAGGTCACAGGTGGCCATGCTCGATCTCTCCTCATTTTGTGTAATGTGACAGTTGAAACCCTGCACTGAAAGCGAAGTATACACTATTTTTGCCTCAATACCATAAAAATAAAAAAACCCAAACATTCTACCTTTAAATACCCATTAAAATTCTCACTGACAACAAGGTAAAGCTCATACACTGATTTAAGGCAAAATACGCCCAGGGACACAAAATCTGACGACCTCTCACGTATGAACATACTGAAGGACTGGTAGCTTTCAGGCAGAGCTCTACTGGTATCCCTTTAACAAAGGATAAAGGAAAGGTTGAGTCTCTGTCTTAAGTGAATTCAGCCAATTTTCTCAAAAAATTAAAAATATCTTCAAAAAAACAATTAAATGTAGTCCACAGAGATCCAGGCCCACTAAATAGCCTTACTACCAACTTTTCATTTTCTTATTCGGAGAGATACACTTATAAAAGCAATCAGGCAAAGAAATTCAAGAAGCAACTCCTATTTGCTATTAGCCTCCAACATACTAAACATTTTATCTCTCATGTGATTTAATTTTAATTCTTCAGTTCTAGATGTGGTAGGAAACCTCCCATTCTCTGTTGTGGTAATTCCTGTTCTTATACCATCAGTGCTGCTGCCAGTCCTCCAAAATGAGGATTCAGAGAGGAAACAGGAAACACGGTAAAAAAAAAACAGAAAGACGGACAAAAAGCTCATGGGATACTCCAGATATGCACAGATGTGCTGTGTCAGATGGGTAGAGGAAGGCCACTTTGCACCAGGTTATCAGATTTCGAATACAGAAGGTTTCCCTTGCTGAAAATA
>JAOTQQ010000004.1:24651762-24686472 GCA_026546715.1 Gallinago undulata
GTCAGATGGGTAGAGGAAGGCCACTTTGCACCAGGTTATCAGATTTCGAATACAGAAGGTTTCCCTTGCTGAAAATAACATTTTCTACTTTGCTACAGATTTCTTAAGGGCAGAGAGTTCAAAGGGTTTTCCTTATATAGTTGTTCTTTACAGCTTTAGAAAGTAATAATAGTTCTTGAATGCTTCCATCCCTGTGAAAATGATACCAGACTTCACAGAAAACAATACTGAGCCACCTGAAGCGCTCATTTCACTCAGCAGGTTTATTTCAGATTACCCTTTTGAATAGAGCTGATGTTTCAAACTCTCTCAGATAAGAATTATATCAATATCAACAAAAAGCATGTTCTACAGACTTTATTATATTCAGCCCACGTAGAGGAATCCCACCAACAGAAAGAATAGCAGGACACTCCTGCCACAGTTGTTACCACTTCTTCAGTATCTATCAGTGAGAAAGGATCCTAGAGCACCTCCCAAAATGCATTTCAGAGAAAGAAAAAAAAAAAGAGGAAAGGACTCTTAAATCATGTAAGGTCAGTATAACAAGCTGGATTATAATGCTTTTAATTATAAAATGCTGTCAGGCAACAACATCAAACAGCTTCTGCACATCATGGAGAACTGAACACAGCTAAAATGAGAGCAGAGGTTCTTCAGTTACCACAGCTACAGGAAGGCAAAGCAGAAGATGAAACAGCCAAATTCTTCCCCAATACGGTAGCTAACATCAGTCTCAGACTGGAGTTACTAAAGTAAGGGTTGTATTTAAGATTAATGTACTCAATCTTGCCAGCCACGCTGCTTACATCAGAATCTGTAGTGCATCAGAAGCTGCTCTCGCCCCTAATTCCCATTATTTCTTCCTTCAAACCTACATACTTAACCCTGATTTTTTTCAAAAAGAAAAATAGCCTCAGCCCTACTTGACCGCTGTAAATACAGCGGCTAAGAGAGGGAAGAAGGTGTAGCATCATTATCCTCTCAGCAGCCGTGCAGGTACAATGACAACCATAGCCTCACAGTCAAAGAGGGTTAACTAATGGAAGAATATGGAGATGGGAAAACAGACAAATGCAGATTCATCCGAATTGAGCCCTATTACAGCTAATTTGTCAGAGATATCTGTGCATTAAGAGGAAGAGTGTTAGAGGGAATCACAATGAAATGATGCAGTAATTAAGGGAAGGTAAACAAAAGCTTTAGTTAAAGAAAAAAAGCCACCCGTGCCCATCTTTAATTTAAAGTTCTGCATCTATACTGAATGAATTTGCATTTCTTGCCCATGTGGTTTGCTACTACAAACTTTCTTGACCAGTGACAATAGATAACATTCTACGTACACAAGTACACTCCTTCAGAAACTGTCTTCCTTTGAAGGATAGGGCAGGCTTTCAATTCCTGGTTTTGCACAACCATGTAATTAATGGATACTGTAATTATGCTCAATGCAGATGAACATTAAAAAGTCCATCAAGTGCTTGATGTAACCTTCTCATTCCCCAGGTGAGCGTTAAACCACATGCTCACTTGACTGGCTGTCAAACAGCCACAAGCTCCACAATCACAGCAACCCGAGGCAGAAGCAAGATGTTTTTTTCCAAGAAACTCTGTGAGTTTCAGGAAACAAAGTCAATCCTCCATCAAGGGAAAATGCTACCAGAGTATTTAGATACTGTACTAAGATCATACCTGACATACCGTATGTCTCCTCTTGCTTAAAGCTACTGTGACCTACTAACTATATTCCAAAGCTTCCATTTTAATAGAGCTGACATTTCCATCACTTAACTACAAAAAAAGGGATTGCAAATGTATGACCAGACCCATCAATATTCAAAAATAACCATACTTCAAGCTCTGTATATTATTTCCTCTACTACTACTTTGTCTTAAAATTCTCCAGCATTTAAAATAAGCTCTTCATTTTCTTCTTTAAAACACCGGTACAAAGGACCAAGATGATTCAATGAAGTTACTGCACAGTACCTCCTCGCAGCTTCTCAAAGACAAGGTAGTATCTTGCGTCATCTTCAAAAAATTCTATTAACTCCAAAATGTTCCTTTAAAAAAAAAAGAAAAAAGAGGAAATAGAAGGAACAGGCACACAGTGTACATAAAGCAATGAAGAACTTCAGCATGGATAATTAAGAAGTGCCAGGAGAAACCAAAAGTGAAAAGTTCTAATTAAACAAGTTGCTTTGGTTGCCTGTGGCATTAAAACTACCTCTCCAACTCACACTGAAATTTAAGCAGGGTAAACAGGCCAACCACCAAAATCAGACAGGATTGTGAAAGAGTTTAGCTACTGCTCAATTGACAAGAAGATAACCGATAACAGGTTGCATTTGATAATTTAGAACATTGCATTTGTGCTGAAGGCAAGAACAAAAAAAAAATTAAATTGGCATTCTTTCTCTCTGGGAATCACAAGGCAGAACACACAGGGCTCGAAGGAGACAGGCATCTGTCAACGTGACATTAAATGCAGCACCTTAGTTACCATTTTCAGACTGACTCTCTCCTAGTGTGCAGTGTTTGGAGCACAAACACTGCATAATTCCTTGAGAATATCAAACACGTAAATTCAGATTTTTCTACACTTATAGTACACATAAAATCCAAATTCTGTTTGTGGGCATGAGAGCTTGAGTTTTTCATCAGTTACGTACTGGATGACCATATGCTTTTAACCACACACAGAACAAAGACATAATCTGCTTCTATACAGCACAGCTTAGGACCATGAGTTAGGTAAAGAGGTTTGTTTTTAAGTTATCTTTAAGTATTTTACTAGAAATTTGTAAAAAAGGCTCAATATAAGCTGCACAACACTAGTATAGTGTGTTGTATACAGCACTAGTATACATTCTAGATTAACAGGTATCTAAAGGAGTAGTTTCAGAGTTGGCTTAAATTGAGCACAGAGTGTGCTGCCACCGCTGGCTGTGTGGTCTTTCCCTCCTTTTCAGTCACAGCTTTAAAGTTCCTTCATCCTGTGTCTCTGAGAAGCCAGCACACATCCAAATGAAAACTGAATTAGCTTTTGGTTGATCAGAGAGTTGCAGTGCAAAAGCAGGAAGGCTGACACAAAGAGGAGGACAAACCACACATGTAGGAAAGGAATGGCAAGACTGTCCCATTCAATAGCAGCCAGTATCAGGTCAGCTTTTGCTGATGGTGAAATCACAGGGGAGTGTGTCAAAATGCTAATTCCTCATTTGGAGAAAAGCCACGCATCACTGAAGCATGTTCAGGCTACACTGACCTGGTTGCTAATTGAGTGATGTGATTTTTAATTTGTAAATATTTCCCTAAATTTCAAAGGTAAGGGGAAATTCTTATTTCAAATAAATTGTCTTAATTTCAACTGGTTTTAAGGAGACCGCTGCTAAGGTCCTAACCTAGTCTCACAAAAGAGGTTTAAAAATTTTAAAAGAATATTCAAGATACTTTAAATACACACACACAAGATCCCATACTTACTTGTTACCCTGACACTGGTACAGTGTTTCTATTTCACGAAAAACCCGACTCCGACTATGTCCAGCATTTTTTTCAATGATCTGTGGAAAGAGTTAGAGCTCATCTTTGAAGAAATAGTGCAGGAACTGTGCATGTGGCTCTGGAATTTGAGAGCCTATCTAAAGCTTGAATCTCAGGCATGCCCACAAGACAGAAACACTCCACCTTTGTTTGTTTAATTCCTCATCTTTCATTTATTTAGTCAGCAGAGCTCTGGAAGGCTCTGTCTGAGAAAGGACAAGAGAAATGAGGACAGGAAGAGAAGAAAGGAACTAAATTCACATGTTACACAGTCACTGACCAGTTACCACAAGCTTTTTCTTGCATCATTTTAACTCTGCAACGTACAGAAAAGGATATCCTTTTGAGTTCTAACAAAAATAGATTTGAGTCACATCAGACATTGAACAGCCAAAAAGAAGAGATTTGTCATTATAGGCATTTAAGTTAAAAGTACTAAATTCACCACAAAAGGAGTTTGGTTCATAGTGCTAACTTCATGGAGACCAAATAATAGGACCCAACATACTAAAGAAAAAATACACTTAATCTCAGAGCCCTTCTGTACTGCCATCAGATGTCACCTTCCTTTACACTCTTCTCAGACTGAAAGAGGACAAGGACAAGGGCTTTCCACAGAGGCAAAGACTGAATGATTGCTACGCAAACTGGAAGCTCATGACATAACCACAAATACTACTTCCATCTATATCCAGTAGCTGTTTCTCATTTTTACAGCTAGAGTTCTCCAGTACAATTGGAGTACATTCACCATTACTGCATGGGACTTGGTGTCTGATCACGCCTAATTCATACTGTAGGGATTTGCTTATTCCAGACTTTCAGCTTCAGCAATTCTACAAAGTACATGCACAATTACAGCAGCTATAAGATTAGATTTTTAAAGGGACTTAAAATTTTGTACCTCTTTTTTGCAAAAGATTCAAGCATAAAGCTTCCCTATTACTATTATTTGTGTTTGCAATTAAATGGGAAACTCAGAATAACCACAGCAGCTTTTCAATACCTTAATGGGGTCTACAGGAAAGATGGGGAGGGACACTTTATCAGGGATTGAAGCGATAGGACAAGGGGTAACAGTTTTAAAATGAAAGAGGGGAGATTTAGATTAGATATTAGGAAGAAATTCTTTACTGTGAGGGTGGTGAGACACTGGAACAGGTTGACCAAAGAAGTTATGGATGCCCCTCCCCTGGAAGTGTTCAAGACCAGGCTGGATGGGGCTTTGAGCAACTTGGTCTACTGGAAGGTGTCCTTGCCCAGGGCCGGGGGGTTGGAACTGGATGATCTTTAAGGTACCTTCCAACCTGAACTATGATTCTAACAACAAATCTGTAAATGGGCCCCACCACTTAATATAATGGTATTACAGAACACTGACCTCTACAAAAAAAAAAAACCACCAAAACGAGACAACTTTACATGAACTAATGGCAGTAACTGATGCTCTCTGAACTCTGAGCAGTATTCTCAAAAGCTTGTGTATTTGGTAGGCCAGGCTAGATAGTGACTCAGCCTCTTCTTTCATAAGACACTATAAAAACTAGTAGGCCTACAATCAAATTAGGACATGAGAGGAAAGCCTGTCCTGATATGTAACCATCACACAGTCATGTACTGTTTGTGAATCCTATCTGCTGCCGATATACCAGTTCACTCTGGAGGCATAATACTTAAGACGACAGATATCCCAGCCATTACACAGCAGGCTCATTTCAAGCACCAAAATTTTTCTAAAAGCTTTTGCTATTGCCCACTCTATTACCAGTTTTCACAGAGATTCTAGGAGGGAGAAAACTCCTTACAGAGGAGATTCTGCTTTCACTCTATACTTACTTTTACTGCATATTCTTTCCCAGTTTGGAGGCTGACAGCACCCTGAACTTTGGCATATGCTCCCTCACCAAGAAGCTCAGCAGTCAGCTTGTACAAATCTGCAGAAGACATCCAACAAAGGACATAAGAGCCAAAGCGTTTCAGTGAATAACATCAAGCTATCTATCTGATGAACATCCTTCATATGACAGCAACTGAAAAAACTCCCTTCATAATGAAGACAGCAAATAGATTTATGCAGTACTAAAGTAGTGCCAGACTTAATTATGCCTCATTTTTCATTTCCCCCCTTCAAATTCCAGGAAAATTTAAAGTAGACTTCATTCCAACATCAAAATTACAAGTTTGTTCATACAAAAAACATTTTCTAGCTCAGCGATTGCCTCATCTACCTTCCCTGTCTTCATGTAAAACTCAGAACCAATTTTTTTTTTAGGTAGAAAACATTTCACTCCTTGATCAGAAAATGCATACTACACAAAAATCTACTAGCAGACGTAGTGTTTTAAGTAAAATTGAGATTTGAGTGTATAAACCTTGAGGAGTTTAAGGTTTAAAACTAAAAGACTGATACCATCTTGATTTGCAATGGACCTTGCTATGCTACTTGCACACTAAGAAGTTTTATGCTGGTCACTCTTGTAACGCTGAACTGTATTTTACCTACAATGCTTCACAGTATTTGTGCTCACATCTATTCAATCAAAACATTTTGACGTCAGCACTGTTTCTACCAAAAAAAAAACTAAACAAAACAAACCAAAAATCCCAAACTAAAACACACCACCAAATTACAAACAGGACTCAGATTTCAACACTGAGAAAAAGACTGAAACATGGGGGATAAAGAGAGAGAGAAACGTTAACTTAAAATGTTTGTTG
Organism: Gallinago undulata; assembly: GCA_026546715.1. Lineage (NCBI taxonomy): Eukaryota > Metazoa > Chordata > Aves > Charadriiformes > Scolopacidae > Gallinago > Gallinago undulata. The sequence goes on from JAOTQQ010000004.1 coordinate 24,658,027, forward strand.
AAAAGCAATGCTTGGCTAAGAAAACTGAGAACAGCAGAGGGAAAACAGACCATTACAATTAAAAGCTTAGAAGTTGCCACCAACCTTCAAACTTGCCAGGGACATGATCTGTGGCTCTGGTTCTTTTTTTCTTTTTCCTTTTCCCACTGTCTGCTATGGGGACAGGCTGACTGCTGACCATCTCTGTGTGGCAGAACATAAAGGTGCCTTCAACAATCAATCAATTACTTTACTTTAGGAGAACATGAACATGCTCTTGTTCCTCTCCTTCTCTTCATCACAGGCTGCCATCTCTCCCCCAAATATCAGAGGAAACCTAAATAGACAATTTGGGTGCTAATTAACAGCTCCGGGGAGATTTAATAGAGAAATGTAAAAACAGAAGAAAATAACGATGCATCTCTACTGAATCCTCCTCTCACGGCACAGCAAGGCAAAGCATGAGAATAGCTTATGGTGATTGTTGACAAAGTTATTCACAACATAACACATGCCCTGATGCAAGACAGGATTTACAGCCCTCACAAAGGCACTATTCTTTGAGCTGTCCACTTTTTTTTTTTTACAAGTGGATTTATTTTCAAGCATCTTAAGAAAATGAGTTTCCAAAACAGAAGGAAGTTGTGGGGAAGTTTCAAACAACCTGGTGATACAAAGCAACCACAGGACTTAACAGGTCAAATGAGCGATCTAGGTCAGTTTATGCTGCCAAAAGGCCAGAAAAAAACCCAGTATTTCTCACAGAACCATGATGTGCTTTTCTAAACCACAGATCAGTGGATACCTTGTGCTCCAAAACAAGCAATGCTTATGGCATTTAGATATATTCTTCCCACATTACTAGCTACAGATATTGCAAGAGCTTAGTCAGAGAGAACAACTCACTGATGCAAGGTAATATGGCAGAAAAAGAAAAAACACCTCCATATTCTTATGGAAGGCCTAAATAAAAACATTGCCATACGCTTTTTTTCTGCCAGAGGCTGCTTCAGACAGCTGACCTATCTCCAAAAAGGTTAAATGATTCCTCACTATACTTGCATGAGCGCATCACCAGTCACATCCTGTCAAGGTGGCCTTAACAGTTAAACATCATGCCTCAAAGTCTTTAAGGCAGTAGTAAAACACTGCTAAGACATTTACAGCCAGGAGGATTTCTAAGTAAATTCACAATTAAAGATCTTGCACTACAGAAAAAAACTAAATCACTAGAAATAGCATAATTATAAGAACACTGGTAATGAAAGAAGAGCAAGTCCTAAAAACGACGACAAAAAATTTTTTGGCACTTCTTTGACACAGATCCTTTGTGAATAGCCCTTCTTTTGCCTGTCACTGTTTCTAAAGTACTCTTAAAACACAAGAGAAGCTCTGAAGTAGAAAATATTACACAACAATCTAATGATACACAAAATACTTTTTCTTTGCTTCATTGTAGTTTTCTTGTCAATATCTGTCAGTAATAGATAGTAAAAGACACTCAGTATTATGAGTGTCTTTTAGGACTCACTTTAAGACATACCATTTTGAAAGCTTTTTCTCTTTACCAACTTACTGAAACCCTTAAAAATGTATCAATCAAAGCCTCAAGACAACAGTAAATCCTCATTTTCAAGTTTTAAGCAGAATGTGTTAAGAAATCATCACGATGGATGACATATGTGAGTTCTTAATTACAATAAGAAATATAAAAGCATACATTTCACCAACTTCTGAAGCAACAGCTTCTTTTTAAATCAAACTGAAACACACAGAGTTTTGTATTTTAACATAAAAAGAAGGCTAACCTTTGATGGCAAGTTCCAGCTCTCCTTGATTTCAATTCAGCCTGCATTAGGAGTTATTTAGAACTGGGATCAAAGTGACACATATGAAGTTGCTCAGAGATAGAGCTGGTCTGCTTGAATGAAATGCTTGATTTCCAGAAGGTGTCAAACAAGTCATTTTAATGACGTGACCTTCTGCAAGTCAACAAGTCATACCTAGACAGACTCAATTCCATTTCAGGTATTACATGGTTTCAGAACTTGTAACAGACTAAAAATTAGAAAAAAAGACAGAAGATGAATCCTGCATCTCAGAGCAGCGACATTTTCCTTCACAACCATCTCCTGCATGCTACCAGTCGGCTATGATATTTACTCTGGTGTTTAATATCTCACTACATTATTTCAATTCCCTTTAGTCTGACTCAATTCCTAAATGACAGAGAACTGCTTCCTTGAAACCAGGAAGTTCACTAGTCATGTATACAGAAACCAAATTACTGAAAAGCTTATGTTTTCAGCCTATAGTCTTGACCAAATTTGCTATGACAGGCATGAAATGTTTGCTAAATTAGGTCCTTATTACCCTTCTGGTCTGTTGCTTCACATCACTGCATAGTTCACTTCTGTCAACACAGCTTTTCTTTTAGAGGTATAACAGCTTCATTCTCATTATCCACTTTGTTATAATGAACCAATGTTTAAGGAACAGCTGGTATGACAAGAAAATGCCTTTAGCCTAGCCAAATACTTCAGAGGCTTTTCAGGCTTTCAAAGAAATGCTTGTGTTTCTGTGACTGTATGCCAGAGTTTCTGATGACGCTGCAAGACAGTGTAACTCAACCATCCAAGCAATGCTGAGGTGTTTTGCATACTGCAGGGCTACCTCTGGTGACAATGACACTGTGGGCTCTGAGGAAGCTCACCTTCCCAGACAGAAAGCTCAGGGACTGGGTGAACTGCTCTGGAGGGAAATGGCCCACGGACACGTCAGGTGCAAGAGGAGTATTTAACTGTTGTCATTCTAAGGTCATTTTACAATGTGGCCTGAAGCAATGAACACCTGCTTCCACCAAAACAACTTGTCTGCCCATTTTATAATCTGTTCTGGCTGAGTGTGGGAAGGCAGGAGTAGAACACTACTTGGTGTTCAGAGCAGACTAGCCAAACCTTTGATAAAGAGCACTTCTTACATCCCTCTCAACCATAACAGAGTCAGACTGTTCTCTGAGAGACTACTGCCTGACCAGCAGTCTGACAAAAGCTGAAGAAATAGGGAACAATTCAAATTCTGATCTGTATTTTACTTCCAGTCAGGTTAGGACTATTGCTCACAGATAATATAACCCAGCAAAATCCATACTGCAAGCAAAAAGAGATCAAGTTTCTGTCTTAGCTGCAGTTTTGTTGGAAGCCCTCTATTTTATTATCATTGTAACTCAGTGCTGAGGCAGTATTTTTAACATACACATTATTCAGAGCCTGTGTAGGAAGGTATAGTTACAGCCTTTCCCTTTTGTTGTTGCCAACTCTACAAAGACCTTCAAAAGGATGAACAAAAGCACATAAAGAAATACGACTTGCAAACAATACCAAGTGAAGAAGAAAAGATACAATTACCACAAGTTTCGCTTAATCCAGACCTTAAATCAGCCTTTATGTTGTTGCCTAACATTCCATATGCAAACATGCCAAAATCCAATATCCAGACATACCTCCCCTCTCACTCCAATCTGCTTCCCAAAGGAAGGAACGGTATATCTAGAAAATAAGCACACACGTGTACAGGAAGCACTCAGAGAACACAATACAGATGCCTTTTTCTATTAAGAAGCAGATACCTTGTTTGTGCGTTTGAATTCAGTGGAAGAACGCAGTTTAAGCAGACAGTCCAGGTACTACCCCCTGCTTCAAAACTGGGTCTTGCATGAGTCAGGTTGTTCTGTAGCTGAAAAGGAAAACAATCATATTTACATTCAGAAATCACATAAACATTGTTACATACATTTGGGTAGTACACAGAGTCCCAAGAGATTGCAAGAACCTGTTGTGCCAGGCTTCATTCGAGCACACAGCAAGAGCACACCCCTGCATTAAGGACTTTATAACTCTTAAGTATGGAATGCAAAAGACAGCATTATTTCCAGGGCTCCGATCATTTCAGATGAAGAGAAGACCCCCTTGACACAGTCTTGCAAAAAAAAAAAAAAAAAGGCCCGATTTATGGTGTTCATTAGTTCTTGCTGCGGTATCATTACAGAATCATAACACATTTAGATATAAAATACAGAATATTACTCTTAACAAACAAGAATTATCATACTCCTAACCTGGATCAACATTCTGCCAAGGTAGAGCACCAGAACTACAATCATAACAGCACTAAGTTAAAGCATATCTTAAACTGGTCTTGAAGGCAGACAAACAAGCTGCAACAAACCAGCAGCATGAGAAGGCATTTCCCACACCTGAAAATATTCTCCTGAAAACAGGTACTGAATTCACTCCTAGCAAGTGACAAACAAGACTTTGATGTTCAGGCAACACTATCGGAAGAAAAGAAGAATCAGGAGCCTCAGATAAAGCCTTCTGTGGTTTCACAGAGGATAGCCACAACCTGGAATTCAATAGATGAAACAAAACTCAAAAGCTGATGTGCTGGCACAGGATGTTTTCAGACCACTGAGGTAGTACCTAAACTGCTGCAATTACAAAAATATGACTGTTCCACAGATACTGCAAAAGCAAAGGCTTTTTATTCAGATCAAGTAAAAGCCCACCAAGGCTTCTCCAATTGAGATTTAAAAATATTATTTTGACTACCTGAACATCAGGCAGACCAGTCTGCACTGTCCGAACAGCATCCAACTTCTCTGCTGATTTACACTTATTTTCAAAATCATTGTTTACTTGTTCAAATAGCTACCAACAGATTTAGTAAAATAGTTAGGCATGAGTAAGCCCCTTGATTCCACAAGCATGACATCCCTGTGACTCTCAAACTTTAAATGTAAAAGCGTGCACTCAAAACTAAAAAAAAAAAAAGTCACTTCTTTCACATTTCAGATATCCAGAGATTTGGACAAAGAAACAAACAAGAAATAGATTTCAGCCTCATCTTCCTCCCAACTCAGTTGCTCATATCATTCTTTGACCTCTCCTTCTCCAGAAACGCTTTGACTCCTGTAGCTTTGGCTCATAATGAAACAGGACTCACGCAGCTGGTGCTGATTATGCCAAAACCTGCCAGTTGCAGAAAGTTCAGAATAATCAAAGCTACATTTATAAAGTAACTACACAACAATTAATTGTACTTGAAACGTTACAGATCAAGAGAAACACAATTTGAACGGGAAGGATGCCCAATTCTTTAGGACATCCCTGTGTCAAATCCAAAGGTAGATTATTTTAATACTCACTCTGTATCACCTTAGTAAGGATATTAATTTAAAATTTTAAGTGAGTGTTCTTACAGGTCATTCCTCTTTACAGTAGTTTGCCATAATTCATTCTTAGCTATCAGTTGTCTTCTCATCCCATCTACAAGAAAACTTTTAGTATCATTTAATTCATTAATCTTAATTATCCATTAAGGAAGAGGAACTTGAAAACATTCCAACATCTTCCCCATAAGATTCAGGAGCATTAACATTTTAAAACGAACACCCAAAACTCCACAGGAAGCCTGAGCGATATGATTTCATGAAAGAGCAAGTCTGAGAAAAATTATCAATTCTGCTTTGCTGCAGACATTCCTGTAACACCTACACAGCCTAACAGCTGACACCATCCTTCTAAAATCCTTCACTCTGTAGAGAAGGTTATAGCGACCTTTTTCTTCACCTCTGTGATTCCCTTCTGTCACACTTTTAGAAGACCAGAGTCACCCTACCTTCTGTGTACACAAGTTGCAGAGTCTAACTCTTTGTATTCTCAGCTAGCCAATTCCCTTGCAAACTAAGCACGGGGTTTCTGAGGTTCTGAGTCAAACCTTCCAGCAATGGGTGGATCTCACTTTGCAGGATAGCACATAAAGTTATTTCAGATAGATTCCTCCCGACCCAACTTATTACTTCACTGTGATTACTACGGGAGAAGCAAAGAGAACTTTAATGGAGCAGAGAGCACACAGTATCTCTTTCCTGTTGGGAGAAAACAGTGTCTTTCAGCACAAGTGCTATGTCAGACATGAGATCTGCTGAGGTTTCCCTGTGTTCATACAGATGCATATGCATTTCTTTAAAAGCACTACTTCTTATTCAGTATAACAGCAAAAGAACTGTTACCACACCCCCCACCTCACCCCAGAAAGGTAAACTAGACAAGCGTACTGACCCTGGCACAAGTTAGCAAGTAAGGATAACAAATAAGACTGAAAAGTGGCTTAGAAACACACAGTAATCTTTTTAGTTTCTTGTTCTAGGACAACATGACTCTGAGGCAGCCACATGGATGAGATGACAAAATATGGTGCATTTCATGGGGCTAACAAAGGCAAATGGCAAGCCTTGCTGGGAACAGCATGGGATATGCCCTGGTTATTGCACTGAAGACCATCTTCACTCCTTCCACATCCAGCCAAACAAGATATTTAATGGTACTGACCACTGGCAGACAATTAATGTTTAAGGGTTTCCATCACAGTACAGAAACATTATTTTAAACTCCAGATCACACACATTCTAAATGACAAAAGTCCCTGCAACAGTACTTTGACTCAACTACTCCAGGCTTTTAATCCCTAGAGCACTTTTAAATTCAGGAGATATGCAAGGCAAGTAAGTTCTGTGGGCCACTTACTAAACACTAAACTGCTTACTCTCTTCTGCATCTGATGGCATCAACAACTCTCAAAAGCCTGTCTCTGCATCACCAATTAGCTCCTCTAACCCCACTCAGCTCCCTTGCTAGTTTTCAAGTCTAAACCAAAGAGAAAAAACTTCTTAGAAGAAAACATTTAATTTCAAACAGATACAAGATAAACACTTCCTGCTCTTACCCCACACCCCACAAATGTTCAGATAACATAATAACATTTGTCACTGGGAAAAAAAGCTACACAATACACTCCCACATTAGCAAGCAGCCTTGTTTGGAAAGGTTAATCTAATTGTGTTTTTAAAGTTTGAAGCAAGACTGATTTTTCTTTCTTTTCTCCTCCTCTGTACTTTCAACTCTAAAATTAAGTCATTAAACTCCAATGTATATTCAAATTCAATGTCACATAAGATTTGTACAAGTGATTTAACGTTTGTTACCAGGAAGGTACTAAAAGGTGAGATGAAATTCCTCATTGCAGTAAATACCTTTTTTGAAAGCATTAGGGAATACTGATACAGCATTCATACCATGAAATAATGTCACAACAGACAATACTCAATGTCAAGCAACTTTCAAGTGTCCAAGGCACCCAAATCCACTCTACCTGGAAGGTTGCCAATGCCAAAACCAATTACCTTGAGAACTGCCGTGGAAGAGGTTCAGCTCCACAAGTGTATTTTGCCTTGCTTCTATCCAGCGCTTGGAAGGCATGAAGAGAAGCACTGTTTTGGAAAAAAGAAAAGCCACAGCTAAACTGTAGTTCTTCAAAGTTATCAGAATATATGCTAGTCTTTCCAAGCTAACTGTGGGGCATAAATTTGTGGGATAAAGAGGGTTTTATAAGCAGTAAGCTCATAAAAGGCAAAAAAATTTCTAAAGAGTAGTTTAATTTGACACTTCACAAACAAGTGCTAATGGTGTCAAGGGAATGGACTGACTTTTGGCTATCACATGTACTGCTTGAAGCCAGCAGCCATGCTGTCACTGGGGCTGTACCGCTGCTCTTCCCTCTGAACTGCCTCAGAAGGTCACCTTGGTCAGGCCAAGAGATAACACAGAGGTGAGGTACGGATTAAATCGAGATAGATCTGCAGTGTTCCCAGGGGTTTCACAGGTCCCATCATTCCACGTCAGATAGAAAACACAAGAACTAAACTTGTGATCAAATCTAGGAACGTTTGCCTTTGCACACCTTCCACTCCAGCAACATTCTCACCAGAAAGCAGCTGTCGTAGGAGTTTACAGACTTACCACTCTTTATTAAAAAACGCACTATATATTAAATACAGCGGTTTAAGCCTTCAGGGAATAACCAGCTCCAAGCAACAACTCCCACGTCCTTCCGAGAGGGGCCGGAGACGCGAAGCTGCCGACCGAAGGGCTGGAGGCATTTTACCGCCTCCCAGCTGTCCCTAGCCCCCAGCACCACCCCCACAAACCGGGACCGCCACCGCTCCCGGACTGCCAGCATTTATTCCTCCACACGCCCGGGAGAAGCCCGAGCAAGCCCCGCTGTAGGGGACCCGCGCTCGCAGCGGTTCTGGCAGGCAACGACCGCTCCCCCCCCTCAGGGCTCCCCTCAGCTGACCCAGTCGGGGAGGGCGGCGAGCCGCGTCTCCCCCTTACCGCCACCGCACAGCCTCGAGGGAGCGCCTCAGCCCCACCGCCCTCACCTCCATGGGCGTCCCTCGGCGGGGGCGGCGCCGGGCTGCCCGCCCTCCCGGCTGCGGGCTGTGGAGAGGAAGGAGCGCGCATGCGCGCGGCACCGCCCCGTGCGGGCAGCGGGCGCGCACCCCTTCTGCGCATGCGCGTGGGGCGAACGCGCGCACACACCCGGGGGGGTCGCGGCCCACGGCGCGCGCATGCGCAATGTGGGGGAGGAGATGGTAAAAGTTATGGGTGCTCTCAGGCGACATTGAAGGGAACGTTAAAGGGGGCACTGCTCCCCAAGCTAGGCTGGCAGTTGGCAGTCTTTTTCACAGCAGAGGGATCTGCACCTGCCCATGCCCCCACGCGTGGCAGGAGGGCGCAGGGACTCTCAGGGACCCTCTTGTGGTAGCCTGAGGCCCAGAGCCGAGCAGCCGCCATCTTGTATTGCGGCCTCCCCATCCCTCTGCAGGGTTGGTGAGAAGCGCTTGTGGAAAAGCCACGGTACTTAACAAAATTCAGCATATGCAGTTCAGGAGATAGCTTTGCAGAAAAGACCCTAGTGAGTTAAAAGAGCCAATAGGACTTTAAATCTGCCTGCACCAACTACTGTCTTTCATAGAACTGCTAGGGCACAACAAGGGTGAGAAGGATAACTTCTCAGAAGCTTTTTTATTCATGAAGCGCCAGCTCTGCACATGAGCTCCAAGAGAAAAATGGCTCACTAATAGCAGAAATCTTGCTTTAGAATTTGCGGATCAGACCTCTCTTTTAGTTTTACAAAGAGCACCTCTAGTCTACTTCTCTGGTGTTAAAAAGGCTGGGAAGAGACAGTTACCAGGGCTACTTCCCACCGTAAGGCTGAGCAGGGAGGTGGATTCGTTTGCAGAGAAATATCACTAGCAAGAAATAGCTCTTTTCCATATCAACTCAGATTGACATTTTATAAGGTCATTCTCAGTTTGGGTGACATTTCAGTCCGCCAGTAAGCTAAAGAGATTTAAACTTGGTAAATTTAGAGTCCATATTAAAAAAAAAAAAAAAGACTAGATTGAAATCAAGTCCAAGAAGAACCCCGGTGAGATATTACTCCCTACCTCATTTGTGATAGAGTATCTTCTCTGTAAGGATTTCAAACATCAGTGGAGATACTAGCTTTGCTGGGAGGTGGGAGATGTTTGTGCCTAGAGATTGCAAGCTTTGCCACACTGTTTGTGTGTGGCTTTGCTGCACTGTGTGGCTACAGAGATCAGATGGATAGTGGGAACCTTTGAAGCGAAACCTGAATATGCCTGGAAAAATCAAAGCAAATTGCAAGTTACCAAGCTAGCTGGACTTTAACAGCCACCATACAGATGTTCTAACTCATTCTATTTTGCATTTGCCAAGATCTGGGAATTTGCACACAGTTTGTTACCACATTTCAACTGGAAGATGGTAATTGCCACATGGCAAAGAGCCTGTAGGACTGTGGATGGCAGAGAGATATAGCCCTTCCCAGCCCCAGAGCACCAGAAACCATTTCCAAGTTGCCATGGAGGGAGAGCAACCTCTTTGAGTTATGTGTCCCAAAACTTTCAACTCTGCTTCCACGTATTGGGTTGGTAACTTGTTGTTGATAGCAGTATTTTTCACCCAAAGCTGTTTAGTTCTGCTAATGGTGGCTATAAGTGAATTACAACTGTAGGCCATGAGCATCCCAGCAGTGTATGATTTCAGTCTGGACATGCAGCTTGGTACCCACAACTCTCAAAGCCACAAGCTCAGCACATCTAAGGCAAGTTAAGACATCTGCGAGCTGCTCTTGCTGCCTTCTCTGCCAAGGGTCCAGGAAGATGTACCACAGTTGGAGAGAGCTGCCAATTCCTCACCTGGGTTCAAAGCAAAAAGCCTAGAACCAGAGCCGTGCCTGAGACAGCTGAAGCCTGCAGGTCCCAGGAAAGGATGGGGTTACGGAACATCAATGGTATCTTTGTGGTATCCTCTCCCAGGATGAATGCATGCTTTGTTCTTTCCACCAAGCTGGCGTGGAAGAGCATCTCCTATAAACACCAAAAGCATTGAAGCCTGGTTTCGTAGGAATGCACTCGTGTGCATGTTGGTCCAGTGCTCTGATGTCTTGACGAGGTGCAAGCCTGGGTGAAGACTTCTCCACAGCAAAGACATCTCCTAGCAGCTCATCCCCACATGAATCTCTGGTGGCCCATCTAGGTTGAAGACATTCTTGTTTCCCTCTCCCCTCAGGGAGGGCATTAGCAGTCTTTGCTCTCCACAAGCTGCCCACTTATTTCCACAACAAATTGAAACCATTTATCCTTGAAGTGTTCAGGATTTATGTCTGAATGTCTTCTCATGTGTACCTCCACTTGAACAGAAGTAAAGGATAGTCTGCGAGAATAGTTCAAATCCATGCAAGCAACATCTCAGCATCTAGGACTGTATCGGTTCAATATCTCAATCTTTTTGTTTTGTAGTGTGTTTTCAAATTGAATTCATTGTGGTTTTTAATTCCCATTCATTACTTCTTGTTACACCTTTCTCCACTGGGTTAAAGGGCTCTCACACACCACACCATCGTCTGCCTGTGAAAGTAGACATCTGTTCTGAAAATAAGGTGTATGTACTTGAATCCTTGGTTTTCTCTCCCGTCTCTTATTTGCAAGGTAACCCAGCTGCACAACATGCTTAATGAGAGGGCAAGTCTTAAATTTCAATCTAGCCTGTTATAAAGTAAGAAGAAAAAAAAATTATTTTCATTTTGTTGGTTTTAATAGAACAGGTGTGGTATTTCTAGGAAATGACTATGCTAGTATTTCAGGGCTAAGTCCCATGAAAAGTGAAGGAAAAAGCACCTCCTCAAACAGTATAATTGGTTTATTAACCACAGTAAAATAAGTAGTTATTTCACATGACATTTCCTTTTATTTTTTTAATAGCTTTTCAAGTACATGTCTGCTTTTACCCATGCAGCACACAGCAGAGGAGATAGGGAGCCATCTCTGCTGGCTGTTAGGCAAATAAGAAGTAATTACCCAAACTAGTTTTGATCTAGCAGTGTTACAATTGGATCACAGTACTTTGGCCTGTGTTTTACTACTAAAATGATTTCAAGCCCTGACTAGAATTATTCCTCTCTCTTATCTGCCCACAACCAAGCATCTAAGTCTGTATTTAAGCACCTGCAATCTAGAATAGTCTGATTTTCGGGACACAGAGCATGTACTGTTCCCTCTGCTGTTCAGGGAATTTGTACAGGCTCAGTTTCTCTGAAGATTATACTTCTCATTTAGGCGATCAAGCCCAGAGATGGGCTTATGCAATCACATTTGCCAGGATCAAGCTTCTGTGTCATTCTTTCGTTGTGAACGTCCCTTCTCCAGCCACCCCCACGCCCCCCCAACAAAAAAAAAAAAAAAAAGAAAGTGCTGTTTCCTGTTTCTTTCAGGAAGCCTTATGATTCACATGTAGTGTGAGATATCTCTACCCCCCGAGAGACCATGTTTCAGTGTCCCATCTGGCAAAGCTGTTGACAGATGGGGACAAGAAGGAGTTCTCAGAATGGACTGTAAAAGTGCCTGTATGGCTGTGAATGCCAGGCTGAAACCTGCTTTTCCTATCGCCAGGCCCATGAGGAATAATCATATCATCCTACAGGTCCACCCCACTGCCCATGGGGACAGAGAACTTGAACAGACTCTGTTTAATGGAAGAACAAAGGAACATGGGACCTGGAAATTGTTTGCTCTGCTGGAGACAAACAAACCAAAGCTGCTGGAAACAAGCAGAAAAATGATTGTGTCCACTGCAGGAACTGATCATTAGATCAAAGGCTGTTACTGTGTACGCCTGAACTCCCCCACCGACCCCAACCAGCAACAACACAGAGACTTCAGAGAATCAGAGAATCATAGAATGATTTGGGTAGGAAGGGATCTTAAAGATCATCCAGTTCCAACCCCACTGTCATGGGCTGGGACACCTCCCACTAGACCAGGTTGCTCAAAGCCCCATCCAGCCTGGCACTGAAAACCTCCAGGGAAGGGGCATCCACAACTTCTTTGGTCAACCTGTTCCAGTACCTCACCACCCTTATGTTGCCAGTTCATGTTGCACAGTCACCAAAACAGAAGAACTTCTTGCCACAATCAAGGCTTTCCATAACATTGTCTCCACCTTTATGTGGCTACCAAAACCAGCACACCATCCTTTTAGTTTAGGTTGGGGCTGAGACGTCATGTGCATCTCAGCTTTTATAGCCTCCAGTGCACGTAAGCATGGAGAATCCTGGCACTACTGGAAAACTGGAAGATGAGTAAGACCCAAGGGAAGGAGACAGCGAGTGCAGTGCTGGTCCTGGCCTCCAGCCCAGGATGCCAACGGCAAGTTGCCCCGAGACTGCTGGCTCTTACATCTGCTCACCTGAGAGCCACAGGAACGGATGGCAAAATGCTTACCTCACTCCATCATTAGGGGATAGCCCAAAGCCATTGGCAGCTGGCCCAGGGGATATAAAATAATAAATGACAAAGGAGAGGTCTGTTCCAGTATGGCAACTCCCAGCTTCATTAAAGTTAATCATAAAATAGCTTCTGGAGCATTGCCCAAAAGGTGGTGAAGCTTCTTCTGACACAGGCTGAAGAACCATACAAATTGAAGAATTCTGAAAATATGGATTCTTTTCCTCCCCCTCGTTATTATTGTTCCTGGCAAGAGGCTGTTAAATGCAAACCACCACTTGCAGAGTATGAAGCAACCCTGTACCCCAGCAGCCAGCATTCAGACCCAACTGTGCTACAAAAGAAGCCTTACAATCCAGGGCTCCTGCAACGTCCCAAACTTCCTTCAGGTTTTCCACAAAAACACATGCTTTGGGAGAACAGGTGCCAGATCCCTTTAAGAAGCAGTGGTGGTGGAGCTGCTGGACTCAGGATCCAATGGGTATCAACTGGTCTATCCCAGTTATCCTTGTTGCTGCCGAGGAACCTGTGGCTCACCCCAGGAGTGAGCCAGCTTGGGTGGGTGAAAGGCTGGGTGAGCTCAGACGTTGGAAGAGACTGGAGACCCTGGGGCACTCAAAGTTTGGCCAGCACTGAATGACTACACAGGCAGTGAGTTCTGCCCTACGGATGTCAGTAGCAGGTACCATCACCTGGCATCTCAAAGTAAGGTACCTCATCGGAGCTGAATGGATTGTGTTCCACTGAGACCTTCAAGAAATTTGCAAGCAGACCATGTTTTTGTTTCCCCCACAGCCACCTCTACAGAAAGAGACTCTAGAGTAAGAGACCTCATTTGCTGTTGCTCCATTCTGCATCTGGGTAGATATGCAGCAGTTTCCACACACACCGCTGGCATTTCAGCTCTGACTCAGGGTCTCTTTTCAGCAGGGACATGAATGCCACACTCTTGCTTCGAGGTTTTCTTGACATTTATGAGTCATTTGTCCTTCCCTGACCTGCTTGAGGGAATCTGGCGGACTGGGCTGCGCTAGCAAAGCTATCAGCCTCCAGAAGGTAAAAGCTGCACACCTTCAAGAAAGACACGCCTCTAGTTGTGAAACTTTTTGCTAGAATCAGTATCTTCCGCCATGTCCAAATAATCTATCAAGGAATGGATCTAGTGTTATTAATCCGTCTCATCCCTTTCTGATTCCAAGTGGCTTCATGATCATCTCCCAATGTGGACAGATTTTTAATCCTTGGAAACAACATCACCTTGGGTCCATTTGTCTCTTTCCAAATCTTCTCTTACATCTTGAGAGCTTTCACTAAGAAAGGAGGACTATCTCAGACCAGATCATGTCATGGTTACTGGGACCATTTACCCAGGATTGTCCAGCATTAGCACGGGCAGGCTTAAACCCAGGAGCCACCACTCAGACCAGCAAACCCCCAGTGGGGCTGCTGCCAGGGTAGATCAGCCTTGAACCCTGCCTATGCTCAGCTGAAGGCAGAAAGCCCAAACCCTTTCCACGTCCCATATGCCACAGGGCACTGTGACAGGAGCCATTATGCTTCACAAAGCGCCTTTTTTTTTTTTTTTTTCCCATCCAAGGCTATTTCTTAATTCCGCAGCTTCTGCAGAGGGCAGGACACATTCATGTTGCAGAGCATGCTCCCTCTCTTGTGCCAGTCTCTATGTGACCTGGTGACCAGCACCAAAGCCTTTTACTGGGTCCTGAAGGTCAGGGGGGCTGCAGAGAAAGAAAATAAAACCCCAGCAGTAGCACCTCTCCCCTTCATCAGGATGACCAGCAGATTTTGCAAAGAGATAACTGAGTCCCAGGCACCTGGCAGCCAGCTGAGCAGATGAGTCATTTGGGGAGCTGGGGCTAACGAGAGCTCTGTGCATATTTAATGCATCTCAGGGTTCCTGCCTGCTTTCAAATTGTGCAGAGGAGTTTGTTGAAGCTTTGGGGATGTTGGAGCCTCATAGGCACACTCCAGTCTCCTGAAGGGAGGGGAAGGTTGCCTTAGATAATTATCTAATGCTTTTTGCTTCATAAACATCTCTGCTGTGCTCAGGCTTTAAACACTTCAGGCTGGGAGGTGCTCCAATGGAAGAGGACCAGGGGAATAGCTCAGTCTCTTGGATAGAGACAGAAGGACCTTTCTGACAGTGAAGGATCTCCCTGTCTCCCTTTCTTTTACTGCTTCCAGAGTTACTCAAGATGCAGTTGTCACTCACAGCACAGTCATAAGCTTTGTTTCCTTGGGCAAAGCAGATTGAAAAGAAAAGTGGAGAGGGAAGAGAAGACCCTTGAAATTCTTTTTTTGAATTGCTGATTGAGATGAGCCTATGGGTTGATCTTTCGGAAACGGTGCTTTCTGTTCCACAGCAATCTGTAGGAGCTCCACGGTGTGGAGAAGGTAAACAGGAAACACTCCCAAAGCAGGAGGGCTGAAATCCTCAGGCATGGGTTTAAAAAATAAACAAGGTCCACTCCCCTTTTCTAATGTATAATTACCTGGTGGAACTTGTTGCCACAGGACAACATGGAGGACAAAAATATAAGCAGGCTTCTGTGCACGAGCATTATTTACACCAAGTCTTGTTAAACTGATGGCTAACAATTCCTCTTTGGGTATCTGTTCACTGGCCTTGGCACTCTTAGATACTTTTTTCCTGTTGTCTAATCTGGACTTCCCAAGCCACAAATTGTGGCTGTTGGTCACAGTCTCACTGTCTTCTACAATTGGGAAGAGGTTGACTCTGTCATGTTTCTACCTCACCTTGAAGTAGCTGTAGGCTGCTGTCACTTCATCCCTTAGACCCCACTCTTGAGACAGCTTCTCCATAAGTCCCAGCTTTAACAGCTTCCAGAAGGTCCTGTGTATTAAGTCCAGCCACACTGCTCAGCAAGGCAGAAGGTTTCCCAATAGAGCTGTTGTCATCTCCTGCCTCTGCACCACACATACAGTAGTTTGTGCCTGCAGTTCTGTTTTTTCTAAAGAGACTGGAACATGGATCCCAAGACCCAGGAACCACACATACCTTACAAAAAATAGTGAGTAAAACTCACCATTGGGTATCGCTGGAAAAATACCTTCAAGGGGGACACTGGTGAAGAGTCTGCAAGGGAAGGATGCGGACCAGACTTCCAAATGCAGGTGGAGGTCTCAACATGATGACATTTAGATCCATCAGTGCTGCAACTCTCAGTGGAGATCCACTCTTCAAGTTATTCTGGGTGTTTTTTCATGATGTCTGTCTTGCTACAGATGAATCAGTGAAGAATGAAGTACACCAGACTTATTAACATTTCTTTAATTAGTATCAGAACAAAAATGTTCAGACTTTTACCGATTATTTTACACAGAAAATATTGGAATGATGTATCAGGTGTTTTTGCGTCCATATGGCTCTGGTTTATTTCCATGTAAAAATATACATCTGGCACACAAGATTAAAAAAAATAGATTTTCACAACAAAACAAGTTCTTTGAGCACTAAAAATTCACTTGTGCACTTCAATGTTGGCCTAAATATTTACATTTTCTACCCACATCCCCTCTCTACCCCAAAAATGGGCAAACCCCAGATTATAAATATCAGCTGTGTCTGGTGTACAAAACGTTCCCAGAAAAAGGGCAGGAAACACAAACATAACACTGCTGTGGCTCAGACAATTTGATTTTAACTGCCCAAAAACAGTTTAAAAAAAAAAAAGTTCAACTCTTGTCAAAAGAAAAAAGGGCACAGGGAGCATCACACTAGTTTTCAGGCATTGCAAGCAAAAGGGGAAGCATTTTTGAGATGTGATACCTTTCTGGGGAATAGCGGCACGGAGCAGGTAGCAATGGTATGCTTTCAAAAGGTCAAAAAGATTTAAGAACTGATCTTGCCTTTTTGGAAGAATAGGGTGGATGAGATGGCTCTTAAAGCCCTTCTCCACCTGATTTACTACGCTGTAGGGCTGGATAATGGAAAAACAATTTCTACAGCCAGCATCTGCTGATCCTGAGCCAAGACAAGATGTCAGGAAACGCTGACATGTTGAAAATGTTGTTTTCTGGCAACAGTGTCTTTCCGCTGCCTTCTGAGTGTTTCTCAGGTAGACTGATCCCACTGAAAAGTGGCTTAGTTCACCTTCTCTGTCATGGGGCCACCTGGCTAGTGACCCAACACTAGTCCAAGCAGTGTTGGCTGCATCTGAGAACATCATGAAGTCCCCTCTGCCGAGTGTGAAAAAATCCCTTGCGGGGAAAAACAGTTCCTTTGGTAAAGCATGAATTAGGGCAGAAGGAGAGACATTCATAAGTCATGGCTAAAAATGGTTCATCGACAACCAACTTCCTGAAGGCAGTTGGGCTCAAGGGTCACCAGCTTTTCAGAGCTGATGTCAGATGTTCCCACAAACCCACTGCCTGTGGGAAAGGCAACAGGCGTTACTTGGTGGGCAAGGTCACACCTGCTCACAGGGCAGGAATCACTAATAAAACATGTGGAGAGCAGTGTAGCTGAGGACAGAAAAAAAGGAAAGGGAGCTGAAGGGATGTTATCAGACACAGGGTTGAGTCTTAGAAGCCAGAGTGTGCAAAAGTCAGCCAAACTTGCCTCGTCCTCCAGCAAGTCAGTGGCTTTCTAAGACAGGAGCCATACAACAGAAACTGGGATCTCTTAAAAAAACATATTGTCCGTCCAGAAATGCTTGACAAGTTTCGGATTCAGCCCTTGCCTGAAGAGGCTCTTCTGCAGCGTTTGTAGTTCATTGAGTTGAAATGCCCAGAGCGAGTCCTTGGGAAGAGTCCTTGTCTCCCACCACAGGGTGTTTTGTCCCATCAGGCTCCGAATGAGCCAGCTGAGTTTGCCTGCCAGAACGCCTCAGTGGCAAATTCGCTCTGTCATTTCTTTCTGCATTGAAGTGGGAGAGAAAAGAAAGAAACAATAATTGCAAAAATACAGGTTTTGCTAGAGTGACATGTCAGGCAGTTTGGCAGGCAACCCCAGGAAGCCACCGTGGGAGTCTCGGGGAGCGTTCCTCTGTTTCCCATGCCAGCCCTCCTGGGAACTGCTCTGCCTCAGCAGCTCCCTCCTGGCATCCTCCTCGGTCTCTGCGGCACAAGGTTATTTTGGCCGTGCCCTAGCTTTGTGAGCAGTCCAAGGAAAAAGATGTTGAAAGATGCAGGTCCTGCATCTCACGACCTCCTGACTCAGCCGCGGAGCAGCCAGACAGGCCGGTGCCGCTCTTAGAGCCTCCATTTGCAGCTGCTGAAGGAGACAGGACACGGAGCTGCTCCTGCCTCTCTCTCTGGGAGGTGACAACAGCTCACCCAAAGGACCTGTGGTTTTGGCAAGGGATCCCATGGTCACACTGCAGTGCAAATGAGTGCTAATTACAGAGGGCTGCAGGAAACGAGATGATCTCCAGAGAGGTCCCTTCCCACCCTGTAACATTCTGTGATTCTTTGTGAAACCTCCTGCGAGAGGGAGCTCTGTTCAGGGTGGCAGACTGTTTTCTTTAGAGAGGATGTCACTGTGCCAGCGGCACGATTAGGAAGGTGCCCGGCTTTCAGCTGGTGGAAGACGGTGTCTGTCCTTGCCTTACGGAGCTCAACTGATGGCTTACAAATCACGTGCATTGCTGCAGCGAGGAAAGTCTGTGATCCTCTCTGGCTCATCGGGTTCACGGCTTGTGAATCTGCGTGTCCGCGCAGACCCCCTCACGCACCCCAGAGAAAGGTTTGCACGTTAAAATGCACTCCCAAAATAGATCTGAAGTAGGACTGGTCTGCAGAGAAGGAAGGATGAAACTCTGAAAGAAGGAGAACTAGGAAAGTAGGATGACTCTTGAGTAACCCTATAAAAGGCCCTTTAGTGACAGAACCAATGGGGACAGAAGCTGCAGTCTCAGCTCTTCAGTGCTGAGAGCTTTGTTTTTAAAATCCATTGGGGAAGAGCAGCAAAGAGAGGGCTTCTGTGTAGGAGTAACATGCAAAATCACTTGAGCACAGAACCTTGCCACCAAATGAAAAGCTGGTGGTGCTCTGCCACAAAATCACATTGCAAATGGGAAGAGTTTGCAAATGTCTAAGAAGGAGAAAGAAGTGGGGGTGGGGGTGGTGAGAAGACTGTGAACATGCTCTTGCAACAGCAGCCAGCTCACCCCGCTAGCACAGCACCACACACAAAAGCAGCCTCGAAGGGGATGGGTTGGGGTTGGGGTTGGGGTGGCCAAGCCACCCACGAGCTCCTCAGGCTGGCCCCAGATGTCCAAGACATTCCTCACACTCTGGAAATCCCCACTGTTCTACTTCAGTACGTAACCAGCTGGACCTCAGCCCGCGCTGCTGCCCAGCACCACGACCAAGGGCAGGTCAAGGAAGCAAGTGCACGGCTTCTCTCTGCCCCCGTATTTCTTGGTGTGTTAGGAGAGTGAATCACTGCCTTTCACTCCTTCTGCCTGTACAAAGGACCTATCTCATTCTCACTTCCCAAGATTTGCTGCTAAGAAATCATGTCCCAGCGAAGCTTGCCGAAAGGGAAAGCAGCAAAGGGACATTCAGCCAGAGGCAGACTTAGAAACCAAGAACTCCATCCCACAATCCTCATAATTTTTCTAAGCTATTTGGCCCTAACAGGAAATTTTCTGATTGGGGAGATGCTGCTTTTTCTTTCTTCTGCGGAGTCCTGAGTAGAAAGCCCACATCTGGAAAGCTGCAACCATAATACAGCACTCAGATCTGCTGCCCTACTCCAGATATGCTCCCTCCACATGCTTGGTGGCCTTCCACAGTCTTCCACATGCAAGGAACAGGCACCTCTGCAGGCAGGAGTCTCCTCTGTCACAGGATTCACATGGACTAACTCTGGCCATCTAAATGCAAGGTTAGGACAGTTGTCTGGGCTTATGAGGCAGTCGGGAGAGACTGAACCTCTCAAGGTCAGTTCATCTCATCCCTCCTGAGAGATTATTACCTTTTCACAACCCTTCAGAACTTGGAAAAAAATAAACCCCGCTGAAAAGGAAGGTAGATGCGTTGCAGTGTCTGTCCTTACTTAAGTCTCAACCCTGCTGATGAATCAATCCTTCAGGGCTTAAAAACACCTAAGAGCTGGGCGACAGCTCTGGTGCAGCCCCATGAGAAGGGGGATGAGCAAAGCAAGTCACTGGTGCCCTGCCCTGGGCTGGGAAAAGTAATTAGCCACAGGAAAGTGAGCTGAGGTCAAGTGGAAAGTGCTGCGGAGGTTGGACGTTACTATTTGTGCATCCTCAGAACTGCTGCTGAAGCAAAACCAGAACAGCATGAACTCCCCACACGCTCCACAGCACAATGAATGGGAGCCGCGCCAGGTCCCGGGGCCTTATTGAAAAGCCCCTGGGATGCGCACGAAGAAACTTACCCGTTATTGCTTTCCCTGCCTGCAGCAGAAAGAAATGCTGTCGGAAGCAACTGGCTCAATCCTGACCCATGCAGACTCTGGGACTGAGGGAAGTGCCAAGCTGCAGCCTCCCGGGGGTAACAGGGTGGCCAGAAGGGCCTCTTTCAGGTTTTGAAAGTTGTTCATAAGCTGCAGCAACTTCTCCCTCCCTCCTCAGCTCAGCAGCGCATCCTGGACACACACTGGACACCTCTGGCTGCAGGACACTCTCACACACACCTACAGCAAGTCATGGCCTGAGGGAAGGAGGTCTCACATGTGATGTGGTTGGGTCTGCTCTAGGGCTCAGATGCCAGGCAATGGGCACGCCAAGAAATGAGGCATAGATAGACCAGAGGTCAATGTGTCTCATTTCCTTGTAGTTTAACCCTGGTTGCATCACACAGGAAAATCTTTTCATCTGGGATTCATCCAGACCCATAAATCATCCCATGTTCCATGTGAGTCACTGGCATTGAAAGCCTATTTAGCAGTGTCAGCCTCTGCTTTGGCTATTAGGTGCTAATTATTTACATTAGCAAGCATCAGTCAAAGGAGATGACACCATTATGAGCTGTATATCACTGCTAAAGAAGTTTGTCAAGAGGAGCAGTGGTGAGGAAGACTAACAGAGGACAGAGTGACACGGAGCTGCCATTTTCTGGAGCTGAGGGCCATTGTGATAATACAGGTCACAATCAAACTTTACCACATAATTAATGTAGATGCTGCTGTCATTCAGGTCTCCCCTGATTAGATCATCATCTCTCCATCCCCTCAGATCACTATCGGAGCAGACAGGCAGCAAATTGACAGAGACAAATGAGAGCAGAGAAGGAGTAAAGCTCTTAGCACTCAGAGGCAGGTGCATGTCCCCCCACAGATACTCCTAAACAGGCAGCTCATGCTGGGACTTTTCTCAGCTATTTCTCCCTTTCAGATTAGATCCTCTTGATCTTCCCTGGCCCTCTGCTGCTGAACATGGCCTTTTCTGCAGCCCAGCCCTTATTACCCCTTAATTGGGTTCCCTATCAATTCTTCTCATTGCAACCTGCCCTCCCTAGGTCAGACCACACTCAACCTTGCCCATGATACACTTGCTTCTCTTTCGAAACTAACTCTCTGCATTTTCAAGTTTATATCCCCAAGCTGTCTCTGGTCTCTGCTTCCCACCAGTCCTGCTGTTTTCAAGGACTCTCACTCTCTGCCTGGCTAATTGCTTCCCAAGGGAGCTCTGGTGAGGCCTCTCCAGCTTGGCCTCTCCAGCTGCTGTCTGGAGCTGTGTGTCCTACTGGGGCTTGCCTTCCTGCAGTCTCATTGTAATTCACACCAGGATCTCAAGCAGTGACCTTTGTCTGTTAATAAGAAAGCTCAAGACCACGGAGAGGAGACTTGGGCTCAAATCTGACCCCTGAAGGCCATGTGGACACAACTGGCTGGAAACACTTTGAAGTGCAAATTGCATTAGAGCTACTAAGACAGTATAGAGGGTCACTCTGTGATGGTGGTCCTGAGGATTCTGAAGAGAGATTCATAGACATGGCAGCAGAGGAAAAACTTAAGGAGGGTTTTCAAAGGGTAAACAGTTTCCTCAGTGTTGCTGGGAAGTTCTTGCTCAGAGCTCTAAGGCTGATGGTTACAGGACAGAAAATATGGGTGTGCTTCTGAGGTAGGGTGGCTGAAAGAGTCCAGAGAGGGTGCCTGCACTGCTCAGAGTTCAACTCCAACCTGAACCTACCAGTGCTGTGTTCACCCCGTGCCACTCTCACCCCCTCCACCTCCCCATCCCGGGGGCATCCTTACCAAAGGCTCCAGCTCCCGATGGTCAACGAGGCTGAACTCCCTGATGAAGTAGTAAAAGTGCTTGTAGCAGGTGTTGACGTGAGCCTCAGCCCCCATGTTGATGATGCTGTCGAAGTGGTGGATGTAGACATGGACAAAGACACGGAAGAGGCGGGTGAGGATCTTAGTGCAAACTTGCTGGAACTGCTTGGGGAAGGGAACACCTGAAAAGCAGAAGCAAGTTGGAAGCCATTTCACCATTAAAAAAAAACCAAAAAAACAACCAGCTAGTGTTTAAATGTCACTGTCATACTTAACAAGCAGTCATGGATGAGGAGGAAGAACTCCTTTGGCTAATGTCAAGAGTGACAGCTACACCAGGGCAATGTGCTGTCTAGCTCTCCCCAGGTACTTCCTCATTGCCTAACTAATAATTTCACGCAGCCGTGGTCTGAGGATTTGGGGAGTTGCCCTAGGAAGGAAAACTTCTTATCCAGTGAAGGAGGCCACATCTCTCCACATCTGGCTCTATCCAGAGCAATCTGGCAGAGGATCCTTCTGTCCTCTCTCCCTGCCTTTCCCCTACAAGTCTGTGTTACGTTGCATTTACCCAGATTCATGAACAAAACTAAACCTCCTCCCAGCAGAAAAGATACCTTTCCTGATCCTCTGAATCAAAAACATGGTTCATAATGTTTTTCTTCCTCCACACACCCTCAAACATCACTTCTGATGCATCAACAGAAACAGGTGGGGTTTATACCTTTTTTCCTGATCATTGTTTCCAACAAACGTTTCACTAAAACAGGAAGAAAATTACCCGTCTTAATGGTGCTTTAGGTTTTAATTACATTACACCTGTAAGGTGCTCCCTCCTGAGATGTCCTCCCAGGTCGTTCAAGAACGGGACCCACCACACATTGCTTTTTACTCATAGCTTTGTCCCACACAAGGATGCAATTTCATACTCTACGTTTCCATCCTTATCTAAATGCACAGTGAAAATCTCAGAGGTGTGACACAGTCAGTGTCAGCAAGCTTGGGGCACATCTCTAAAGAAAACCTGGCTTTGAAACCCCAAATGCATTTTTTTGGGAGGAGGAAAATGAAACAACTGGAATTTGTATTCCTCAAGCTTCTTCCTCTCCCCTGAGCAATTAAATGCAAATTTGCAAAGAACAAAATAAAAACATCCCTTCCAACGGTTGTATCAGCCTCCTCCCTTAGCTTCTTACTAATGCAAGCACATATCATCTTAAAAATATTTCCAAATAATCTCCACTCAGCCACGTCAAGCTCACACATTTTGTGCTGTGGAAAGCATCAGCAAATCTCTTTGCTAAAAAAATCGGAAATGGTAGTTTTGTCTTTGAATCTTCCTCATCAGCCTGGCTAGGCAATTAAACCAATTTTTTCCCAAAGGCTCCAGGCAGTTTTGTTTCCCAGCAGCGGTGCCTTGTCCCTCTCCTCTGCAGGTGGTGAATGTGAAGGGTCTGTCCCTCCAACATCACATGTGGAGCCTGTGATTTCAATGGCTGGGGTTTGGCAGGTGCAAGGTTCAGTATCGCAGCATTTGTCACAGAAAATGATCTTTGTTCTAAAGCAGCATCACCCTCAGCCCAGCCCAGTCTGGCTTTGCAGGGTGTGGGTGTGGCATCAGGGCAGAAGAGCGTGTCACTGGTGCCACCAGTGGATGTCCCAGCCACCACTCGGAGGAGGACATGTATCTCGGCTCAGCATCACACAAACATGGAAGGGTGGTTTTGGGAGTGATTCGCAGCCGCTGCTCTGCATAACCACCATCACGGCACAGCCCCAGGGCTGCCCCACAGCAGGGACCTCAGCGTGACCTGTTTCACTGCCAGCTCTAACAGATCCCATCGGGACTTTCTGGGAAAGGTGTTTGCATCTGGCAAAGGACAATCAATCTCTCCCCATACCAGCAGCTTAGAGGTGGTACTGGAGACCTGCTTCTGCCCTGCACCCTTGACTGTGGAGCTCTCTTTGCCTGCCAGTCTGATACGGGCAGGGATCAGAGAGAGATCTCCAGGTTTCCCTGCAGTCAGGACAACCACGGTGCTTTATCAACGCCTTCCTTTGAGCTTTTTTGCACCGAGTGAGAATTTGCTGAGCAAATAAAAGCTGTAATCACCCAGCTGGGGACTCAGACATGCTGTTAGGGTGGTCCCTGCAGACCAGCAGAAGAAGCATAGAACCAGTCAAGAAGCATATTTTTTTAATGAAGAAAAATTCATCACAGTAAATAACTTCTGCTGAGCACACATTGTTGGGCCCCGGCTGGGGAATACACCCTGTTCTGAACAGCCTGTCTCCCTGGGACTAGAGGTGAGCGATCACTGCCAGGAGCTCAGCAAGGTGCCAGAAGGCAGACAGCCATGCATTGGTTGCCTCCAGCTTGTCATGGGTCCCACTTGTCCCACTTGCCTCATGCCATCCCCAGTCAAAGCAGGCAGCAAGGAAGGAATCAGACCTGGCCAGCCACCGAGAGTTTATCATCACCAAACTATGAAGAGCGATCATGAAGGGAAACAGCAAACCTCAGCCCAGTTCTGAACTGAGAAAGAAATAAGATCAGACAGGGAACAGCAGATCCAAAGGATCTCACACTCCCAGGGCTGACAGCACCGACAATCCAGACACTGCTGTTAGATGAGCCACCTCCAGGGCTGGCAGATGGTGACAAGTGGCTTTCCACCACTTTTGTCCATAGGCTAGCCAGGAACCATCTTGTCCTCTATATCAGTTATCAGCAAGTTTTCATGGACATGCTGGGAGCTGAGAGACTTAGAGGGGCAACACCTCCAGCTACAATCTGTGTTTTCCAAAAGCAGCTCTTGCATCAGGGGACAGAGATTTAGCATAAATCATAGAATCGTTTGTATTGAAAGGGACCATTAAAAGTCATCTAGTCCAAATCCTGTGGATGTTGGCAACCGTGGGAGCTGCTGAACTATGCTGTACCTAATGATGCCTGGAAAGATACCACCAAGCTGCCAGGACTTATAAGTACCCTTCTTGGCTACCCGCCACTGTGCTTGCACACTAACCCAGCAGCAGAATCAGCTCCTGGGAGGTGAAGCTGGGCTGCTCTTCTTTGTGTCCATCACAAGGTGTCAGTGTGTGGCCATCCCATGCAGACATGGCCAAGCAGTACTGGTGGCTGGCCAGTCCCAGTGGACTTCTACAGGTCACACCTCACTGTAGCACGTCCTGAAACCACCACCCACTGTGGTCCTTTGCGTCAAGGGATCGCTGGGGTCCAACTCTGGCTCTTTCTCCCCACATCACCCCTCTCGCTCACACGTGCCCGGTGAAGCACAGGCAGTCCCAGCAGCACAGGGCACTACCCTGTGCCATGGGCTCCTGCTTCCCCTCCCCGTGCTGCAGTCACATCTGTGCCTCCAGTGCCAGGACCCTCCATAGAGGCTATGGATGCTTGACTGGACCCTGCCTCTGGCACGGGGGCCTGCTCCAGTTGATCAAAGCGCTTCCCCACGGGAAGGAAGCAGGGCGGATATCTGATAAGCAGGTTGCCTCCACTAGCAGCCGTCCTGCCTTGCTGCTGATCTCAAGTGGCTTGGAAAGCAACCCACGGCAGCCCCTGCAGGCACTGGCCATGCTGGCGAGGAGCTGGAGAAATTCCCCATCCCCTTGCCCAGAACTGAAAGGAAAGGGCTCTCCAGTAAAGGCTGCATCCGACCAACCTGGGGAGAGCAGGAGAAAGATCTGGCATAAATATGGCTTGCCCTGGGTCACAGCTGCTGGCGCAGCGGATGTCCAGCAGACAACGCATGTGACATCCTCTCCAGCACACGAGGGGACACAGCCAGAGCCGGCTGTGCCTCCTCCCTGCAGCCAGGCGTGCATTGCAGCCAGCGCATCCCAGCAGGAGAAAGCCCTGGGACAGGGGTCTTGGCCCTGGCCACGCACTTCTCCTGCCTTTGGAGATGTTTTAGCTTTAAATCAAGCATCCAGGCCTCCGTATGTTCACTTCGGAGCCACACTGGCTGCTAGAAGGAGTCACCACGACAGCAACGAGGGAACCCATTTCCTAAGCGTGCGGGGCAGCAGGCTGCCTCCACCATGGCTCCCACCTCCCCGCCAGGCTGAGCCAGGAAGATCAGCGTGACAGCCGGTGGCAGAAAGAGCTCTTTAGTGGCCAGCGTGCTGATAAGCAGCACCTGGGAGCAGGGCAGTGGTGGCCCTTGGTTGGGGGACTTCCTCCATCTCGGAGCACAAAACTAGCAGCTCGGTGAGAGGAAAGGATGAAGCTGGTGGGACTGACTTGGCATGGCTGAGATGTCCTGTTAGCAGAAGGGCAGGGCAAAGTCAGGATGGAGCCCCAAGTTCTGACAAACCACCCTGGCAGGTTGACGCTGCCTGGGTTTGCTTCAGCCTCCCCAGCCCTACACACATATGGGTCCCAGCAACACCGTCCCACTGAGGCTGGTCCCAGCTGCCACAAGGGACAGACCACCACAAAACGCACCCGGGCTGATTTAAAGGCATCAAAACTACCTTTATATTTAATTCACTCATGCTCACCATCCAGCAACCCTGGAGAAAGCAGCAGCAACCCCACAAACTGGCAAGCAGTAGCCCCCCCTCTGACTCTTCTTGCATGATGAGTGATGAGGAGGGGACCACGGGTTGCAATGGGAACTTGCTCACACTTATACACAAGCTCAGCTCTTTTTCTCCACCCGTGATCACAGGTCTGTGCCGCCCAGGTGCTGCACACAGAGCAGGGAGCTGGCACCTGGGAGCTTCGCCTGTCCAATTCCAGAAGGAGTGGAGCAGCCATCCCCAGGAGCGGAAAAGGGACAACCTTACCCGTGCTCCCATCCAGGGCAAAAGCTGTAAGAGCAGCAGGTACCATTTCCCTCCCCGCAACGCAGCCAGGGCGCTGCTGAGCAGCGTGACTCACAGCCCTGAAATGAATTAGCACCTTCAGTTTGTCTTGGAGGTTTTGCTTGAAAAACCTCAAGATGTGACTTAATGCTCTGAGAAATCTCTTTTCCCCACTCTGCGCTGATTTTGCTTCAAAACATAAGGAAACGATGTGGGACCACGTGTAAAAGGAAATGAAAATGAGAGGTTACAAAGTGCTTGCACTTATGGTAAGGGACCGCGAATGGCTCTTGGATCTTTCCTGCCGTCTCTCCTGTCTCTAACCCTCCTGCTCCAGCCAATTTAATTTTTTCGTGATGAATCAGTACTGGGAAGCTATTTTGCTTCTTGGCAATTGTATTTTTTTCCTCTGCAAAAGCAGTAATTCAATGAACTACGGGATGAATTATTGTTGTTGTTATTATTTCTCGATTCCATTTTGGACACCGTGGTGTTTGGTGATTCATTTTCTCCTAAGAATAAGTCTTTAAAGCCCCATTTAAAACTAATGGCATGATGGCAGCTGCAAGCTGGTGAGATGCTAATTTTTGGAAGAAAACGGGCAGGAAAAAAAAGACAAATCATGTAAAAGCATAGCCATCTGAGAGAACGGCATTAATTAGCTGAATTCTGAACATTTTTGCTCCTATTGTTATGGGGAGAAAGTATCGGATGATTTCTCACCAAATATTCTCTATTTTTTACAATTGCTGTGTGACCGTGCTCGAATGGCGGAGCTCGAGTTTTGAAGAGCTTTCCAAGAACTGTTCCAAATATCTCCTGTGACTGATGCTCTTTAGAGCCACGGGCACTTTTGGCAGAGAGCGCGGGGTGTTTCCGGCGCTGGGGCTGGTCCAAGCCCTGCGTCTGCACCGATTTAATGTCGCAGAGGTTTCAGCAGCCGCCACGGTGCTGATGCAGGATGACTTGTGCAACCAGCAGCTGGGCTGACCGGTGGAGACACAGCCCAGCGACTGCCACAGGCCCTGCAAACCCCCTTCACCCAACCCTCCTCCCCAGCACGCTGCCACCCAGCAGGAGCTCCTCACAGCCAGGCAGCGCAGGGCAGAACGATGGACTGGGAGGAGTCGATATTTTCCAAGTGGTAATTTGTTCACGTCGCCACTCACTGAAGAAATCTACTGATATAATTTTACCAGCTGGTAAAAATACACCTGTAGAATCATTTATTCTTCTCTCTCCATGGGAACAATGCTTATTCTCCAGTTAAATATATTTTTCAGGACAGCTACACGGGTTGGAAGAGAGGAACCAGAGCGCCAGCACATGCAAACTGAGACGGGTCGTCTGGGAAAGCTGCTGCTGCTGTAGATTTATAGCGATCGGGTTGGCATAGCTCTCCCCGTGCTGGGATTTGTCTCGTCTTGACCAGCAGACAAACAGGTTTCCGCTCCAGAGGAAGGACTATACAGCAAAGCCTCTGGAGTGGGACCAAGCCCCGCAGGTGGATTTCCCTGGGGAAGATGCAGTATCCCCCCCCGACCCTTGCTGTGGTACACAGAGGGTTTGGAAGCCAGCCCCATTAAACCACCATGAGGATTTTTGTACTGGTGCAAGCCCTCTGCCGAGGGCTGTGGACCTGCTGGTGAACTCTGCCAAGTCACAGGCTGTCTGCTGGCATCAGGCTCCCTTGATG
>JAOTQQ010000004.1:24686572-24742397 GCA_026546715.1 Gallinago undulata
CTCTGCCGAGGGCTGTGGACCTGCTGGTGAACTCTGCCAAGTCACAGGCTGTCTGCTGGCATCAGGCTCCCTTGATGTTGGCTGCCCCTCCGGTCTCGCGGCAGAGCCAGCACAAGCTCTGCATCCCGCAGTTTGGCTAAACCAAAGGTGTTTGTCACCCAAGGTCCCCCTGCTCCACTCCCACCCCTGACACATGCTGAAGGACCAGATGCTTTAGTGGTGCAAACCAGCTCAGCTCTTGCTCTGGGGTCGCTGGAGTTGTGCTAATTTGCCTCAGCCAAGGTCTACCCTGTGATGCCAAAAGATCCTGTGAGCCCACAAGCCATTTCCAGCTGAGCCTCTCACCCCAGGGTGAAGGGTTTCCCCCCTCTGACCCATGAGGTACCTCCTCTCATGTCAGGACAGACATGAGCCCTGCTGAATCACGTGCTGCTCCAGGCTTTGTAGCTTTTGGATGGAGAAGGATGCTGAGGTTAGCCTCAGGCAGTGTTAGCAAGTTTGGGGAACACTTGCTGTTTCTCAAAAAAGAAAAAAAAAGTCTGTTTTGTTTGTGGTCAGGTGGCCTTAGCCAGGGAAACCTTTGTGCTGGGCCGGTTTTATTGCACATGGCAAAGAAGGGTCAGGAGGAAAAGCTGAGATGCACCACAGCTCCTGAAACACCTGCTGACACGGTCAGCCGTGCCAGTGGGCCTCTCCAGCACGAGCAGGAGTGGAACAAACCTTCATGCTAAATCCCATCTCTACTACTAATATTGAAGAGCCTCACCTCAATCCCAAAGCGTGAAATCTATTTTTCCCCTCCATCACCTCATGAGACTTCTCCTCCTTAAAACAGCTCACGTCTCTCCTGTGTCCTCTCAGTGCCTTATTCCGCTTGTCCTGGGTCTTTTCCCAAGGGGCTGGCTCTTTGGGAGGGAGGCTGAGCATCTCTCTTTGATCGCCCTGGCCGTTGTCCCTCCCCCGCCATCCCTCGCGGGGACGAGGAGCAGCGGATGTGACATTTCCCTTCGGCCAAACACCTCCATCTTCTGAAATGCCAGAGCTGCCAAGCAATTACCCGGCGCACACGGCAGGCCGGTGAAAGGCAGTTAATTGGGGACAGACTGATGACAAACTGCCACCAGCTCCCTCCTCCCTTTGCCTCCCACAGCAGCCTTTCACGTGTTTCACAGTGCGATCTCAGACTAAGTCCCCTTTTACACATGCAAGGCCAGAAGCACTGAGACACGCCAGCAAGGGGTCTGGAGTCACTCAGGGACCTGAGGGTCACCTCCCCAGAAAGAGGCTTGGAAGAGGGACCCTGGGAGTGGCTTTGGAAGAGAGAAAACATGGGTTTGCCCCACGACTGCCTGCAGCCAGCCTGGATCTCACCCAGAACTGCCCCCACGCCAGAAAAAAAGGAGAAGTGGAAACCAGAGGCAGCAGCCGTCCCTCCCCACTTCGGGATGTGTTACACCTCGGAGGCAGCAGTGCCAGAAATAG
Organism: Gallinago undulata; assembly: GCA_026546715.1. Classification (NCBI taxonomy): domain Eukaryota; kingdom Metazoa; phylum Chordata; class Aves; order Charadriiformes; family Scolopacidae; genus Gallinago; species Gallinago undulata. The sequence continues at coordinate 24,688,055 of JAOTQQ010000004.1, forward strand.
GGTGAAAACCAGCAGGTCCACGACTCTCCTTGGCTTTTGTGCCTCAGAGGGAGATGCTGGGAGAGCGGAGGGTGCTGCAATGCCACCATCCCTCCGTGGTGCCTGCTTTCTGCAGCGTTAAGACTTTCAGTGGCTTTCAAGCAGTATCACATCCCAAGTCCCCCCCTTGAAAGGCACAAAATTGGACCAGGACACTCTGCTTTCTGGCCAGAGGAAAAACAGAGTAAATCCACATCTGCACCCCTGCTTTTAATGGCATGCAGAGCTTCTCCCTGGGAACAAGCTGCCTTAGCCTGTCCCCCTTGGCTGCAGCAAGCCTGTGCCCAGCTGCAGCCAGAATCAACAGGGACTTTGTTGTCCCCGGCAGAGCCTGCAGGTCTTGGCTTCAGGGGATGGAAGGAGAGAGAAGAAAACCCCCGGAAGGGTAGTTGCACCCCCCCTAACCCCAGGCAAAGTCGGAACAGCCAGGTCGCACCAGGGGATCACCCCGTCTCAGCTGAAATCCAGAGTTTGGCACAACCCACCCCCGGGCACCACCACCCTCTTGCTTGCAGAGAGCCAGGACCCCTCTGAGCCTCTGAGGACTGGAGACTTTCACAAAAAAGACACACAACTAGATGTTGCAGCACAGCCAAAAAGGGCTGCGGCAATTAGTGACAGCCAGTAATCCCACACAGATCATTTTCTTCAATGCTTCCCAGCATAATAATCAAAATCCTGAGCCCAAACTGCACTGATTTCATATGGCTCTGTCAGCTGCGCTGTTTGGGAAAACCGAAAAGGTCAAGCAGGCTTGCAAAGCGAGGCGTTCCCCGCCAAAGCTCCTTAAATCTCATTTTACATTCAAGTAGTTCTGTGTTTCATCTGAAAAGCAATAGCTCTGAGGTACGACATGAGGCTGCGGCAGCCCCACCAGCCAACGCATCAGCTCCAAACCCTTGAAGTCATCTCCCCAAACTACAAGAAAGCAGCTAAGCAGCAGGGCTTATATCAGCCCCAGCAGCTGCCAAGCGCTGCAAGTCAGCAGCAGAGGGGTTAGTTTGCAAGCTGTGTTGCCTTTGGCAGCTGCTGCAAGCTCTTGAGGCCAAACTTTTTGAAGGGATGCATCGTACAAGCTGGGGGATTGGCAGCTGGAAGGGCCAGGTCCTGGGTCAGGCATCTCTGCTTGGGCGATGGCTTGGCTGAATAGCAAGATGTGATGTTATAATCGGGGCTGAGATGAATTAGCAGAGATGGAAAGAGAGCTGAGAAGTGGAGCAGCAAGTGGGATGGAAGACCTTGGGAACATGAACCTACCTGGGGAACCAGAAAGAGATTGAGTTGGTTAGTCGAGAGAAGAGCAGACTGCAGACATGTGTTGACCACCTCCAACCAGCCCTGTGTCTCAGCTCCTTGAGGAAGGGCAAGGAAGCTGATGAGCTACCAGCCCTCATTTCTCACAAGCACAGGATACTTGGAAAAAGTTCAAGCACAGAATCCCCTAGGAGTTAGATGAGGAATCCCGAATTGTTTGCGGCAAGGGGGTGGGGAATGGACATTGAGTAGGAAAGGCCACTATCCTTGGGATCACAAAGTTCAGCAATACCAACCCTGAGGCGCACCAGTGGCTTGGGAAAAGGAACTGGTTACAATCCCAGCCTTCCCATGAAGAACGAGAGCACACTCACCTATCCTGGTGGGGAAGATGTCCTCGTTGTTAATGAGCATCTCGATCCAGTCCATCAGCATACACATGTACTGCGGGGCCGACAGCTTGGTCGGCTTCTTGTATTTGCTATCGTCCTGCCACCTGTACTCGTATTTGAGCCCCCCCGACATGATGGGGCAGCTCTTCTCCGTGCAGTACTCCGACATGGTGCCGTAGATGAGGTTGATGCGGTTGAAGAAGTCCACCACGTGCACGGCAATCCAGTCATTGATGCTCTCGCCGGGAGGCAGCTGTACCACCGCTTTCAGGTCCAGCCCAGATTTGAGGGAGGCCTGGGCTTTCTTGTACAGCTCGAAGCGCTGGGTACCTGGCTCAAACTTCTTCCGAGGACGAAACGTTTTGTCTTTGTTGAAGACTTGCTTGAGACACAACGCCATCATGGGCAGCACCGGCCAGGGTGAGGGCAGAGGCTCAGCGCAATGTGAAACCCAAGGCTGAGGTCTTCAGGGGTGAAGGTTTCTGGGAAGAGAAAGGGAAATTTGGATCATCTATGAAGGCAGCTGCACACATGGGCATGCTTACTGGGACAAATACACACCAGGATGCTGGCTGGCCCCGCTGCTGCAGCAACACATGGGGATGGAGATTTGGGGTGAGCTCCTGGCCCCTCCACACCCACCAGGGTGACCTGGAGCAGCTGCTGCCACCTCACACAGCAGCTCTTGGCACTGAAGAGGGCAAGTACTGCCACACTTGCCCCATGCAGAGCTTGATGGCAGACAGAGCCCTTCTTCCCTCTGGAGCACGCCAGGAGCTCACTGGGCTCCAGCCAGCCTCTTACCTCTGGGGCTTTTATCAACAACTACTACAATAAAGTGACAGCCACTACCTCAGTGGAGCTCAGCAGCCCGGACAGTCCCAACCTGGCGGCCCCTTCCTCTTCCAGCAAAGGGGAAGTGTCTCTTTCCCAGGGATTTCTCACTACAAATAACCCCCCGACCCCTCCGCAGCGGCTGGCAAGCGATGCCCTGGGGACCGCGCTGCGACCGCAACCGGCTGCTGGTTCACACAGCCCCAGCGCCGATATCAATGGGAAGAGGAATTATTTTTGTTGTTCTGCCCCGTGTGTTTGCTGAGAAGAACAAAACCCCACGTGAGAAGGGAAACGGCAGCCCAGCGCAGCGATGTGCCGTGCCGGTATGTAGCCACCCCTCCAGGCGTGCACACAGGAGCTGGCTGGGTGGCAAGCTGATGCTCCGGGTGACTCGCTCTGGAAGTCATGGCCCTGCAAAGTGCTAAGCTCACCCCTTCCTCCCTGGGGTTACCACCACAGATGAGGGCTGCAGTATTTCCCTTTTTTTTTCTTTTTTTTTTTTTTTTGTTCCTTTTCCTCCCTGAAGCTCCAGTGGGAATCCCACCCACCCCAGACAGGCTGAAACACACCTGTGCATGTAGTTACCTGCACTCATTATTGGTGTGGTGGTAATGCAAGATCAAGGCCCCCTTGTGCTAAATGCTTTGATAAGGATTAGGGAAGAAAAAGGCTTCCAACAGCCTCCCTCTTGATGGGAAGAGATGAAAGAGTTAAAAAAAAAAAATAAAGAAAGATTTACGGAAAGGGGAAGTGACTTACCCAAAGTCACGAGCAGGAGGGAATGGTTTTGTCCCCAAGCAAAACTTGGGTGCACGTTCATCATTAAAAAGACAGCTTTTAACCAAAAGCTTGCTATATAAACTCTGTTTTCTCAACTTAGTCCTGAGCCACAAGAAGATCCTATTTTGCCCAGCAGAAACCAGTAAACACCTTGCGAGAGAAACCCTGTGCTCCCCTCAAATCCTACCTACAGGGACATCTCTGGGGGGCAGCAGGACCTAGAGATCACCCCAAACAGTGGCAGGATCTGCCCTGTGGAGATTTCTCAGCAACCACAGCCAGCACGTGGTTGTGAAGGGAAAGCCAAGGTGTGGGTGCAAGCCCTGGTGTGGGTGCAAACCCCAGCATGGGTGCTGCTAGTGCACTAACCACAGCCTGTCCCGCAGGCTGGAGGGTTGTTTTGCCACCATTGCATAGCTCACAGCATGGTGGTGCCAAACTCTGCCATGCTCTGCTGTACCCAGGTACAACCAGACCTGAAACCCTATGTTTTTAGGTACTTTTTGCCCCACGGAGGGGGGTCACAGCCATCACACAATGTTATGCAGTAGGATTTTAACACTAGGGTATCTACAGACCTTCCCCAGATCATGTTGCTGGTTGGAATTTTAATGGCTCTAGCCCTGTTGTCCCCATTTATTGCCAAAGGGCAATGATGGTGGGGGATGTTTCTTGCGTGCGTTTTCCTCCCCTATCCCAAGCACCTGGGGGGGGAGCCCTGCTCCAACCGTGTCAAAGAGCTTGTTCCCCACTTCAAAAAACACCCATGAGCTCTCCAAAATGCCAACCGATGGAGGGAGCCGGCATCACATCATGACTCCTGCCTGTTCCAAGGGGAAGGGTCTCTGGTGAGCCCCGACAGAGTCCAACAGAGACCAGGGGACTCTGAGCACAGCAAAGCTGTAAAGAAAAGCCCTTCTCTGGGGCTTTCTACCCGGCTGTCACATGTTGAAGGCACATCCTGTTGATAACACCTCTAAAAAAAGCTTCCCGGAGAGTCTGCATAACAGTTTCTAAAATATGTACATATATATATTTATGTATAACTACTGCAATGGATTCCCTAATCTAGTAACATAGGACATGCCGGGATACCCTTCGGGATGAGGCATCCAAGTAGGGTCCTCCCCCTATGGAGGTAGGCGCGATGGGGCTGAGCAGTGCCAGGCCCTGCAGCCAGTGTGGGGAGGGAGGGGGGCAGCATACCCTCAGACGTGGATTATTTTTCCTCTCTCTCTCTCTCCTGTCGCCGGTCAGCGGCAGAGGGCTCTGGCTGAAACATAAAGGCCATTAAAATGAGCAAAAATAAAAAATCACGCACCTAAACGAGAAGTCAGGATTTCCCCATCTGCCACTTGGCAGCTTCCCAGGATGGGGATGATGCAGCAACCACTAATCCGTGGTGAGATCCATGGAAGGAGCTGCAGGTTCCCCATCCCCGTCCCCCTGCCAGTCCATGACCCCCAACAGAGCCAGATAGCCCCTTTTGCCCAGCACCCAGATAAATCCCAGTGACTGCTACCCCCCAGGGCTGGACAGGCATCGCACAGCCCCACGCCAAGCCCGAGTCCTCGGTCTCTTTGCCGGGTAGTCAGAGGATGAACAACTTGGTTATCCCCATGTTAGACCAGACCAATCCCACCAGGATACAGTCCCTCCAGGTTAACATCAACACAAACGGGGACTGGGACTTGACCCAGCAGGTTTCCGTGGGACTTTGGAGGGGCAAGTTGTGCCAACAGGCATTTCTCTGTGTCACCATTTCTGCTGGCCTCGGCTCTATTTGCTCTGCTGCAAGAGCTATTGCTGTTTGCAGGCTCTTCCATGCAGAGACTGGGTTGTTCCGAGGTGATGAAAACCCCTCCTGGCAGATAATCTCCCATCAAACAGTCACTGGAGGCCATGGCCATCAGCAGTGAAATCCGTTCTCCATGAATGTGGGTCAATTCCCATGTTCCTGTGCCTCGCTTTGAAAGTCCTCTGCAAATATTGAGCTACTCACTGGGAAATAAACTCTGCATCTCATCTCCTGAAGCTGTCCTACTGTCCCGTAACTCATCCCACAACTGCATCTCTGCATCCTCCACAACTGCATCTCTGTGTTACCCTACAAGCTGCTCTCACCCATCTGGCAGGTGGGAGTGTACTTCATCCTTCAGTACCATCCTAATAAAACACCAATTTAAAAGAAACAGCCAAGAGCGATAACCTGCTAACCGCTGGCCAGATGTTTCCCTACCATGCATCTGTTAGAGATTCCCGTGAAGGGGGAGTAAAACCCGTTGCTGCCCAAGTGCTCGGAGCAGACCTGTCCCCTGACCCCAGGGGATGCTGACACGGCACCGCCACCTTTCTGCTCCCCGGGCAGCGGTGCACGCCGGAGTAACACAAGCAGTTTTGCTTTCCAGATCCTCAGCAGCACCGCTACCAAATTACCGAGTCATTAAAAGGCCTTGGGAATCTTTGCTGGAGAAAAATGGTCTCCAGAAGTTAAATTTAGCACAAAGCCAAAAACGCATCCCGGGATTTACGATCCGAGGAAGCAGGGAGAGGCAGCAGGCCAAAACCCAGGTTGGTTCCACGTCTCACTCCAAAGCTTTCACTGCCCGAAGAGGCCAATGTGCAGGGAAAGAGGTGAGCTGTATAGGGAGGGAGCTGCACAGAGGCTGGACCAGGGTTTTAAATACCAGCTGTGGCCCCTGCAGCTGGGGTGCTGAGATGGGACATACCAACTTGGAGCAAACAGTCTCTGCAAAGTCACTGGTGCCTCAGTTTCCCCCTGGAAAGGGACCCAGCAACCGCCAACACTTTCTGGCAAGAAAGGCAAAATCCTTTTGGGAATGGACCCAGATGCATCCTGGGTCTAACTGGTGGAAAAGGGCATCAGCAGCAAATGCCAGACCAGGGTTTCCCAGTGTCCACCTTCGTGCATCCAACTTGGCTGGTGCTCTTCCATCACTGGCTGAGGATTTGGGACAGGTCCACACAGAGAGACAGAAAATGGGACATCTTCCAAGGTTGTAGGGATAAGTTCAGCTGAGCCTGACGGTCAGGGCTGTCATGTTCCTGGAAATCAGGCTGTGGTCCACTGGGGATTGGTGTGGGACAGGAGACCCATCCAAGTCCCAGATCCCTGCTCGCACTGCCCATTTTGGGAAATCCGAAGGGCGAGCTGCCATTCAACAAGCTTAGGCAGCAGTTTCCTACGACATGACTGCACACATCCCACTGCTGGCCCGTGCCGGCAGGGCCTGGACCGGTGCCGCGGTGGCAACCTGCAGGTCTCTGCCTTCAGTTCCCACGTGCAAAATCAAAGCTTCTCCAAGAGGAGCCTTGGCAAAGGCTGCAACCCTTGAACCCAAAGGCTTCACCACGCCGCAGTTCCCATCACGGGGTGGTGCCCGCACCCCAGGGGCTCACACGGCCCTTTCTGAAGCATCTGCAAACCCCCAAATCAAACCTGGTCCTTCTCCCAGGAGCAGATAGGGAGCGAAGCAGGCGGACAGGGAGCAGGAGCCTTTCCCCGCTGTCACCCTGTGTCCCCACTGAGGATGGTCGGAGGGGGATGAGCGGAGCTGGTGGATGGAAAGAGGCGGCCGCTTCCCATGGGACATCCACGCCATGGCATGCTCAGTGCTCAGCCCCGTCCACACACCATAAATAGCCTTGGCTTTGCAGAGGGCTGGCTTCAAACCCAGCCGAATGGCCACAAAACCCCGTCCACGGCTGCGAAGGCTTCTGGCTTCAGCCCTGCCCCTGTTTTTACCAGCAGTGGCAGAAGCGAGACTCAGTTGGGTTTAGCAAGAACCAAGTAAGCACAGGGTTAAGCTCTGCAAGGGCAAGGATGAGCCGCTGCCAGGGATGTAGCAGGCAGAGACACGTGAAAAACTGGTTTCCTAGATTGCTGGCAGGTCCAGAGAGGAAAGGAAATGAACTGGATGGGAGGGATGTAAGTTCAGGGTCAAACTAAGCCGCTAATTTCAGATTTGAGAGTTGTTTTGGTTTTTTACTTAAGCTTTTTTTTTTTTCCTTTTTTTATCATTTGAAAACCACAGAGGAACACGGCAAGGCGACAGCTTTGTTGTAAATTAAAAACAACTCTGAAAGGTCTGTTTAGAAACTGGCTAAACAAAAGGGGAAAGCAGGCAGAGCGGCGGGAGGGGGGCTTCCTCCCCCCCCGGTCCTACAGGCAGGAGGCAAGATCACCAAGGAAAACTTCCATTTTTGACCCCAAATAAGCTTTAGTCAGAAACCCAGCAGGAAGGATCAGTCAGAGACCCCACCGGTCTTCAGGGTGATGGGCACCGGGGATAGTCCTGCACTCCCTGCCTCAGTTTCTCCAATTTCCAAACTCTCCCTCCCTGGGCTGCCTTTATATTAAGGGCTGTGAAAGCAAAGGCTTCAGGGGGAAAAGTGCTTTGCCAGTGCCCCTGGGGAGCATTAAAGATCGTGGAGGGGAAGGAGAGGGGAAGGCTCCGACACCAGCACCTCCAGTGCCGAATGCATCCTCTCTGGATCCAGCCCGAGACGGTTACACACTCGCACAAGCATCTGACTGGAAACCACAGGCGGCTGCTTTAGCAGCACGATCCAACCCTCGCCAGGGAGCACGAGGGGTCCAACACCATGGGCGCTCCGCAGGGAGACTCCTGGTTTGGGAAGAGGCCACAGAGGCAGAGCACAGATCCACCTGGCTCCAGGCACCGTAGAGCACAGCAGAGACTAAATACTGCCAGCTCTGCACAACCCCGTTGGCCTTCCCCGGGGCATCTTGCCTTTGGCCACCCAGATGTCTTCTTCTGCTTCCCCGCTTTAGGGGATTCCCATCTCCCCACCACAGGCAGCGTAGAAGTCCCATCCTGCCCTGTCCCCAGTGGAGAAGCAGGGCAGGCATCAGCTCAGCCGCCGTCTGCCAGAGCCCCGAAACAGCCAGCCAGCCTCCAGATGGACAGTCTGACCAGAAACCAGCTGGCCCTGGGGCTCAGCAGGCTTTTCGCTGCTCTAGGAAGCGTCTAGTCTGGCTGCTGACTCGACAGCCCTGTCCCTGAGCCTCCCTTCAAGCCCTGGAGAGGTCCTGTTGCAAAGTTTGGTCTTCAACCTGTCCTTGAGTCTTTACAACCTGGGCTGCTTCTTGGTGGATGTGAAAGAACATCAGGAGCACCCTGCAGGCCAAAGTTACTCTCCTGAACATCCCATTTACTGCAGCCACCCCAGCCCCAATCCAGCCAGGGTCTGTGGGCATATGGGGCTCCTAGAGAGATGAAAGTAGCTCTTCTTTTCCAGCCTTTGCAATAGCCATGTCTGGTTTGAATTGCCCAAGGAAGGGGGGTTGCAGAAGGATGATGCTGGGGAGTACGGTCTCGGGGCGCTGGCCCCACTCCCTCTGTGCTTCCTGCTGGAGCCAAGCCCCAGCTGGGCTGTCCGTGAGAAACGGGGTTATTGGCTGCTGATCCCAAATATAACCCAAACGATGGAAAATTCCAGGAAACGAGCCAAGATAAGATGCCGGGAGGGGGGATCAAGGCCCAGCACGCAGGCTGGGGGAGCTGTGGAGAAGCCCTGAACCCTCAGTGGCATCTCCCTACCACCAAACCCTCCTTGTGCAAAACCACATGGTGCTGCTGAGACCCACGAGAGGTGCGAGCATCCTCTGAGACAGCCCCTGGTGACCCAGCTCTGGAGCAGCACCCCCCTGAGCAGCAGCAGGACTTGGCCCCCCGCGCCCCAGCTGGGGGCAGCTGCCAGTGGGAAGACACCCGGGTGCTTCCCCCCTGCTTGCCTGATGCTGGGAAATCCCCAACTCATGCAAAATGGAACCAGCACGGCTTCCAGGAGCGGGACCGCACACTCTCCCCCTGGCCAGCCCCACTGTCCCCTAGCTCTGTCCTGCTCCTTGCCCTGCCTCCCTGCCATACCACCAGCAAAGCTCCCTGAGGACCACAGCCTGGCCCAAAGGCACCAAAAAAGCTTTTCCCAAAGTCACCCAAGATGCCTCCAAGCAGAAAAGCAAAGCCCCATCTCTCCAGGCTAGAGGCAGCCTATCCGGTTCAGTTTGGGGGTGACGCCCACGTGGGACTGAGGGCTCTTTGGGGGGTACCTCATTCCTGGGGGCTGGGATCTCCCTGCTGCTGCCACTGGTGACTTGCTAGAAGTCCTGCAAAGAGGTGTCCAACAGCTTCCGCGGTGCCCAGCTGCTCTGGTTCGGTCCCAAGGGCGATTACTCCACAGTCAGAGCCGTAATCCCAAACACCGGGAGCTCCGGGCCTGCGAGCTCGGGGAAGAAGAGGAGAGGAGACATGCCAGCTGCTGAAAAACCATCTCTGCCGCTCGCTCTCAGCCAGTTCCCCCCGCCCACAACTTTCCGCCCTCCCTCCGACACCAGCAAAACCCCTGCTGGGACTGTCCCACCCGGGAAATGGGTCTCTGCCCACACCACAAGCTGCCGGCAGGGCTGCCCGTCCCTCTGTCCCCTGCCTGTCCCCCGTTCCCCTGCACACCCCAGGCCATCTGCTCTAATCCCCTGCCCCGTCGGCAGCAGCTCCTCGATCCTCCCGCATCCCCCAAACAGGCTCCTTCTGTATTTACAGACTGGCAGCTGAGCCGAGACATGATGGAGGAAGGGGAAGAGCCTTCTGCAGGCGTCCGTGCCCCGGCTGGGTGAAGGATTGCTCCTTCCCAGGCTAACTCCGACCACGTCTTGCCCAACTTGTGCCTAAAAGCACCCTAGGAGCATCCTCAGGGGTGCAGCTCCAGCTTTTTTCCACCCCCAGCACTCACCTCATTCCCTGGCATGCCCAGCTTCCAGCCCCAAATCCCTCCGCTGAACTTTCTGCTCTTACTGGAGGGGGGATAGAAAAAAAAACCCAAACAATCAGGCAAAAGTTAAGAAGAAAAAAAAAGTACAAGCCAGGCTCCCCATCAGGACCATCGGCAGTTTGGGGATGGCAGCAGCAGGGAGAGCCGCCACGCTCCGGCGCTCGCCGGGGTTTCGTTACAGAAACCCGGGACCGAGGGTTTTTCTCCGGCAAGTGATGTCACGTCCTGACCCCGCCGGCAGCTCCAGCTGTCCCTGGAAAACCCGCTGGAAGCCGGCCCTGCCAGACCCCGCAAGGAGGCACCCACGCTCACGGGTGGGCACCCACACCCACACACCATTCCTGGACGCTGAGGTCCTTTTTTGGCGCACGGTCCCACGCTGCTGGCTCCGGGCTTTCACGGGACAGCAGTGCGCTGGGGGAAAGGAGATGAAATCCTGCAATATATTACACACGCACACACCCACACCCATCTTGCAGTATTTCCCCCCCCCTCTGCTGTCTTTTGCACACCCCGTCTCCCTTCATCCTCTCCCCCCCGGCCCCTGAAAGCAGGCAAAAATCAGCCTGTTTCAGTGCCAGGCCAAGCTGGACACCGTCCCAAACAGAAAAGCCAGAGAGAGGGGAAAGGAAAAAATAAAAACAGAAAAAACGGGGGGGGGGGGGGGGGGGGGGGGAAAAAAAAAAAAAAGGAAAAAAAAAAAGGAAAAAAAAAAACCATAAAAACTTTCTCTGCACAGAGCAGGCTTACTTTCTGTTGGTCTCGGAGGCGGGGTGAGCTCCGAAGCGCTTTGGGGTATTTAACTACCATTTGGGGAAAGCTCAACGCCCAGAGGGGCAGCCAGCCCGGGATGGACCGGCGCGGGCTGGGACTCTGCTCCGGGGTTCCGACTCCCCAGTGGAGCGCCCCACGCGTGATGCCTATGGGTGCTGTAGGGTGGGGGGAGGCGGCAGCACAGCCCCAGTGCTCACACTCCCGTGTCTTTCCCAGGGGAGCAGTCCGGCTCAGCCGCAGCGAGGTGAGATGGTGGCGTTGCTGGAAACGCCTAAAAACTCATAGAATCATAGAACTGTCTAAGTTGGAAGGGACCTTTCAGATCATCGAGTCCAACCTTCAACCTAACTCTGATAACACCATCAATAAAACACGTCACTAAGCACTACGGTTACCCATACCTCCAGGGATGACAATTCCACCAGTTCCCTGGGCAGCCCATTCCAATGCTCGATAACCCTTTCCGTGTAAAAATTTTTCATAATATCTAATCTAAACCTCCCCGGTGCAACTTGAGGCCATTTCCTCTTGTTCTATCGCCTGTGACTTGGGAGGAGACCAACCCCTGCCTCTCTACGACACCATTTTAGGTAGTTGCAGAGAGCGGTAAGGTCTCTTCTCAGCCTCCTTTTCTCTGGGATAACCAACCCCAGCTCCCTCAGCCTCTCCTCGTGAGACTTGTGCTCCAGTTGTTTGGCCCTGGGACAGTTCTAGTGAGGGAAACATTTCTAGGCTTCACTTAAATGTGTGTTGAACTCAGTTCAACCAAGCGCTTGCTGGTGATGGGGCGAGGTGGGGGAGCAGCAGGAGTGTGAGAAAGGAAACCACAAAGCCAGCAGCCCGAGGTGCTGGGAGGATCTGGCTGCTGGGCAGGTCTGCACGGAGCAGGAGGGCTCAGGTTTGCCTCCCTGAACCCCTCTTGGCTTCCCCTGCTGTCCTCATGAATTTACCTTCTGACCCCCAAGCAGATTGTGCCCCCCATGGGATGCATCTCTGCAGGATCTGGACTCCCATCCCCCCATAATGGAAACTTCTCAGCTTCAGATGATGCCAGGGTCTGCTCTTGAGGCACAATGTTCAGATACAGTCTTTGAAAATAAAGTTACCTGCCCAGAAATGGCAAACAGCCTCGGTTTTCCAGCAGCTTCCCAGAGCAGACAGCCACGATGGAGCTCAGCCCAAGCCCTACAAGGCTTCTGTTCTCCCTGCGCTGGTTTTGTGTAGGTGCAATAGAAACTATTTGTCACCTGCAGCAGCATCTTACTAGGACAAAAGAAGACATCAAAGAGCCCACAGCATCAGGCAGCAGCCTCGAATGGATTGCTTTCAGCCAGGACCAAAGGGAATCAGGGCTTTGTACAACCCAGCAGCCCCTGGCTTTCCTGCCTGTCCCCATCTGGGACATGACTGAAGGGCAGGTCACGGGCCAGGCGATGGGAGAAGGACACACCGAGGACATGCAGGATCCACCCGTGGTTGGCACCCAGTGACACGTGAGATGGATGACATGTCTCACACCTGCAACACGTTTCTACAGAAAAGATAAAAACCTGGAGACAATGTGCCCTGAACTCTCAGCTCCTGGGGCAGGAGGGAAGCACGAAGTGACAAATTCATCTGTCTGGCTGCTTCCCACCACCATCATTAGCTGATTGAGGTCCAACAGCTGTAACCCCGAAAGCTCAGCTCTGTGTGTACGTCCTCCCCAGGACCTGAGGGCTGGTTGACAGAGGCAGAGTCTTTTCCACATCAGCTCCTGAGCCAAACTCTCATGGTCTCAGATCAAAGTAATGCCCCTAAAATCAGGATCTGGCCCAAGGAGCCCAGCAGGCTCCTCCTGGTTGCTGGGGAACCAGCCCCATGCCCAGCTCCAGCAGGTTCAAGCAGTGGCTGCAGCTCCACAAAGTCTTTCGGCACCTGGGGAGTGTCCCTGACACTGGATGCTCCCTACTCACATGTCACAGCTGCTCTGGGACCCAGCAAGGGCTGAGCAGCGCCACTGTCCTCCACCCTGGGGACCCGGCAGGTTGGTCCATGCTCATCCCCAAGCAACGCAGGAAACCGCAACGTGGCCTCAGACCTCGGGAGCGGGCAGCAGAGGTCTGCGGAGCAGATGTGACTCCCAGCAGCTAACGCCAAGCCAGGAGGAAATTTTCAACTGAAACCCCAGTGAAGTGAAAAAAAAAAAAAAAAAACAGGCACAAATCCAAAACTGAGGGGGTTTGGCCGTATAGCAAAGATCCCAGAGGGAGCTCACCGCCAGGATTTACATCCAGGCGAGATGGAGCCAAAATACTTCGATGGAAGATGGGGTCCCTCCCACCCTCAGCAGCCTGGAGCCAAAGGAGAGGGGCCAGGAAAAGAACACGAAGGCTGAAGTTGCATCAGCTGCAGCCCCACAAGTCCATGGGAGTCAGCAGCACCTCCAGCTCAGGGAGTTTCCCCCTTGCACGAGTCTTTGGGTTTGGGAAACCACACAGAGCAGAGAGCCCGTGGAACCGGAGCCACCCGTGTCCCAGCTGTGGGGAGGGAGGGCAGGAGTCGCTTGGGAGAGAGGAAAAGGTCCAAGGGGCAGGTTTGGGGCAGGAGGGATGTGTTATTGTGAAGAGGGCATTGGTCTTTCCCGGAGGAAGGAAGAGGGGGGGTTGGCCCCGCTCCCGCAGGCAGGTGCATGGCTGAATTTATCCAGGGGGAAGGAAGAGGGGAAGGAAGTGAGCCTGGAGTGCTGGATGGCTCCATGGGACCTCACGGGTGGTCACGGAAAGAGGCCCAGTGGTGATGTGGCTTTGCCCAGCTCGACAGGACACAGCTGCAGCAGGGGGTGATGGTGCGGTGAGCCCCCCCAAAAATGCCAGGATGGGCTCCCCATGGCCACACAATGCCCTGCACGACATGCACTCCAGCGGCACTGCACCCCACCAGCGTGTCACCCCATCAGCAGCACAGCGCCCCATCAGCACTGCGCCCCAGTCAGTGCACTGCCAGGGAGGTGCTTGTGCCCAGGCAGGCTCTGAAGGCTCTACGTGCCTTCAAGACAGACCACAAGACACAGCAAAGGGAGTGAGTGGGTTTGCTCCGGTTATTCCCAGAGAGGCAAAGGACGTGCCCAGAAAAGTTTTCCTCCTTCCTTACGCAGCCTCAGGAACAGCCAGTTCCCCTTCCCTGCTCCAGCAAGTCCTGCGCAAGCTCAGAGACAGGGAATGGGAACTTCCTCAGCCGTGGCTCGGACGGGATCAGTCTGTGTTTTCTAAAGCACAGGGGAAGAAAAAAAAAAAAAAAAACAAGCGCAGACAAAAAAAGCACTGGAGTCAGCATTTCAAGCGAGGGTAAGAACATCATCCTTCAATCTGCATTTCCTTGATTGCCGCGACAGCTGCCTTTCACAAGCCAGGGTGTCTCCCCTGGGAGCAGGCTGGGCTCTGGGTTTCCTGCTGACGTAGGGGAACATCTCCCCGGGGGTGACAGGGCTGGTGGGTGGGCAAACCAGGTTTTGAGATGCTGCTAACAAGAGCCTCCAGCAGCAAAACTTGCTCCACCGCTCCTAGCAGGAGCTGCTGCCACATCCTTGGCCCTGGGGTCTCCCACAGCCAAAGGCAGCAGGAGGGGAGGAGGTGGCTCCTGCAGCAGCTGGTTCAGCTGTGAAGACCCTGGCCCACACATGGCTGGAAATCAGCAAAGCGACCTGGAGAATTTTTGTGGAATGTTTGACCTCCCCAAGGCAGCCCATCTAGGATCTAGGCTAGGGGAACTGCTGGTCTGTCTCAGAACAACCCACCACCTTATTGATCACATAGGAGCAGCCAGGGATTTATATTTTTTAGCACAAAGCTCACCCTGAGCCCACAAAGCTGAGCAGAGAGAGGCTCCTGCAAGCTCTATGTGTGCTGGTAGCTCAGAATAAGGAGACAACCCTTCCCTCTAGTGGCTGTACAGCAGATAAGTCTCGCAGTCGCCTTCTCTCGCCACGCCAAGGTTAACAGTGTTACTTTCACCAGCTCTGAGGGTCAGCAGGGACCCAACGTGCACCACATGCCCCACAGACACGCAGAGGACGGGCAGCCACCAGCTGGGTTTATGCACAAGCGCATCCTGGGCACCAGAGAAGCCCCACAGCCACGAAAAGACCACTGGCCTATTTCCACAGCAAGGATGGCTTGTGGGGCCAGTTCTTCAGGTGAGTTACTCCCCCTTACAGCAAGCACTTAGTGAGATGGGGGGTCAGGCCTAGAGTATCTTTTTATGACAGGTCTTTATCCAAGTTTCAGCCTGATCTCCACCACAGCAGCAGTCAGCAGAGCTCTGACCGTGCTGCTCAAGACCTAACTGTAGCACAAGCACACACACTAGCACGTACATTTCCAAAAGGACTAAGGGTTTCCATTTTTCCATTTAAAATTTAGGGACCTTATTCACACCCCGACAAACTTGCAACTGAGTATTGAACCAACTCTGTTGTCCACGACCAAGATGCTCTGATGGTGCAGCCCCTCAGACCACAAGGCTGTCTGCTGCTGTAAACTGTATTCCTGCATGACGTTACAATCTGTAGGAATATGTATTCCTACATGATGTTACAATCCGGAGGAATACAGAATATAATCTGCATACAGATTATACAGGAATACAGCAGGAAATAGCTATCTGAAGCTTCCCTGCTCACAACAGTGTTTTGGTGGCACAGTCCATGGGACTGGCTCGCTGGAGAAAACACAGCAGTGACATTTTCCGGGGCTGCAGCAAATCCCCGTTCCCAGCAGGAGATCTGGGAAAGGCTCCCAGGAGGGTGGGCAGCTTCCAGCTTCGTAAACCCTCTGCTGCCTCCCTGCCATTGCACCTACAGGTCTAGTTGGCTCTTTGCTCCCTGGGGAGGCGCCGTACAGCACCAGGTCACCAAGTCAGTCATTTGTGCCAAGCGGTCTCACCCTGACACAAGAGGAAACATGTTACAGTGTGCACTTCAAGGCTTGTTCCCTCCATCGGTCCATTCCACCTCTGCCAGGGCCAGAAAAGGGCTGCATGGGTCAGCATCAACTTTGCCTTTTCAGATTGGGTCTTATTTAAAAGCCTTCCCAATGCATGTGATGCAAGAAATGTTTCCTTTTCTTGATTTTGCCATTTCGGTCTGTCTTAAACCCTTGGAGACGTTCTTAGTTTGGGGTTAATCAAGATGGGTTGAAAAAAACCCACTCAGAATTACAGGTAGTGACTACTGCAGCCTTTTCTAGAGATTTTTGTCTTCTAAACTCAGAAAAAGGCTCCGGTGTAGATTTGGAAGCCTTGAATTTCACTCCTGTTGCCCATTACTCTTCTAGAGATGTTGTATTATAGCTACATTAAAAATGAATACAGCAACTGTGAGTTCTTCAAAGCAGGAAGTGAATAATGAATCAAAACTGCCCTTATTTCAGCTAAGGGAAAATGATAAATGGAGCATGAATGCTACAGAATAGAAGCAGAAAGGCTCTTTAATAAAGGTGATTTGCTGTTCAGATTATAAGAATCCCATCCCCATCTCCTCTAATTATTCCCTTGCTCTGCACACACTCATAGACCCAACACAATCGGAAACAGAAAGACGACATTACCAGGGAGCAAGACCACCTTCTCGCAGAAGAACCCCAGGAGAAAGTGTATCTTTTCTAAAAAAATCTTTTAATTCCCTGAATGGACCAGAGTTCACACCCAATGTATACAAGTCTCTGCTAAAATAGACCCCAACAATAAAACTTTACTATCTACCTTGAGTGCTGAGCTGGGCACTGCTCAAGTCCAAAGAACAGGCTGAGAAAGTATGGGCTGATGGAGAGTATCACAGCAACAGGCTCCTGCTGGCAAACAGATGGCGAAAGGGTCCTTTATAAATAACCAAACCTCCTTGTCAGATCACAGTTAAGGGCAGCACAAAAGTTCTGTTACCAGTCCTGCCCCAAAAAAATCAGTCTTCCTCTAATAGACAAGTTGCATACCCTTCTTGCCTCCATTTCTTTGGCAAAGGAGGGAATGCTTACCAGGCTGATACAGCTTGAAGGTAACGGGTAGTTACTGCTAAGAGCAAGTTAGTGCCAGGGATTTGATGGGGACTTGATGTGGATATGGGAAATATTTTGGCATTGCTCCTGCAAAGCTCTTGGCTGTCTCCTGTTTACCTGTCTGCCTGCAGAGCGGTGTTTCGCTGATAATCCACCCACAGGCTGCCCATCACTCGGCACCACGGCAGTATGTCCTTGTCCACAGACACACTGCCCCTGCTGGGAATGAAAATGAGAGGAGCTCAAAGCACCAATGCTTTGCGATTCCTTTGTGAAGGCAGCCTTAAAACCCAAAGCAGCTGTAGTCCTTAAAATCCAGATTCTTACCAACACTGCCGTGTTAAAGCTGCTGTGCATATTCACACCAATGCATTTTTTCATCAGTTGTCACTTCAAAATTGAGAAGCCAGCTGGTGGCTTTAGCTCTGTTACTATATCATTTCATCTTGCTTTTATTATGGATAGTGCCTCTCCTGAAATGGGAGCAAGAGCTATTTTCTGTCCCTTCAAATACCATTTGTAGAGTTGACTGACTAGATGCCAGTCTGAGAAAAAAATAATTCTATAAAGCATGTGATAATTCCTCTACACTATTCAAAAATATACAAAACTAAATCCATGTTTATAGTATATCTTACTCCTCAAGAAAAACATCTCTAAGACAGAAACACAGCAACAAGATAAAACTAATGTATCAATTAAGAAGCAGAAACTTCCCAGAACAAATCTAATGGGTCTGTTTTTTAATCCTGGGGAAAACAGAGGCCACAGTATACATCTGCGTAAAGACCCTCACACACAAAGTAACAAAGAGGACTCTGTTTCAGACCATCGGCTCTTTTCTTGATGGACATGCCTGTATAAATTCCACACAGTTGAAAAAGCACTGGACCATGCAATTATAATGGTGGAGAGCATTTGCAATGCATTTACTGAGAAGAAACACTGATTGTTACCTCCCTACTGATATCAATATAGTCCCCTTCTGTCACTTTATTTCACATTTCAAAAATATAACATGCAGCAGTGAGTTACAGAATGGGAAAATGGCTCATTCTGATTAAGTTACACTGAAACATGGGGGTCCATTTTGGCAATTAGTTATTGTCTTTCAAATGGTCTAAGTCCTCATCTTGCATCGGCACCAGACAGGCTGGACTATGACACTCCCAGAATGTCTCCAGATCCTTTCTGTATCCAAACCAAATTCCTAAAACAAGAGACAGGACAACTCCACTTAGGAGCCAGCCTGCTGCTGGCTGTCTTCACCCTCTATGACTTAATCAGGCTCTACGACTTGTCAGGAACCTGAGCAGGTCTCAGTTCTCGTCCAAGTCCGCTTTGTTCAAGCTCTGCTATAACAGACATATATTTAAATTCGTTAGATCTGTGGTTGAAGGTCTCCACTAATTCGTAGGTCTGGGAACGATCCGTCGCGTAGAAAAGCTGCACCTGATTCGCCAAGCACTGTGCTTCATGGACCACCTGCAAGTTAAAACAAAGCATTTGTTACCATTGGGGTTTGTTGTATTTGAGTATCCCCTCGAAAAAGACTCTTTGGCAGCTGAAAGGCTGCAGTCCTACATCATCAAGTGACTTTGACTCCAAGTTACCTTAGTTTTGCAAATCTCTTAACAAACCACCTCCCTCTTGTTCCTGACCTACTTATTATACACGCCAGCACTGTGCCTACAAACTGCTCTCCTGCTGAGCACACACCTCCAAGGTCAAAGAAGTCTTTCATGATCCCTGGCCACCCTAAGGCACTGGAAATGCACCGTCTTTCCCATCTTCCGGTTGACCTATTTGCAAAAATTGATTGTTTGCACCGAGATACAACAGAGCACATGCATTACTGATGACTCCTCTGCACATAGTTTCAGAACTGGTGTGAAGTAGGTCAGTTAGAGGTGGGATGCTTTAGTTATCTTGTTCCACCAGTATAATCCCTGGTGCTATTAGTCCCAGCACTGTGCTACAACAGATACAAAAATAACAGCACACCCACAGAGGGGGAAAAAAAGCAAAGGCAGGCAGAAACCTAACACAGAGCTCTGGAGGTCTCCTGAGTTGATAAGCAGTATTAAACTTCACTGTTTTAACTTGTTGGCAGGTAGCAACAGCCATCATTTAAATTTGCTTCCATTAATAAAAAAAACAGAAGCACTTTTATTGTTTTGTTTTACAACATAAACTATAATACCTAGAGTAAAACGGTGGTGGGGGGATGAAATTAAAAAACAAAACCAAAACAAAACCAAAACCCCTAATGAATGAGCTGAAATCATCAGCCCGTCAGATTGATGATTTCCTTCTAGGTTTCCCCAGTATTAACTAGATTAGGTTCAAGAAATCTATTAAGACCACTCTTTGGAAAAGGGTCTTTCAAAGATCTCTAATTTGGTTTTAATGCAAAACTATAGGAGGAGATTGCAGCATAAAATGAAGAAAGCCAATGAATAGATTTCCCTTACCAAGAACTTTGAGTCCATTTCTGCTGTCATTAGTACTATGCCTTTTTCCTCCTGCAGCTCAGGATAATGGTACAAAACCAACTGGCTGGGAGCAGTTTCACCTTGAGTCTGAAGGAGAGAAATATCCCTTAAGTAGCCCATAAAGAACTTCAGCTCTATTGCAGATTTGGAGGCTTGATTACAAAACTTTTGAGCATTAACTGCTCTGGAGGTAGTCATTTTTCAGGGCTTAAGGGCAAGTTCTAATTAACAAGTCATTATTCCTGGTATTTAGAGAAAATAAGGGATTGGCAGAGTTAGGCTGAGTTTTTTCTTGACTAAAGACCATTTTGCATTTAAAAGAACCAGCAATTTCCAGAAAAACATTTCATCTCACAGCATCTACTGGTATTTTAAGTATCTTGCATAAACAGTTCTAAAAAGTTTGGCTCTTGCTTCTGTTTTCAGACTGTTTGACTCGTCCTTTAGAGACACTTAATGCACATAGATTTATTAAATACCCACAATTAATGGCAGTTTTTCCAAACAATTATTTTCAAGTTAAGCTAGACAGCCTGTTCAATAAAATCTTTACAAAATATTATATGTAGTAATAAACTAATATTATGTATTTCTGGATGCTATGCCATTTTTGGACTTTTTATTTCAACCACTCACCTGAATGTTTATTAGGGAAGTGAAGTGCAATTCTGTTCCTGACCACTGCCCCACAAAGAACTCGTAACCTTCTTTTCTTGGCAAAGCATATAGAAACTGCAAGAAATTACATAAAAAACACAATTCTCTCTTTCATAGAACAAAACAATGCCTGTGTCATACTGGCCTCCACCATAAATGCTTTAGCAAGAGAACCACGACAGAAAAAGGGGTTTCTTTGCCCCATTAGGAGTTACAGGACAGCAGGAGCCAGACCCAAAACAGACAATAAAATAGTATTACCTTATCAGTCTTATTTCATTAGCAAATACGCTGGCACATATTTGTATCAGTATTAATAGAGACAGTCAAAGGAAAGGAAAGGACGGTGGAGACCATTCAGACTCTGACCTCTTTGTTCACTTCTAGAAAATTGACAGCAGAAATGGTCAAATGTAAGATAAGGAGCATTCAGAGTATTTAATCCTGTAATTTCACCAGAACAGGTGGTAAGTATTTTCTCTCTAGAGATTTACAGTCTATTCACCTCCATAGGATAGAGACTTGCTCATTCTCCCACATCAAGAAAAAGGACAATATGAGAGCAGAAAAACAAGCAGGATTGCTGACTAAATACCAGTGCACTGTAGAGAAATGCACTTAAAGCTATAAATAACTTTCCAAGCTCTGAGTAGTTCAGGAAGCCAGATATATTTCATCTTGCTCTTGCCAACTGAAATATACAGGACCAATCCATCAATTCAGTAAAGTCTCCCATTCACATCCACAAAAGCACTCCTCTTAATGCAGCACAGTCTAGCTACTTTGTTTTCATAACAGAGTGAAGCATTTCATTTCTGTCTTAGGACACTGAAATTTGCACAAAGTCCATCCTTCAGCATACAAATTACTATAAAAACACATTACTTTCAATAGAAAACAAAAATAATCAAGCAGCATGTGGTACAAAACCCCAGAAAGATACCCTTTAGCTTGTTGGCTGTTACGTGCTTTTGCAGTTTAACTTCCTCAAAGCAACAAGCTGCTCATTCACACAGGAATCTTCTAAGTGAAGCTTACGTGATACCCACCAACCCATGTGAGAAACACTGAACCCAAATCTTGGGAATGCACTCATCCCTGAAATAATTGCATCACACAGTATTTCATGCTTTGCCACACTGGCATACACCTAAGACACAACCCACAGAGTATTTTACTCTGTAATAAGGGGCTTGACTATACCCAGTTCCCTCCTTCCTTCCCCTGTTGCAGCCGTGTACAATTACAATGCTCTGCAACAGAACTCACACTACTCAGTTTTGCAGTACAGCCTTTTTTTTTGACAGCTTACACTCCCATTGAGACAGAGATGCATTATTTACACAGCACACTGCCTGCCCAGTTGGGCTTCCATCCGAATACCTCATCTTCACTTACCAATATCTACCTATCACAGATCACCAGTGTGGAGAAGAAAGCATGGCTATGCACGTTTATGATCAGGAAATAATCAGCAGGCTAATACGTAACAAGGTTCAGCTCATTCTGTGGACAGACCCTCAATATACTGATTTCTTGCCTTTTTTCCTTCCAGATACTGCTGCCTGTCTTCACTACCAGTGAACAAACATAAAAAGAAGGAGGAGCAACTCACACCAACCATAACACAAGAGAATTCACTTTTTCCATGTACACGCAATGTAACGGGGTGGTGACACATATCTATAACTAACAGCAGCTCCTCCAGGTCAAAGCAAGGATGATTTAAGCAATAAGTCAAGACTACACGGGAACATCAATGAGGTTGGACTGCAAGGCTTGGCTCTTCCCAACACTGCACAGAAGAGATTTAAGCACAAGAAATCCATTAATGGAAACAGGAGGTGTGTAGATAAATCCATTCCCTGGAAAATTCTGTGCTCTCATTACTAAATCCCATGTTTCATATCTTAGATATCCAATACCTAGATCAAACTGTTTAATACATATGAATAGTCACTGCTTTTATCTGAACACTAAACCAAGTATTTGAACATGTGGATTTTACTAATCAAGCTGAGTCTGAATACATGAGGGTCAAAAGTTGATGAATTAGGCTTTAGAGAAGAGAAATACAGCTCTACATCCACGCATTGCAAGTCTCTGCCATACGTACCGATGGACATTTCTGGGCTCTCTTCCATATTAAATCAAACTTTTCTGCCTTTGGGGAAAGAGAAAGAGAAATTCAATTTTCATAACAGAAATGTGGATGCACAGTTATTCAGAATCATCGCATTAACCTTTACAGGGTACAGCTTCTATCTACAAAGGTGTCACTGTGGGAATGGCTGACAATGAGTCCATGGAAAACTGCACTTAGTTCTTAGTTACCTAATGTCATTGGTACCCTGTTTTAACAATTCCACCTCTAAGGTGCAGCAGCAAGCTCCTTGAATCCAAAGCTTTAATTCCTTGGAGGTGGGGGGCCCATGCTTTAGGCCTACATTACCTCCTTTTTCAGTAATGGCTCCACTGCATCCTGTGGTGTTAACACTTCAGCAAGATGACATATCCCTGGCCTCAAATTGTAGATTTTACATCACAGTCATCTGGTCTTCAGTATTAAAATGCAGTGTAGATATTTACTCAAGTAACACACTTATTGCTTATTGAAACCACAAACTCATTTGGTCATCCCTGATGAAACCTGGCAATCTCATTCATGTGTCCTCTGCGTTCCCTCAAATCTTCTGCCTGCTTTTCTCTTCCCAGCACCCCATATTCATACCTGCTCTAAGGTGTTCGTGAAAGCAAACATATGCTATTCATCAACACGAAATTCCTCCGTGTGTGCTTTTGAGCACTGGAGAATTACGTGAGGCCTTTCTTCCAGCCAACAGAAAGCTTCTGGCAAAAGATGTAGACTTTTTCCCTGATGACACCATGAACTACTTCCTAATGTGCCTAGGACCTGGTTTGAATTAAAGCCTTAAAACCTTCCTAAGCTCCTTTAAAACAGTACACCAAAGACCAGTGCCAATCCCACTAATGAAAGACCTACACTGGAGTCCCCGGCCTTGGCCCTCTGCTACAATAGAAGTGCAATTCAACGATTTTCACATCATCCACATGTTGGCAAAACTGAAACACGAAGCCCCCTGCCTTCAAATCCCACATTGCCATTTTCAGAGCACACAGCACTTCATACACTTAGAATAGAGCCTCCCATCAACTCCAGTTGCAGCTCAAAGGGCCAAGTGCAATCGCAAATCAGATCCCAGATCTAAATGAGGTTTCAAGAACTCAAAGAACACACGATTCGTGCCCAGCTGTGAAAAGACAGATTTAAAGAGATCACGATCACATGGCGACTTTCTAGCAAAGAATAAAAAGGAACCCCAAAAGCAAAAAAACATTCCTTCAGCCTAACGCAGATTAACAACAATTAACATCTGGTAAAGCTATCAGGAATAAGAAATTTGATCTTATCACGGGAAGCACCACGCAATCTCAATGAAAAACAGTGCTGCCAATAATTTTAAATGTAAGAAAGTAAGTGACAAGTGATTAGCCACATGCAAGTTATTAGCCAAATGCTCTAATGCTGCCATATTAAACTTGAGTTAGCAGTCAGTGCTGCAGGGAAGAGGGGGAAGAAACGAGCAACTATGAGGAAAAATTATTTGAAAATACAAATGCTTCCTTAATAGATACTAGGGCCCTGCAAAGAGTATTGGATACTCATAATAGAAAATGCCAGGAAATTCAAGCCAGGTGTGCACAAGAAGGTACTGGCTTTATTTTTATTGAGACTGATGTGAGAAAAAAAAAAAGGGATACACATTTTTGGAAACAAAAGCCTTTATTTGGGGCAATAAGATCACTCAATCCGGAAAGTTAGTTTGTTCTTGAAACCTCATTTTCCTTCAAAGATTGCTTTTAAAAGCAACAGAATCACAATTTGAAAGCAAAGCTTTGTACACTGGCTGTTCAAGTGTGTAACTACAGGGGAAATACTTACAGGAATAACGGCATAAACCGTATCTTTTGCAGAAAAATACTGATTCCAAATCTGTAGAAAAGAAGAGAGATACAGTTAATATCAAGCATCTAGCAGCAATATTAAATGCTCTGAAAAGAATTCCATTCGTCAACTAACCTTTGTAAGCACTTTGAGAAGTCTTTTCTCAATCAAGCCTGACTGACTTTCCTGCTAATGAATACATTCCTCCTAAGGTTCCAGAGTATTTGAACCAAATGACAGACTTCAACTAGGTAACAGAAATAAGCAGTGGACTCAGAGGTGGCTCAAGATTTACCAGCCATTAGGACTGCTGCTTACATTTTCCCAGCAATCACACTAAAAATTTCTAGAGGATTTGAGATTTTGTGTGTTTTGTGTTGTGGGTTTTTTTGTAATAAAGAACATACAAAACATTTGCAATAGAGGACAAGACTCTGCATAATGCTCCTCTGCATTCACAATCTCTTTCTTCACCACAGCACGACAGCAATACCTACATAGAAGCTCAAAGCCCTTAATAAATGGATAAGCACACGTAAAACCCCAGAGTTCATGACTTTTTCAGTTACCCTTCCCCAGTCTTACATATGAGAATTGCCAGTAAAATGTTTAATAATGAAACAGAGATAGGGGAACTCAAAGGAAACTTGTGCATTATCAAATCCAGTCCTTGCTGAAACTGGTCACACACCATCCCCTGCAGAGCACAGAACCACTTCCATAATGTTCTCGAGCTATCAGAAAAGCAGCTGGGTTTCTGTTCTCTAAGTCATGCCAGAAGGCTCTTTCATATGTGCTGTCCCCCTTAAATGATCATGCCTAGATAAAGCTTCTTGGCATATGGTCTGATAAGTTAAAAAACCAAACAGATCCAACACAAGCTACATCAGAAACGTGCAACAGATGTGACCTATAACTAGATAAAAAGGAATACAGTGCAAAGCCAAGCAGATATTAAGGAGAATAACTTGATTCACACTGTTCTTCAAGCAACCAAACAGACCCACCCGCCTCCTTCTTACTCTAAGCAACTTTAGTATGAGTATATAAGCTTCTGAATGACAGATAATGCAAACAAAGGTACAAGGTGGCAAAAGCCATTTTTTTTTATTCCTGCAAAACAGACATAGCATAATGCACATCAGCTACTGCCAGGGTTTCCCTTTACCAGTTTTCAAACCTAACAGGAGCTTGCTAATGCCAATTCGACTGCTACACATCAAATGGCAACAATAAGAATTACAATTGAGACAGTTTTTGAGTGATCAAATCCAAAAGTATTATTTATCAAGCAGCTACCTCCTAGGTGAACTTACCTAAAAGGAGAGAACTTTATCTTCTACTATCAATATGCATGTGAATGTGCTTTTTATAAATATACATGCATCGCCATGTTTTGTTTTTCAGCCTAAGTAAAATTTCCATCCTCACATGAAGATTAAACACAGATGTGAAGCAAACTTTATTGCAGTTAAATACATCACCTGCTTTATTTCCTCCGCTGATTTTTCTTTCACCATCTCAATGTTAAGAATGGAATCAAGTGTCTGCAAGAGAAAGCATAAGGAATCTGGCATGATGACAGTTCTCTGATTCAAGTGAGAATCCCAAATCAATGGATCCAATTACAGAGAGCAAAATCAAGCTGGAGCAACTTAATTGAATTTACAATGTGACTTAGTCCTCTGAATTGCCAAAGAAACTAGTAAATCATAAACAGTATCACACTGAGAAGTGGATTCACACACTGAGGCAGAATATAAGAGATTCTGTCAGGGCACAGAATACACTTTGCTTCAGTTCTGCAGATCTCTACTGAAGCTGCATTCAGCCATCTGAGACACAGGCTCTGTTGGCAGATTTGCACAGAAAGTTTGCCAAAATACAAGAATTCAAAAGAATAAAAACATTCTTTTGTCCCTCTGCTGGCTGATCCTTGGAAATGCTCTAAAGGCAGCTTAACCCTTTCAATTTATTACTGTCAGCATTCAGTACAGATCCCCTAACAGTAGGAACTTCCAGGATGTCAAGAGAAAAAGGACCAGATAATAAAAAAACAGACTGCCAGGAGTTTTAAGACTTGAAAGTGATCCCAACAGTAAATGAGACTCTTATACTCAAGAGCTGGAAAAGGAATACTTTTATCTCAAGAAGCCTTTGGCTGAACCACTGATGGAAGCAACACAAGTTAATCTACATCCTTGATTTGCCAGCAAGTCCTCTCCTAACACTTCAGCTCACTTCCCTTACCTTATCTTTTGTGAAACCTCCCTTTGATGTCTTTGTGCCAACACCTTCTGCCTAGAAAAGAAAAACATTCTTCTTTAGTTTTTATAGCTGATGCTTTAATACCACTTATTTGCCTTCCCTTCCATGCATAACAGTCCTGCTAACATGATATTCCAAGTATGAGCTCAAATTTAAGATACTTAAGAGATTGCTGCTGTGCATTTTATTAAAATGAAATATTGATTGGGAGAATAAGAAGATGAATACCAACATGAATTGTGAATTTCAAGATCAGGGGATTAAAGCACACTATTATGCATTTTGGATCCAGTATTACTGAACAGCTTGCTTTCATTCACTACAAAATGATAAACCCAAGATCTTGTCACTCCATCTGGTGAAACTAATGTGGAACTAATTAAACAAATAAGGCCTCAAGTGCAAAATTTACAACCTAAAACACAGCAAAAGAATACACTGGAATAAAGAATAGTACTTCTAGCCACCAAAGAGTGAAATTCTGGGGCTTCTTACTAACAGGAATGCCATATATTCATAGCATTATAAATACATGTATTTTTATATATATCCTATATAAATGACACTATAGCTTTAGTATATGTTAACTACAAAGAAAATTGGCCTTGCCTTTTCCTCCATACATTTGATAAATTCTCCCTGCTTGGAATATCCCACCGGCTGTTTTTTCACTTCATTTCTTTTTTCCATACGGGATTCAAATACATCTGGACTGGATCTGAATTGGAAAAGGAACAATTAACAGGACTGGGTGATTAACATTATTCGGCCTTTTAAAATGTTTACTGTGGTTCTGTTTCATGTCTTTAACTTAATTTTGCTACAAGGAGGTAAAATTTTATCTCTTATTGAGTTGAAAATAGATAGGGTTCAGCTGGGAGTCCTGGTGGACAAGTGCCCATGAGCCAGCAATGTGCCCTTGTGGCCAAGATGGCCAATGGCCTCCTGGGGTGCATTAAAAAGAGCATGGCCAGCAGGTAGAGGGAGATCATCCTTCCCCTCTACTCTACCCTGGTCAGGCCACATCTGGAGTACTGTATCCAGCTTTAGGCCCCCCAGTTTAAGAAGAACAGGGACCTACTGGAGAGTCCAGCACAGGACTATGAAGATGATCAATGAACAGAGCATCCCTTTTATAAGGAAGGGCTGTGAAACCTGGGCCTGTTTAGCCTCAGGAAGATTGAGGGGGACCTCATAAATGCTTATCAATATCTAAAGGGTGGGTGTCAAGAGGACGGCGCTGGCCTCTGTTCAGTGGTGCCCAGTGACAGGACAAGGGGCAATGGGCACAAACTGGAACACAGGAAATTACATCTCAACATTAGGAAAATCTTTGAGAGTGGCAGAACACTGGAACAGGCTGCCCAGAGAGGTGGTGGAGTCTCCTCTGGAGATACTCAAAACCCGCCTGGATGCGCTCATGTCCAGGCTGCTCTGGGTGACCCTGCTTTGGCAGGGAGGCTGGACTAGATGATCGATCTCCAGAGGTCCCTTCCCACACCTGCCATTCCGTGAACTCGCTGGGAGACAATTATCTCATCCGTTTGGTGCAACATACGTGAATTTCAAGCCTGCGTTTGGCCTAAACTAGTTAATTTCCTCATGAGAGCGCAAAGCTAAAAGTGACCTCCTCCCTCCCAAAATAACCCAACCACGCCTTTCTCCCCCCCCCCCCCCCCCCCCCCCGAAAAGCAGCACACATACACCCCTTTTCCGTTCCCCTTTTCCTTCCCCTCAGGGTCCGGCCCTTTTCCCCGCCCCTCCGGGCTCGGCCTCCGCCGCCACTCCTCGCACCTCCTCAGCTCCTGGATCTTGTGCCGGTATTTCCCATAGAAGGGATTCTCCTCCAGCGCCGCTTCTCCCGACCCCGGCCCCGGCCCCGCCAGCTCCCGGCACGGCGGGGCCAGCAGCCCCAGCGGGCGGAGAGCGGCTCGGCTCCGCAGGGCCGCCCCTAGCCCCCAGGCCTGCAGCAGGGGGCCCGCCATGGCGCCGGCTCCTGCTCCGGCCCCGGTCCGCCCGCTCCCCTCCTCCGCCGCCGCGCTCCGCCCCGCCGGAACGTTCCGCCCCCGCAGCCGGAGCTGCACACCCAGAAAAAAATTTAAAAAATTAAAAAAAACCAACAATGAATTTTTATTGAGAGGAAAGTAAAAGTGGGGTTACATGGTTAGAGGCGCGGAGTGCCGTAGCTCGGAGCCGGGTGGTCGGGGAAGGGCGATGCGCGGCCCGGTCCTCGCACAGGCTGGGAACGGAGCTGAGCTGAAGGGTAGACGGCGGTCCCCACGCGGGAGTCACCCCCAAACCCACAGACACAGGTTAAAGTGAAGCCAAGAGTCACAGCGTAACAGCAAGTCTCAGCTACGGCCCCCGCTGCCGCCCACAGACCCCTCAACGCAGCAGAGAGGGAGTAGGGATGAGTGTATTTACAACAGCCATGGTTTTTGTGCCCTCTGCCACCTGCAGCAGGAATAAAACGCGGGAGAGGAAGCCCCACCAACACCCAGAAGGGATGGGGGCTTCGGAAAGCATGGGGGACGGAGACCATCAGCACAGCAGAACGCTTGCAAGGGCAGGACCAGCGCTCCCAGCCTGCAGCACGCCACTACCAGCGACCCCAGGCCAAAAATAAAGTGACCACCATCCTGGGGGATGATCAGATTCTGTTAAAGAGGTAGCATGAGCCCACCCTACAACAGCACTGACTACAGCAATTAAGCCATCTGCTATGCTCCTGACATGCAAATGGAGCAGCACCCACTGGGGAGCTGGTGCCTCAGTGACAGTTCGGGACCAGCTGGGCTCCTGGGCCACCAGCAGCTGGAGCGGGGCATAAGCTGCCCCTCACCAAGAGCGTCCCCCATGGCTGCTGAAGAGCCCTCTAAACGTAAAGCAGACTGCAACACAAAACAGAACGTAATAGGGTCACGCAGCAATACAATAATGCCTTAAAATTTAAGGTAAGTTAAATCCCATACAAATCAAACTTCCAAAAATATTCTGCAAACTCTGGCATATGGCTATGATACAATATGTACAAATAAAATACCAGAATGGTTACATTTTATTGCTTGGTTTTTGTTTTGTTTTGTGTTTTTTTATTTGGTTAAAGACTTACACAGTCATCTATAAAAGGATGCGGGAAGTGGCAAGAAGCAAGCATTGGCTTCTTATCCTCTCGAAAGCCAAGGTTGGTTGGTTTGGTTTTGGATTTGTTTTTAAATACTGTATTTTCAAATGTCACATCAAAAGCATCATCATATTGGGTCACATCTGCATTACCCAAACAGGATAGAAGAGCAACAGTGAAAGAAAAAGCCTAGGCAATAAGTAGCAGGGTTCCATTCTGTACATTCCTTCACGGATTCATACTTCCGGAATACAACTATTCATAAAACTATAAGCATCCAATCCAAAGTTTCATATGAAGTCAACAATTATGAACCTACTTCCACATAAACATGTTTTGGCAAGGTGGGCAACTTCAATTCTCCAATCATGGAAAAAAAAACAAAAACAATCCTCCCAAAAAGATCAGCGGTATTTGTGAGCAAAATCATCCAACTTGGCCCTGATCTAGCCTGGAAGAGAATCCCTTTGGCAAAAGTCATTTTCTATGTTCCAGAAGGTTATAAACCCGGTCTGTGTTCAGCTCCACAAGTACAAACAAACCCTTAGGCTCCTCCACAGTCAGGAAACCTCACTTACAAAGCATGCGTCAGAGAGAACAATGATGCCATTGCACGCTCCTATCCTGCTTTTTATATCCTTCCATTGGCAAATACACAAAAGGCTAAGGTACCAAGAAGTGATCACACTGACATCAGTCAGGACACAGCCCGCAAGTTTACTCTGGGCCTTCCCCACCTGCTCACGCTCCTTGTGACCAGGAGCTCTACTTGGGGCACTTCATCTGTGACACCAACAACAATGGATGGAAGAAACCAGCAGCAGCAGAATCCAGTTCAGAAGATCTCTAGTCATCAGACAGGAAGGCCATCAGCACACCGCTGACCATACCCAAGGCATGAACTATTCAGGCGCCTCAGACTCTTACCTCTTAAACGTCAGTTAAAATTATTCAATACTTGCTGTTTTTAAAAACAGGCTCATCTCACAAAATGTAATTTGGACACAATACAGCAAAGCTAAAAGGATGCTGAAGTAAAAACCCAAGCACTTGGCAGTAATTGCTCCTGTAGGCTCATGATATAAAAAAACCTTTCAACTCTTCACTCTAAAAATAAGTCCTACTATAGATGGACATGATTTACAACTCCTGCTTTCCTCCGAGTCCAAATTCATTCATGGTTTTACTTACTCAAAATCAGAAATTTAGCTGAAGCTCTTAACCATCCCTTTTAGGCTCAGGTTCTCATTACAAACAGCTTACTACCCACACAGCCTTGACAACAAACTTCCCCTTAAATATGCATAATTTACTCTCAAATATTTACAAGCAGAAGCAGCCCATCTTTACAAGACAGATTTCTTTCTGCTCTACATAAAGTGCAGCTCTCTAATTTAAGGCAAATTTCAGTGAAATATAAAACCATAGTTTTATTTTAGTATGTACACATTTTAAATTAAAAACAAGAACTCCCTTGAAAAGGAAAGAATGAGAGGAAAATGTTTCCAAGTTTGGGAATTTTCTGGATTTTAACACAGTCCCAATGTTATGTCCTATCAACATAGAAATATGTCAGGTTTTTTTTTTTAATAAATGCAAACAAAAAAAGAGGTGGCGATGTGTAGAGTAATTTAACTCCAAAGATCAGTAAAACACCGGGAAAGTGCAGACGTAGTTTTTCATGTCCCGTAGTTTCCTTTAGCTACAGTAGCATCCACCAATATCACATTTTTTTTATATATATATCCTATACACCTAAAGCTAATCTCAGTTCTTGTAATGAGTATTTCTCATCTCCATCTGTGTCAAATGTCTTAAAGCTCTGTGACTCTTGGGCTGCAGAGCCAAGCAGCTTTTGAAGATCTTCGTATGACAGTTTTCCATCAGCATCTCCAGTTGCTTTTTTAAACAAATTCTGAAGATCTGCAAAGAGAACAAGGGTTTAAAAGTAGCTCCTTTAAGTACACAGGGATATCCTATAATCTGCTCTTCCAGTTTCACTGCACTATGTCTTACTACCTAGTAATTAAATAAAGCATCCCCAAGTACGTAGTTTGCTTTCTATGTTGTCACAAACCTTCAGTAACAGTTTAGGATAAAAAAAAGCATGACGACTTCTGGATTAAATGAGATTAAATCTGAAAAAAGTAATCCCTATTTCCAGCCATGTCTAATAGCCCATTCTACAGCCACACACTGCATGCAGATACAGTTATCCCCTGCAAAAGCAAGCTCTGAATGACTGTTGCTATACCAACAGCACAGATGATATAAAGGGAAAAGTGTCTATTCATTTCCTGGTGCAAAGCACTGCCCTTTCAGTAGCTGAAGGGACTGAACAGCAAGATCCAGAAACCATTCATTTGATCAGGCAGTGTTCTCTTGAAAAGAAAAAAAAAAAAAAAAGAAAATCCCCAAATATACATACTCACACCTACTTCATTTTCCTTCAGCACCCTTGACTTCTCTTCTCAAGCTCTGGAGCATTCAAAAGAACTACAGTTCACAATCCCAGTGGTTTAAATCCTAGTGTTTAAATCCCAGTTTCTTATCTTTTATATACCAGTCCTTTCTTTTTTTAAAGAAAAAAGTAATTAAGAAAAATAAAAAGTCCATAGTTCTCAAGCTTTAAGAAAATGACCTCACTTCTCCCAGAATGCCTAGACACACTACTGTAATTCCAGTTATATTTATTGTCTTCTAAACATTTACACAAAATAGAAACAGAAAAAGAAAGGGTCAGGCTAGAAAGGACATACCTTCAATGCTGGAAATTCCTGGTAAGGACAGATGTCTCAGCTGTCCATTACTCTCAGTGTTGCCATCAGCTGACCTTGAAGCCAGCCTTGAAAGGTCTGTGGGCGTTGCTGTAGTACTCGGACTACTTTCAACTGTTTCAAAACAATGTATATTAGTCTTACTAATTCCACAGAATTACAGTTAACAGAAAAAAAATCCAATAAAATTAATTATTTAAATTTTTTGTTGCATCACAGGTGCTGTATGGGATAAGAATGCTGCAAAACTGTTTCAGGATACAGCAGTGCTGTCCCCTTTTACCAATAACTAGAAGAACAGAAGGAAGAAAACTTTATTTTGGACACTTATACAGCATTAATCTTTCATGCTGTAGTAGGAGATCTGTATTTGTAAACCCCATAACGAATGACTTGAAAGTGCTTTCCACTTCCCAGTCTGGAAGTGTTGAACAAGCTTTATTAAGCAAATTACACCTGCCCACCTGGGCTGTTTTCACCTTGTCACTGCAGGTGCTTATCTTCCCCAACAGCAAGGTCTAAACTTCCAAGTTGTTGCTTAGCAAATTAACAATAAGCACAGTTCTACTGTAATGAAGTATTTCAAATCTTATCTTCAGCACTACCTGAACATGCACAGCAAAAATGCAGAACTGAGACCAGTCAGCAGAGAAGCAGTCCCTTCCTCTCTGTTGCACTTAGATTTTGAAAAAGCAAAGGACTAGGTATAAATTTCTACTGGTTAATCAGTGTATGCTTTCAAAAACAAGCTACTGATGCCTGTGAATCATGCTACACATAGAAAGTCACCTTTAGTAGTCAAAGACAGTTTTCTGTTTTAGAGAAATCAGTTTCCTACCACTGTAACTGAAATAATCTCCACCAAAATCTTAAAGAACAGCCTAAATTATTCACCTTTATTAGCTATTCTTTGAATTACACAGGGAATCTTCAAGCTAGTGGATTACTATTATATGGCATTCTTACCATTCTTTGATGTCTCAATGGGTCTGTCATTTTCTGGCTTGCCTGTGAGAGCGTTGATCAGCTGAAGCTTCTCTCTTAGTTTTGATACCTGAGAATCTCTTGTTCCTGTTTCCTGCACATGTAGAAAAAAGTTTCTTAAAAAGCACCCCTTCAGTAGATGGAGAAAAATCAGAGAAAGTAGTAGTGATTTAAAATATGTAAGTACTTTGGAGTGCCTTGGAATTCTCCAGGCTGATCAAGTTTAAAAATTATAAACAAGATTTAAAAATAAAATAAAAAAAAAATCTATGGAAAGATGTAAGAAATAAATTCACATGGTCTGTAAGAAAACAGTACCTCAACCTGAAAAGTAGACAACTGTTTAACAGACACCAAATTTCAAAAGAATCTGGCATTTAATTTCCATATTTCTTATACAAATGAGCAACATTCTGAAAAAATGTAATATAAAACAGTCAAATGCACTTGCAGCAAACATTTATATGTTAATTGAATTGCATGACTATTTCAAATGCTTGCCTGTAGTACCCACTACCTTAGTGCAGAAGTCACTATACATCTGTCAAAGTAAAACCACCACCTTTATTTATCTGGAGCATCTTTGCTCTTTTTACAAGTAGGTTACAGATGAAAGGTTGAATCCACACCAATCCAACCCTGGAACTCCCAGTGTAGCCAATTTACTCACCTGCCTGCTTTCCAGAAGACGGAAGCTAACCTCAGCAGCACTGCCTCTTATTCCCAGCCCCAAATTTGGCCACTCGGTCTTAAACTCTCACAGCCAGTCATCAGATCGTTACTGAGAAGCAGCTTTAATCACTTCCTAGACTCCACTAGGGCAAAGTTTCTCTAAGTCAACCCGAGACAGTTTTTAAACCTGGGTAAATGCCGTAACCTCACGTGTGGTATGAACCCACAGCGGTTGGGCGAGCTTTGCCGAGAGCATGGCAATGGGACCTCAACTGAGCCGGCTGCCAGAGTCCCCTCTTCCACCAGACCATGGTCTGAACCTCCCACGATTTTCGGCTGCACAGAAGGATATTACAGCAGCTCTGCTGTGTTATCCCATACACAGTCAGAGTGGCAAGACTTTAACCTATTACAACTTTTCTTCCATCCTAATTGACTTCATGTCCCCAAAATGGGGTGGATAGGCTGCCCTTCTGCCCTGGACTTCTTTTAAAAGAAACTTGACTGGATTAGCCTGTTTGCAGACTTTCCTCAATTAAGCCTTACTTAAAACATAACTATAAAGACAATGACATGCTCTACAAATCCCGTGTAATTTGTGTCTCCTTACTTTACCTTCAGTTCTTTATTTGAATGAGTTTCATTATCTAGTTGATCTTCATTTTCCACTTTTCGAGAGGTAGTTGCATCACTCCCCTACAGGAAAAATGGAGGAGAGATGAGTTTATTCATGTGCTTATTCTTTTCTACAATAGAGTTTATTTCCTTCAAATTTCGCAGGCATGAAGCAGGAAAAAAAAAACAGGTCACACACATGCTAGAATAAACATGAAGAGTGTGGGTTATGTAATTTACCACAGCAAGGTCAGCACGCTAAATATACAGAACATGTTCTCTGAGACTGGTTCTAGTATGGCACACAGAAAACACCAAAAGGATTTGTGAACATATTTAGTATTTTTTTTATTATTTTTTTTTAGCATACAAGCACCGCTGAACAATCTAAAGGCCCACCTAACTCATCAGTGGTTTTAACAGACCCATGCCAGAGCACCTTGCTAAAACATAGTTAACATAGTTTGTAAATCCCATCCCATTAAGCAGACACTCAGGTCTTAATGTCACAGTGTTTTAGACATTTTTCTGTAGACTCTGCAGGGAAGAAATGACTACTTCAGAGATACTCTTCATGCTGGTTATTCATTCAGAAATATAGAACAAATTCCAGCCTTTTAAAATGAAATCTTAAATGTCTTGAGTTTCACTCTGACATTTTCTTGAGTTAAGTTTGAAAAGCTGTATCTGTAGTATATAGAAAGTATTGGAAACTACTTGCTTGATGCTCTTCGTCATCAGATACTTACCATGCTGGTAGACAAGTTGTCTCTTTTGTCGAGATTATTTGCAGCAAGGGGAGAGTTTTCTAACAGCAGAACCCCCCGGGTAAGGTTACTAATGGCTGACTCCACGTTTAGAAGCTTGAGGTCATTCAACTTTTGGTACGCCACTACAGTTTTATTTAGCTCCTCCAAAGCTGCATGCAGTGACTGGCTTTCCTGAAATATAAAACCAGCATGTGTCAGTTTACTCAACCTGTACTCTGTGCAGACACAGAGCTCTTGCTATTAACAGCTTGGTGACTGACCCAGTTTAACTGGGCAGCCTTCAAACTGGCTCTCCACTGACAGCGCTGAAAACATGCAACTGGAAGCTTCCAGAAAGTTATTCTGGCTTTCAAAGTTTGAAACTGAGATTCTTCCTCTGGGATAACCTCTTTGTTGCTAATGTAATCACTT
Organism: Gallinago undulata; assembly: GCA_026546715.1. Taxonomy (NCBI): domain Eukaryota; kingdom Metazoa; phylum Chordata; class Aves; order Charadriiformes; family Scolopacidae; genus Gallinago; species Gallinago undulata. The sequence goes on from JAOTQQ010000004.1 coordinate 24,723,716, forward strand.
CAGCTGTGCCAGCAAACACAGAAAGCCCATTCATCTCATTTTCCAGGGCAAGCTTAGTCACCGCACCAACTATTTTTCCCAAGAAAGCATGTACTAGGAATATTGATACACAAAATTAATTTTTGAGGAAGATACCAACTGTATTAAATATAAATAAATGCAGTCATTCCATCCCAACCCATTCAGCTAAACACCCAAATCATCCTTTTTTTTGTTGTTGTTGCTGAATCCCTGCTTTCCACACCTCCTTACACTGAGGGTGACTCAGTACATGCCACTCCCAAATTTCCTCAGATTGGCAAGTACCTGCCATAAAATTCATTCCATAAAAATTCTTTAACTCATTTCCATTTACGTGAGCAAAGTACACCTATAAATTTGTTGGACATCGGTTTCAGTTTTTTTACTCCTCACCCAGTTGGAGCACAACTAAATACTCTGAGATCAGGGTACCTGCCTGTTTGAACATGTACAGAAACAAACTACAGCAAAGTTATCTTATATTTTGCTTTGAAGGACGGTATGTGTTTTGTTTTGATAAAAAACATACTTTCTTCTATGCTACAGTACTGCAAAACACACACACACAAAATTATGTATCAGCAACACTTGTACCAATATTCCTCATGCAAGGGAGAAGAATACCTTTTTGCAATCTTCTGTCTGATTTCTCTCAGTCCTTGGCACAACGGTGGAGGGAAGCGAAGGTATCTGTTTTAATTCCTTCTGAGGAACGAAGTAGAAAATTATGTTAGCAAATGCCTGTAAAAAAAAATACTAAGCTTTTAATAACTAGCAGGCTGCAGCTAAAGATGTTTTGCTACAATTATAGTCATTCATGTCTCTTGTGCATGCAGTATTTTAACTGGGCTAATAGCGAGTTTTCTCTTTCAAACACATGAAGTCTAAATTTATTTTAATTAAACCCTCCTAATTAGCTTTTCTCCCTTTAATGAAGTATTATGATACACATTTCACTGCTATCGTACACTCTGCCGTACCTACAATGTTTTCGTAGCACCCACTCACTTAATCCATTTTTATAATGTGCCTAAATTTAGATTTTAGCTGCAGATATTCTTATTAATGTATTGCAGTTTAGCTGAAAAACTTTAATTATTGGCTCCATTTGTTACCCCTAACTGAGAGGTCAGTATAAACACAGTGAGTAGTTTCTGGTAATGACAGTCAGTAATTTACCCTTAATTCAACCAGCAAACTACATCTCAACACTCCTACCACCCTCAAACCTAAGCCAGTGCAGACAGTTCTCCTGAACAGTATCCTGCATCACACAGAAGAAGAGATTCCCAAGGCTCCACATCTGTGTAATAGGGAGCAAAGATCTGCAGGATAAGAAGTGTAATAGGGATCTACAATTGTGGTTCCAGAGAAATACACAGAGATTAGAAGATTAGTTCATTAACGTACCAAACAGCAACTACTGAAACCTCAAAAGTATTTTGAAGGCACGAGTCAGACCTCTGCGGTTCTTAAACTTGCTTCATGTTAGGCAGGTAATCGTTAAAATGCAGTGTTAAATTAGTACATTTTCTTACCACATCATTCTGGAGTATTTCCGTGGATTTCTTGTATTCTTCAATAGCTGTCTGTATATTTTCAACATCATGAGAAACGCTGGTAAGTGTGCTACCTATGTTTGCTACAGTCTGCAATAAAGAAAATGACAAAGATCTCAAACTGCACTGTCCCAGAGTTTCAATTTGCTAAACACAATGCTTTATTGCTGAAACCACAGGCAGACTGCCACAAAAACATGCACGTGAATTTGAAGTGTTCAGAACTTTCTTTGCAGAAAAATCTGCAAGTTATTCCCACCACATCTCCAGGCCAATAAACAAAGACACACCCTACACCATGAGAGCTTAAGCTAGATAAGCAAAATTATGCGTTTGTTCATCCTGCTCCCAAAACAATACATATGTTATGGCACTGATTAAATAATAATAAACCTGATATGAAGACATCTTACCTCCTCTCTACATGGAGTATTTGTATTGAATACAAGGATGCTGACATCACTGATTTATCCTGCCTTCTCATTCTATCTGTAATGCTTTTTTCAATCATTAAAACAGAACCCATCTAAAACTCCCCCTTTTCTATCACCCTGTTATGCTCATAAACTCTTAAGGCACTGAAGTGACCCTTCAGCTACCCCGACTAAATTCAGACAAAATCCACACAAATCTCTCTCCAGCTCTTCATTTTGCAAGCCTGAACACAGGTTCCTCTCTGCCCTGGAGGACTTCTGGACACCTTTAGCACCTTTCATCAGGCTGAACAAAAGTCGCCATCCAGGAAGAACTCCCTCAATAATCCTTCAGGACTCTTAGCACCAGCAGCCAACTCCCCATTTTCAGGAGCAGTATGTACAGGGGAAAAGGCTTAAGAAGACCAAAACCCTATTCTAAGAATAGCAGCCTTTTCTCAGAATCACAGGATCATTTAGGCTGGAAAGGGCTTTTAAGACCATCAAGTCCAACCATCACAGCAAAGTCCACCACTAGACCATGTCCCTAGGTGCCACATCTATACATCTTTTAAATACCTCCAGGAATGGTGACTCAACCCCTTCCCTGGGCAGCCCATTCCAATGCTTGACAACCCTTTCAGTGAAGAACTTTTTCCTAGTATCCAACTTAAACCTCCCATGGCACAACTTGAGGCCATTGCTCCTTGGAAGATGAGACCAACCCCCATCTCGCTACAACCTCCTTTCAGGTAGTTGTAGACAACAGTAAGGTCTCCCCTCAGTCTCCATTTCTCCGGGCTGAACAACCCCAGCTCCCTCAGCCTCTCCTCATAAGGCTTGTGCTCCAGACCCCCCCACCACCAGCTTTGTTGCCCTTCTTGGGACACCTCAATGTCTTTCTTGCAGCGAGGGGCCCAAGAACTGAACCAAGTATTTGAGATGGGGCCTCACCAGTGCTAGGGACAATCACTTCCCTAGTCCTACTGGCTACACAAGCCAGGATACAACCGGCCTTCTTGGCCACCTGGGCACACTGCCGGCTCATATTCAGCCAGACATTGACCAACATCTCCAGATACTTTTCCATCAGGCAACAGCTCTCCAGCCACTCTTCCCCAAGCCTCTAGTGTTGCATGGGGTTGTTGTGACCCAAGTGCAGGACCCAGCACTTGTAACATTGGCCTTGGCCCATCAATCCAGCCTGTCTAGATCCCTCTGTAGAGCCTTCCTACCCTCAAGCAGGTCAACACTCCTGGCCAACTTGGTGTTATGTGCAAACTTACTGAGGGTGCACTCAATCTTCCCCATCCAGATCACTGATGAAGATTAAACAGAGCTGGCCCCAGCACTGAGCCCTGGGGAGCACGACTTGAGACCAGTCACCAACTGGATTTAACTCCATTCACCACCACTCCTTAGGCCCAGACATCCAGCCAGTTTTTCACCCAGTAAAGAATACACGCATCCAAGCCACAAGCAGTCAGTATCTCCAGGAGAACGCTGGGGAAAATGGTGTCAAAGGTTACTGAAGTCTAGGTGGACAACATCTACAGGTTTTTCCTTGTCCACCAGCAGCTCACCTTGTCATAGAAGGAGATCAAGTTAGTCAAGCAGGAACTGCCTTTCATGAACCCATGCTGACTGGGCCTGATCACCTGGTTGTCCTGTACACTCCACGTGATAATACTCAAGATGATCTGCTCCATAGCCTTCCTTCACACCAAAGTCAGACTGACAGCCTGTAGTTTCCTGGATCCTCCTTCCAGCCCTTCTTGTAGATGGGCGTCGCATTTGCCAACCTCCAGTCAACTGGGACTTCCCCAGTTAGCCAAGACTATCAATAAATTATTTCAGCCAAGGAAGGCAGGTAATCCCAAAGACAGCTAGATGCAACGGATAGATAAGCAGGAGATTTTTCACTAGGGCTATCAAAAGCTAGGCTATACACCTACACCCACTGAAGCTCTGTGGGACAGGAGGTAGTGCAGTGTGCACACAAAGGTCAAAAAGAAGTCCAAGTCTTGAAAACTATCACTTTTCAGTAGCATGACACTTACAAACCGTTTAAACATCAGAATATTTTTTTGCTTACACTTAACACCTCACAATATACCTCATGGAAGGATTCCAGCTCTGTTTTTATTGTATCAACCTTTCAAAACATAAATGCAAGCAAGATGGCATCAAAAGAGCAGTGGAAACAGATGCCACATCTAACACCCCACTTAGACTCAATAACAAAGACTGGAAAGAACTCTGAAGTTGCCAAGATCTTTGATTTTCATGAAGTGTGATATTATATAAAGTAGGTGCAAGTTCCGGCCTACATACTGCCTTAAGACTTCTGATATCACACGGTGAAAATCCAGCATGCTCCTAACAGCAAATTAGAAGCTTCGGAAATAGCTTTGTACTCCTCCCAGAAAAAAAATAATAAAAGCCTAGCAGCCTGATCAGCAAAACCACACTAATTACTTTGCAAATGACTAGCTGGTTGATTATACAGTAATTTTGAAGGGATAGGAAGTTAGAGGTGGAAACCCATAAAAGCCACAAGGACTGGACTGACATGAGGTGTTAGCACAATATAAATGTTTATTGCTAAATAAACAGAACTGCCACGTAAGACCCAGGGAAGTTTCAACACGCTATTCTTTTTACCAAAATAAACAGGACAGTTCTTTGGTAAAGAACGCTCAGCTACGGCACACAGTAAGACACTATTAACAGAAGTCACCTTAGAAGGAAGTTTGTGCCAACCAGTAGAGCCCATCTTTCAAGGGATTTTCAGAAAGCCATCCCAGTGCAATCCATGTTTTGCTGTGCATGTACTGAACACCAAGAAAGCCCCCCCACTAATATTCCAGGCCCATGGCTCCCAGGTTAGAGCCCTACCTGCCTAAATGCAGAGTCAGGTGTAGAACTAGATACTGCTCAAGATGAGGATGTTTTCCAATTAAAAAAGCAAAACAAACTGCCTATTTGCAGGCAGAGTTGTAAAACTGCAGACCAAACTTTTTGCAAGCGCCTTAAATGATATAAGATTAGGAACCTGAAGCAAAGCAACCAGAAAGATCAGCTCCAAGGTAAAGAAATGACAAAATACAAACTAATGCATTTCCAGAAAGTTACAAACAAGGCCTTCAAATATTTTACCTGCCATACGTTATCGTAGGACATACAATATCAAGTATATGAAATCCAATTTAAAAACAAAAGAAACAAGTATTCCTCACATGTGATACAGGTAACTCCTGTTGTCACTGCTGTCCCCAAGAGCCCAGCTTAGCAGCACAGAATGCATTTAGCAATAGCCACATTTACAGTACTTGCCTTCTCTAGTTTCTCTACTGTGAGAGGAAGAGAAATCAGATCAGAAGCAGACTTTATGTTGTTTTTGAGATGATTTACTGTTGAGGTCAATAGCGATATCTAAAAACAAAGAGGAATATTTAGAATTAGTCAACATAATCCTGATTCTGACCTTCCCCAATACTAATAACTTTTAACATTAAAACATAAGGCAAGACAAAATTATATATGTACACACACAAAAAGTACGCCTGTCTCTAGGTTAGAAGTCCTGCCTAGGCTACATTAAAAATATTCTGCCTCTTGCAACAGAAGCAAAATATTTTTTTTAAACTGAATGAAAGCCATAGAAGCCCCTTCTTTTCTATAAGGTACCCTCTGCCTATTTTACATTCATCCCCTTAGAGAGAGGCTGTTGCCCAAGAAATACTTAAAACATTGTGCAATAAGTTCTTACACGGAGAAAACAGTCATCTGCTTCTCTATTTAGTAATCAAACCTGCCTGGCAAAACCTAGTAAAGTCACTCAACTTCTCCAGCTGAGAGACAGGCCAAGAAGTTACGCTTATCAACCAAAGCGGAACAGTGACAATCCAGGTACAGCAGGTTGGCTCAGTTTCTGTCAACTGTTTGACACAAACAGCAAATTATTGAATGGGTCTTGGAGATTACTCATTCATTCCAACTGAGAGGTTGTCAAATTAAAAACAGCTACATGCTACTCATTAATCACTGTCACTTTAAGATCAATCTGTAACCATCAGTAGTCAAAACTAAGAAAAAAGTTTCTTCACACATTTGACAACACAAAAGTAGCGTGGATAGAATCCACTTTCTTATAGCTAAAAAAAAAAAGAAAAAAGTTGTTTCACAAGCTGAGGAAATGGGCAAGATCGTAATCTTATGTTAGGCCAATGCTGATCAGCTTGCAGAGCCTTTGGTTCCACAGCTGTGAATATTGGCTAAAATAATTCCCAGCAGCACATCCCAACAATTCATGGAAAAAAGCCTGGCTCAGACTATAACCACACCATGAAGTAACTTGAGGGCCTGCAAGAAGCATGTACAAGTATCTTTAATGTCCAGGTGCAGATTATAGTGTTTTAAAAGTCAAATGAAGCACCTAAATATCTGTGGATAATGCATACTGTCAGATGCCAAAGAAAGCAAGGCAGATTTTCAAATTTATTTATGTGCCCCATTAAGCAGTTAACCACTGCACAGGACTAAAGACAAACCAATCTAAGCAGGCACCTCAGGACTCTTAAAAATTAAACCCAAAGCACCAGTGTCAGGGAGGGTTCACCCCCCCACACCTCCTGATGCCACTGCCTGTGGGCAGCACTAAACTTTTACCCTGCAAAGTATGAACTTCAATAAGAGCCTTGCTGGATGCTTTGTTTGAAGCATGGGTTAATAGAGCAGCTGAGGAACCAGCTTTCTGTTAAGTGGCTTAGTTCTAGTCGCGTAAACAGAAGTGAGATTTACACCAGCTCAGATTCCCAGCGTGTATTAACAGATTTTATATTCACGAGACTCCAACATGAACTTGCACTGACTCGGCTAACTCTTTTCCATGCTTATAAAACATTTGCAGAAACTCTAAGAAATTTGAAATGTCAAATCTCTCATCTTAAACATTGCAATTATTTGGCAGCAAAATTAAGAACAGCACAGTTTTCAGGTTAAATTCTGCCAGAAGTCTTTCCATCAGTTGCATAACTTCTCTTTGCAACCAGTCTCCAGCCCAACTAGATGCTCAAACTTTTTTTGCTTGCTTAATAATGAGGCTCATACTCCATTTTAACTGCAAAAATAAAAGTGTAGCATATGGTCACAGAAGTCCTTAGATAAAAAGCTCAGCACTGTACTTAAAATTAACTTCTGTAAAAATAAATTTGAATGGAGTATTTTATTATTCTTCCAAACCAAGCAATGATCCCTCTCACCTGTTTATTGATCTCTGTGATATTTATCCAAATTTTACTTAGCCCCAGTTCTCCAGTCTCAATTTGTTCTAGTTGCTTTTGCTTCTGCACCAAATCTTCATTCAGTTTAGGAATTTCTTGGAATGATGTCTTTTGATTAGATTCCACTAAAAACAAAAACAAAAGTCCAGGTAAACAACACTGAAAGGCAAAAAAAAAAAAAAACCACAAATTGCAAGCAGCAACATCTACAGCAGTGAAAGGAGGCAATAACAGTTTCTACATATGGGTTTATTGCCAATTCAGAATTAAGTGTTTGTTCAGAATGACGTCTCTTTTTTGTTTCAAGAGTACTAATATCTGCAGAGAGACCATACTGCAATAGCACTGTCATTCTGGCAAGCCTCAGCAGGTCTTTATTTAGTGCAGTTATTTTATTTTACTTTCACAGAGGGACATGAAATAGTAATGGGACTGTAAATAAGAACTGCCAACAGTGCCAGAGCAAGGGAGGCACCTGAAATGAACCTCAGTGCCCGTTCCAAGCCTGCAAAGGGGCTGCTGACGATGAAGTGAATTCCAAAGAGATTAACATAATTACAGCTGCTCCACGTGAGGGAAAGACAACTGGAAAAAATGTATAAGCTTACACCACACTAGCATCTGTTGGTAAACAAATCAGTAAACAAGGTCCTTGGAAATAAAGTCAGTTATTACTGCAATTAATACCTCAGGAAGAGGGAAACACGCAGTCCAAACTAATGCAAGCGAGCCTCAGAAATGCAGCTCTTCCAGGTCTGCAGTGACTAAGCTGTTTAGCTGCAAGCACTGTTAGGCAATCCTAAATCCTTAGGGCTGGCAAACAAACAAGCAAAGGTTTTGAGATGGAGATGACAGCATTCTCCAAAACCTGCACCTCCACCCTGTAAAGCCACACCAGAACCCTCCACAGCAAACGGCCCTCATTCAGACCACAGACACCCAAGAGCAGTTTGCAGCTGGCAGCTCCCAGAACAAAAGTTTCCCCATGACCCACCCAGTTAAAAGGGGATGCCTTAGGGAGAGCTTCATGCCTGAGTGGATGCCCAAACACACACAACTGGAAAGCCGCACATCTTCAAAAACCCACTTCACTTTTCTTGAAGCAAGTCCTAGAAGTCATTTCTAGGTGCACAGGAATCTGTGTTGATGGCTCAAGATCCAAATGACGTTCCCGGTTAAGTAAGACCTCGAAAAGCATATTTCAGCCAAAACAGACAGAGAGGTAACTGTGTGTTTGCCACCAGCAGTTCACACTGAACCTCATGTTTCAGAGGCTCCTATAGACAAAGTATTTTCTGTTTTGCCGCTCTCTCTGCGTACAGTGAGACTCTGCTTAACTTTCCTAGCACTGCAAAAAACCTCTAAAGTGCCACATGCATCTTTAGCATCATTACTAACAACCGAAGGGAAACACTACTATAACTTTCCCCTCTCCCAAACACACCAGATGCAAAGATCTCTTATTTTCAAAATGCACTTGTACCGTGCTCAGTTTGTTCAGAGGATTGCAGAACATTAATAAATACCACCACGGGAATCTGCTCTTGTGGGGAAAAAAAACATGTGGATGGAGATTCAGAGGGGGAAGATGCTTTTTGCAAATCTGCTGTAGGACAGACAGATCCTGTACCTTTGTTTCTCCATCCACCCACTCATCTCAAAGGACAATGTCACCTTTTGGAACCAGGTTATTCTCGCTGGATTTTTTTGTTGCTTTTAATGCTGTGCCTCATTATGAGACTCCTGTCCAGTTTCCAGGCATGTAAATACAGTGGCAAGGAAACCCAAGAGTATTTTATCACTAGACCAACTGTTAAATACACATGTTTTCTCCTTAATAGCTCTGATAGAAAAGAATTACATCTGTAGTTGCCAGTCAGTAAGTTCAGAGAGAACAACTGCTTTAACAAAGAGGTCTCTGTGGAACAGGAATGATGAAACTTAACTACACTAAAGCCAACAAACGCTGTCATCATGCAAAACTTTTACTGCCAGTAGGCACTTAAAGCAGAGCAGTCCATGGAGAGTGGCACCCCCACAGCCACAGAGCAGCACCTGGAACCGAAGTATCCTCCATTTCAGGTTACGGACACCAGCTATGGCTAATTTTCAGCCCTCACTATCAGTTCACATAAAAGCACATCGATCAGCACCGCTTTCTCTCACTCCCAGCCCACCAGCTGGTTCCACCCTGACAGACAAGTCCCCACGTCAGAGCAGCTACACACCCAAACAGGAAGCCCTAAACAGCAAACCAACAGCAAAGAACTTCTATACACGTTTCCTCAAAGCCTCTTTTACCAGAAGCAAATCAAGCCCTCTGCTTACCTCCAGCCCTAGCAGCCTCCTAATTTCTGAACTGATTTCACCAGCCTTATTTTTCAAGTCACCTTCAGGAGCTGGGCACAAAAATTCTAAGATGAACGCCAGAGTTATGGGACAAAACCTGCAGTCAGCAGTGGTGTTTCTCAGGCAAGACCCAGCTTTCCTGAAGGAGCAAGAGAGAACCTGAATGCTTAAGCTTCACTTTCTTCTGCTCCGGTCACACAGCTCCTCAGCTTGTCTTTGCCTTATTGAATACCTAGGATTTTAACCACTACTAAAATAAGGCACCAAAACATATCTTGCATCCAGAGGTGAGGCACGGAGAACCAAGAATATGCATTACATGTGAATCTCAGCGTTTGTTGTACCTCAGCACTACAGAAGTTATAATACTGAAATCTTACATGCGCAGGGGAAACCCGAGACACGCAAGCAAAATGCTTTACGTTAACTCCATACTTCTAAGTATTGAAGATGATGTGACTCCACATCTTATGCAACACAACACAGAAGCTGAACAACAGAGCAATGCAAGCAAGATAAACATATAGAGGATATGAAGACATAATACCAAAACCACATTCAACTTGCAATAACCCCATAGCAAGTAGAGGTTTTAAAAGAGCTCGAGACAAGAACATTGTTTTCCTATTTATTTTAAGAGATGCATCAAAATCCCCCACGCTGCTTTTACAGGGCTAATTAGAACTTTTTATTTTAAAACAGGGACTTCCTTTGCAAGACAGCACTCCCAAGATCAAAGTTAGGAATTTTAGAAATGTACGTACAAGCAACTACAGGCTCATCTAGTCCAGCATCCCTGCTCCTCAGAAGATACAAAACAGGAAGAATATATAACATTTGCCTTAGATTCGTCCAGCCTCTGAGTGTTTTTTGGCTCAGAGGACTCCTCAATTCAGGGACAGTTTGCCTACTCAGTACTTTAAAACTTTCAATAAGCAGGTGGGCAACTACAGCTCTTCATAGCGCACAAAGCAAACATGAAATACATGGTTACGTTTGTACTTACTAGTTCGAAACTTCTCCTTTATTGCGTCCAGATCCTCCTTGAGAGCCACCTGCATCCACACCAAGCCCACACACGCTACCACGCAAGCGGCAAGAATGACAAACGCACATAACGGGTAACAGAATTTGCAGCATCGTAGATAGTCTCCCCTGGGTAAAAAAGAAAAATAACAGATGGCGAATATTCAACGCTAACGAGAAAAGTCTTATTTTAAACGCCAACCTATCAAAGTGAGGGGCAGCACTGGAGCAGCACACGTTTTGGCTGACGAGAGCTAAGGAAGAGCTTTTCCAAGAATAAATAAGGCTGCGCAGTGACATCAGGGCTATTACTCTCTGTTCAGTTCATTCTCAGGAGGCACATTCTGGCATATTCAAGAGCAGCTGTCAGGTTTCTCTTGCTAAAATTTCCCGCTCTGCTCACATAAGAGGAACATCTGCCTGATAGCTTGGAAAGCAGGCTTCATGGGAGGGTATTGCCATAACGTTATGACAAGTACTCCTTGATTATCCTAAACTGCAAGAGCTTTAAGTTTCCCCGCAATGTGCCTCCTCTTAAGTTGTTCTTAGAGCCCCACTAATAACGCTGTTACTTAACTGAAAAGTTTTATCCAGCGTCGTGCCCACGACAAAACCAGCACTGCGTCGGCTGGCAGGCACAGGGCCCAGCAGACAGGGGTAACTGTGCCCAACCTGTCAACCAACTGACTCCCAGCTGCTCTAAGGCCTCCACTTGCAACGAGAGTGAAATAATTTTAAAAAAATAAAAGGAAAAGAAGAACTCCAGAGGATGTAAAGTTCAGATTTACTTCTCCCCGCAGCCCGGCGACCTGTTGGGCCTGACACGCTCAGGGGCAACTCCAGCTCCTTCCCGAGAGCCCCCTAGCCCCGACAGCCGCCCAGCTGACCCCGTGGAGGCCCCGCCACCCCCGGGGACTCACTTGCCGCAGCGGCCCCGCGCCCCGGCCACGGCGAACTCGTCCTCCTCGGAGCTGGACTCGGAGTCGGAGGCGGGCGGCTCGGTGCGCAGCAGCCGGTGGCCCGAGCCCTTCTTGGCGGGCTTCTTCCTGCGGCCGTCGGCGGCCAGGCCGATGAGGGCGTTCAGCTCCTTCCGCTTCTTCATCTTCTTGTGGGGCGTCGGCGGCGGCGCGGCCGGCGGCTGGCTCCCGCCTCCCTCCTCCTCCGCCGCCACCGCCGCCTCGTCCTCCAGCGCTCCCCGGCTCGCCAGCCTGCGGCCCGGCGGCGGCTACAGGCGCTCCGCGGGGCCGCTGCTCCCCCGCCGGCCCCGCGGCAGCGCGTCCGGCCCCACCACCACCGCCGCCCGCCCCATGGCTGCTGCCGGCCCCACCGCCCACTCCACCTCCCAGCAAGCCGCGCTCCCATTGGGCAGCGCCGGGCCGCCCCTCTCCGGCCTTAAAGGCCCAGGCGCGTCCCCCTCGGAAGCCGGGAAAGATGTGGAGGAGCGCGGGTTCGAGTCCCGCTCCGGGCGGGTGAGACGGGCCGTGAAGGAGATGGCTAGAAGCGGCCGACCGGAGGGGCACGGCACGGCTGGTGCCTCCCTCCGCGGTTACCCCCGCTCCGTCCCCTCGCCGGTCAGGCTTAGCGGGGGCCCTTGCTCCCAGAAATAACGATAGCGGGGAAGTCAAAGCCGCCGCCTCCCGGCTGGTGCAGCATCGCGACACCAGCCCGGTGCGGGGTTCATCGCCCTGGCTGCAGGAGAGGTTTTTTCCCCGGTGGCAGCACCCTCGGGCTGGGAGGGATGTGAACGCACCCCGAGCCGCGCCGGGGCAGCTGGGGATGGGCACCGGCAGGGTCGGGGAGGAGGAGGAGGAGGAGGAGGAGGAGGAGGAGGAGGAGGGCGAGGGCGAGGGAGTAGGCGATGCTCGGCATCCTGCCTGCCCGCCCGCCCGCCCTCCCTCCCTCCCTCCCTCCCTCCCCCGGGCCAGCGCCTCTTTTCCTCCCCCCTCAGTCCACCTCCCCACCGGCTTCCATCCCGTTTTTACAGGCGAGCGGTGCCTTCTCCCACCTGCCCCCGCGGGATGCTCCCCCTCCCCAACAAGCCCCGCCGTGATTTGGCAACCGCTCGGACTCTGAACCTGCCCCCTCCGCCCCGCATTGGCTGAAAGAGACCGGTGCCGGGCGCTGACACCGGCCTCCCCCTGCGCCCGGCGGCCGGTGGCTGCCATCGCCGGAGGGGGATGAAGGTCTCCTGGCTGGGGGTGGATGTCTCCCGGGTCCTGCACTTGGCCGCCGTCTTCTGCCTGACCTGCGTCCTGCTGAAAGCCATCCAGCTGTACCACCGCCGCCGGGAGCTGCTGAGGGCGCTGGCCGACTTCCCCGGCCACCCGACCCACTGGCTCTTCGGGCACGTCCACGAGGTAGGGCGAGAACCGGGGATGCTCTGCCGGGGGTGGGGACAGAGGGACCCCGGGGAGAGTTTTCCCCGAGCAGTGCGAGGGAACGATGCCGGTGGGACCCGGGAGGGAATGATGCCGGTAGGACCTGGTCCCTCCGGTAGGACCTTTCTTCTCCTGGTCCCCGGGGGGTAAGGGAAGGGTGGGCATCCTTTTTCTCAGCCGTTCAACCTACTTTCTCCGCTGGTGATGTCGAGGGAACGGCGCACACTGGCTGCTGCGAAATGCCGGGTGGAAAAAGGCGGCGGCTGGCTCAGGAGTAAGGAAAGCAGTAATATAACGTGGCGTGGGCAAGGTTGTTCCGGGGTGTAACCCGGCATTGGTGCTGGGGGCACCAGAGCCACCCTGCAGGTTCCATTGTCACCTCTCTGCTCCTGTGAAAGTCAGGGCATGGCCACTGCAGCTGTCCCTGAGGAGATGCCCGCTGATCCCAGCATCCAGAAGCACCTTCTCTCCCTTGCCAGCTTGCACTAGCTTCACGGCTAGGTGAGCCAGACATCATTTTGTGTCACGTTTCAGCCACAAAACACATCCCAGGTATGGCATCCGGCACAGGGGCTACCTATCTTTATAAGGTTGCATTAAAGCCACGACTAACTAAGCCCTCATATATAAGCAGGACTTGTTCTGGGCGCTCATGGTATAGATGACTGTTCCCTAAGGAATGCGCTTGCCCACACTAGTCAGCGTGGCTGCCTTGGCAAACAGATTTCCACAACTCAGCAGCAGCTTCGCGAGGAATAACGGAGCTGCCTGATGCAAAAGGCTTTTCCATACATGCAGCTTAAAATTGCCCTGACCTCTCCTGGACTCTGCTGATGCCCTGCCCAGGCCAAACCTCTGGCTCATTAAATAACTGGCACCCTGAAAAGTAGCTGGAGGGGGCCTCCTGGAGCTCACCTCTGTGCTGTGGCTGTCCCTGTTTTCCTGTGCTGGATGGGACAGTCTTTTGGCAACGTAAGCATGAAGATGGGCCAGTTCAGGGCTTTGTTGCACTGCCAGTTAGACTTTAAAACTGCAATTAAATAAAGTATGTTAGCCTGTTTGTCAGTAGTGACTATTTATCCTGGAATGGGAATTAACTGTTTGTGCAGGTCACTCACTCCCATCGTGGCTAGGTTGTTCACAGCTCGGCTTTTGCTTTGGACAGTGTTTTTTGAAGAATTCCTGTTTTGCAAATTTGCTGATTAAATGCTGCTGAATTCCTCAGACCCAAACAGTTCATTGTGCCAGGGAGGAAACTGGCAATGCTCTGAGAACATACCGAATACAATGTTTACAGGCACCTCGGAAGCAGGCTCGAGAGCTGCATCCAGGGAGGGCACTGACGTTTCCTGTTCTGTTGATTTAAGATGACCGATTGCCAGTTTTGATTCAGGTCAAATATATATTGAGGTCTCAAACATATTTGTCGTGCCTTGCACGGGTCTCCTGGGAATACATCGCTTTGTTCTAAAGCATTCTTAGGTGTTAGTCTCTGCTCATGCAAACCACTTTGTAGAAATGACATTAAAATATCAGGAGCAGTTGTGTAGAGCTGTTCAGTCTCACCACAGCAGCACAAGTGTGTTAAAACCCAGTGTGCCAGCCCCGAGCTGCCCGAACCGACTTCCCAAGGACAGGGTCAGTGGGAAGCAGAGGAAGGCAGGGAGCTGCTCCTCAGGCACACGGGGCCGTCAGTCCCTTGGTAGCTATTTGCCCCCATTTGCCCTGCGTGGATGGTGGGTGGAGAGGAGCCAGCACGGTTCTGACTGACCACAACACAGCTTTGTGCTCAGATTTCAGCTCCCATGTTTCCTGTTTCATTTTCTATCCGTGTGTGGTCATTAAAAGTGCCTTTAAGCGCCTCTTCCCAGATGCTTTTAGTGTTGGATCCATTTCAAAACTTGCATTTCAGCTATTGCCTTTCTTCCTTAGACCCAAGAGGGGTTTATACTTTTCTTTTCAAGCTCACCAGGGAGGAAGAAGTACAAGTGATGGGTCTTTCATGGTAACTGGAGCCCTGGTTAAGAGGCAGGAGCTTTCCATTCCTGTTCCTCTGCAGCCTGCAGGACTTTACACCCTGTGGCCTGAGAGTGCTCAGCACAGCTATAGAGGTTACTCACCTTGAGGGTAACCTCTTCTCTCAAATAAACCCATCCCACCCTCTGCCAGCACAGGGATAGTTCTTGATAGCACAAACCAAGGCCAGTGCTCAAAAACAGGGTTGGATGCAAATGCTTTTAGCATTAGGATTTCTGCCAGCAAGGCTTATTAAGCATCTCCCAATTACTTCGGGATGGGAAGAAGCACAGGCAGACGTATCAAAGGGACTTTCATGTGTTCAAGTGTCACTGAGCTAAAGGCAACGTGCCAAGCCCCGCTTCTGCTGGCGTTGCTGGTGCCAGGGAGGGCTGCTTCCTTTTCCCCCAAAATTTGATTCCCCAACCAGAGAAACCAATGGTTCTCTTTAGCAAGTCTGAAATCTTGAACTTGAGCAAGAGAAGTTGAATGGTACCTTTCTACGTAAATGATAGCGAGGTGTCATGTATAACTGGATGTCATTCTGCCGAATGTGAGAGACACATGGGACGTGCTGCAGGGACCCTCTCAGCTCACTAGGAAAGGGAAGGGAGCCTGGCCGTGTCCTCACACAGCCTGTGTATTGCTCTGGCAGATGCCCCAGGCTCTGAGACGGGGCCTGACATGGGTGGTTATTTGAGTACAAACCATCTCCTGGGTTGAGAAACATTAGCCAAACTAAGAGCTGAGCTAACTCAGCACCAAAGCCATTGAAGAAATACTCAATCGATAGGGTGACTTTGGGGATGATTTCTGCAGCAGTATGCAGATGTAATTAAACTTCAAGTTTCAAGTCAAGGCAGCAGCAGCAGCTAAGTCAGCCCTGGCTGACCAAAATCCTTCCTCCTGCATATTATGGCATGTAGTTTCTGTTCAAAGAAAAGGGAATTCCTGCACAGCTTTGTCTCTGTGATCTTTTTTATTCTGCCTGTGACTTTGGATCTTTCCCCTGGTCTTTCCGATGATCGATTTTTGGCTATTGCCTGTTTAATATACAACAACACTGTCTATAAAAGCAATAAAACGATGATTACTTTCAAAGAGCGAACCCACCGGTGTCACTGATATGAATGCTGGTGCTCACATTACTCCTTAGCTTGTGGCTTCTAAGGACCAGAGATAAACCTTCCTGGAAGCACCAGCTTTTCATTGCCTATTAAATTCATTTCCTGGAAGTCAATGAAATCTTAATTGTTATTAACCAGCATCCCCTCCTCCATACACTCTGTTGGTGACTGTGGTCTCATTCTGTCGAATTTTACCTGGGCACTGGCCTTCTCCACGTAAATGGCTGGAGGAACCTGTGGCCCAGCTTTCCCAGTCAGGAGGCATCATTACACCAGGACAGACGTAGCAGTGGTGCCGTTGGCTTCTGTAAAAGTGCTGCTGTATTTTCTCATGACTGCTAATTGCTCAGCTATGTGTGCATGAGAACATATTTGCATGCCACGAAATACAGATGCTGGCTGGGGCAAATCTGAGTCTTCTTTGGGGTGGCCATGTTAAAAAGAGCAGGTAACGTCCATGGATTGATAGGCACCACCACTGTTCCTAAGGGGTCAGTGGTTAGGAAGTGTCCATGGTTAGGGTCAATTGATAAGGAAGAATTGTTTCATATGAAGTTTAAAAGTAACAAACATCTCTATTTTTCATGCTCTGCAAACCCAGAGGGACAACACCTCGTTTGCGATCACCTGGTTTTATGATCCAGAAAGATCTTGAGCTTTTTAAGAAAGTGGTTTGGGATATTATTTATTATTTTTTCTCTGAATCTAAGTATTGTTTTTCTTTCTACTTTCCCACAACAACAGTTTCTCAAGGAGGAAGAGTCACTGGAAAAGGTGGAGATCTGGGCACAGAAGTACCCATACGCTCACCCTGTCTGGTTTGGGAGTTTCTCGGCATTCCTGATTGTCACCGATCCCGACTATGCCAAGGCTCTGTTGACCAGAGGAGGTGAGGAGGTGATGCCTCCAGCTGTGGAGCAAGAACCACAGCCTGCAGATTTCCCATGCCAACCTAAATATTCGCAGCCAGGCAGAGTTTCACAGAGAGGTTGTCTGGCAGAAATCATCTAAAGGCATGGAGAGATGACCCTCCTTCGTACCGTGCCCTCAGTGCTTCAGGCACAGGGCTGTGGGGATGACCGGGACTCCTCCAAATCTGGCAAATCAAAATTTCCCAAGTGCTCATTGCAAAGTTATCTTCTTGGTTCCTGGCCCCAGCAAGGAGAAGAAAGTTAGAAGCTTTTTTTCCCAGCTCAGACTCCTGGCTCCTACTGTGGTGCCATGTCTTTGGTGCATCCAGAGAGAAAGGTGCTAAACAGTGCTGCCTGGGAGGGTTAATCATTTATCACACAGCATAGACTTTGGACTACCAATATTCTTGTTTATTCCTGTCTGGGCATCTGCTTTTATATGTGCTTCTTGGCAGCTGGGCCAAACAGTGTTGTTCTGTTGTGAAATATTGATGAATTCTGCAGGGATGCCACCAATTCTGCTTCATACCCAACCGAAAGTGAGAGCCCAGAGGGAGCTTTCAGTGCAAACCAGTGGGTTGATGCTGCTGAAACACTGACCATTTTACTTTCTCTTTCCTTATCTTTTTTTTTTTTTTTTTTTTTTTTACAGATCCCAAGGATAACATCAGCTATAAACACCTTGTCCCATGGATTGGTATGTATTCCCAGGTCTTTGCCTACCAGGAATGATTCTGGAGTTAGTCAAGAGCATGCTATAAATAAACAGTATTGGCCTTCTTCCAGTTATAATGAAAGGTTTCCCAAAATTATTACATTGAATTGAAAAAGGTACTATATAATGCTATTTTTTGAGATTCAAGGAAAGAAAGTTCAGATATAGTTGTATGTACAAATGAGAACCACTTACCTGTCCATAGTTAGCAAAGGGCGGTGATGGGAGAAGCTCAGATTCTGTAGAGGACTGGTGAAAAAGGCATCTGTTGGTCTAAAATTCTGAGCTCTAGCAGTGATGGTGTTTCCTTTAGGAGGCAGTGCTGGGTGGTTTCGGTTGAGCAGGGCTCTGCTCAGCCCGGGGAACCCTGGAGCTGACAACAGCATTTGGAAATGCTCTTTGATAGCAGCTCAGACAGATTTAATGGTGTTCCTTGAAGGCAGTGGCTGTGTCCTCAGGCAGGTGAAACCAGCCTGCTTGTGCCCAGCAAAACGTGCTTTGCCTGTGTTTCCCCAGGGAACGGATTGCTGATCTTACATGGGCCGAAATGGCACCAACATCGAAAACTCCTGACTCCGGGGTTTCATTACGATGTCTTGAAACCGTACGTGGCCCTGATGGCGGAGTCTACTAACGTGATGCTGGTAGGGCTCATACCTGATGCTTCTCTCTCTGCCCTGTTAGTAGACAAATGCTGGAGCAGGGTTTTCTTACAGTGCCCTTACTTACAACCTGGTAATTGTAAGGACAAGCTCTGTGCTGGTGGTCAAGCTTTCCAAGTCACAGAATCATAGAATCATTTAGATTGGAAAAGACCCTTGGGATCATCGAGTCCAACCATCTACCCTACTCTACAAAGTTCTCCCCTACACCATATCCCCC